>CM024264.1:19876874-20220423 GCA_013621005.1 Aeschynomene evenia | reverse complement strand
CTCGTGCACACATACACTTCAATTGGTATCAGAGCTCGGTCCTTAAGGGGTTGAGCACTTAGCAGTGTCAAGGAAAAAAGATCCACGAAAGGAAATATGAATTCACCAGCTGCATTCATATCAGATGGGGCTTCAATAACAGACTCCGATGTTCTTGGAGACAGCTTCGATTACTGGCGTGACAGGATGACGCTGTTCATCAAGCACACCAGTCTGGACTTATGGGATAGGATCGAGAATGGAGACTATCAGCCTCTGCAGACAATTACAGAGGATGCTGTAGTTGCAACAGACGCTGAGCCAGGAGTGGCACCTCCAGCACTCAGAACCTATACAAGACGGGTCCCTAAGGACGAATGGACTCAGAGATGAAGGAGAAAATACAACTCAACTTCAAAGCCAAGTATTCTCCTCTGTGCTTTACCCAAAGTAGAATATGAAAAATTGTGTCATGTGATACTGCACAAGAGATTTGGGAAAGACTTCATATGCTGCACGAAGGGTAATGACGAAGTCAAGGAACAAAAATCTCAATGCTCGTACACAAATACGAATCCTTTAGCATGCAGCCTGAGGAAACTATTGACAGCATGTCAATAAGATTTCTCCATATCATCAATCAGCTGAAAGTCTTGGGAAAGACTTATTCAAACGCTGAGATGGTAAGAAAAATCCTCAGAAGCCTTTCTGCAAAATGGCGTCCTAAGGTCACAGCAATCCAGGAAGCCAAGGATCTAAACCAGCTAGGTTTGGATGTACTATTTGGTTCGCTCAGAACGCATGAGATCGAACTGGAAGGGTTGCTCGGAGGACCATCCGCTTCCTCCAGACCTCAGAAGGGATTGGCTCTGAACAGTCAAGTCAGAAAGTCTTCCAAAGCTTTCAAAGCTGAAGAAGCTTCTGAGTCTGACAATGATGAAGGCTCAGAATCCGACGAAGACGACATCTCTCTCCTAGTAAAGAAAATGAAGAAAGCCTGGAGAAAGAGACCAAACAAAAGCAAGGAATTCACTCCTAAGAAAGGAAAGTCAAAGTCCCAGATGCCACATGCTTTGGATGTGGAGAAAAGGCCACTTCAAAACGGAGTGTCCACAAAACAAAGGGAAGAAGAAATTCATTCCCAGAAAGAAAAAGAAGGCAATGGCTGCAACCTGGAGTGATTCAGAAGACGAAGCTTCTGAAGCAGCAAGTGAGGAAGAAGAAGCCAATGTGTGCTTCATGGCAGGAACTGACTACATTCTGGAAACAGAATCTGAGTCAGAAGAGGTACAAAATTCCCCTCCTCTTTCATACTCATACGATGAGCTTTCAGAACTCTATTATGATCTTCTGAAAGACTCAAACGAGTTAGCTAACAGTTTCAGCGACCTAAAAAATCTTTTAAAAACACAGAAGCTGAAAATGCAAGACTAACTCAAGAAGTTCAGAACCTAAGGCTTGAAAGAGACGACTTCAAAGGTAGATACCTTGAAATTCATAACCTGTATCAAGCATTAGAAAGTTTGTCTTCAATCACAGTAGAAAAGGCTGAAAAGGCCATGATCGAACTGCAAAAGACAAATGAACTTCTAACCTCTGACTTAGTTAAGATGGTAAAGGTGAAAAGATGCTAAGTCTTTTGCTGGGGGTCAAAGACCCTATAAAGACAAAAGCGGTCTTGGATATGAAGAAGTCTTTGAACCACATAATCTTGATCCACTCTTAACTAAATCACCCCGCATGTGCATTGCATGTTTTAAGAGTGGTCATGGTTTCTGAAAAATGCCCTATGTTGAAAAAGGGAAAAATCTCTAAGCCTCAGAAGGCTAAGAAGAAAACTCAGAAAGCAAAATCTTCTAAGAAGACTGACCCCTCTCAGAAGGGTAAAACTTCTCAGAAAGCAAGTGCTTCTGAAAAGGGCAAACAAAAGGTCTCTGACTCTCAAAACCATGACCCTTCTAAGAAAAGAAGGCAAAAATCCAAGAAAGCTAACAAGCAAGGACCCAACAAAGAATGGGTACCTAAATCTGTTAACTTTGTGACTGCAGGTGCATCATCAAGCGCTGCTCCACCACCACGATGAGCAGTGGTACTTGACAGTGGCTGCTCAAGGCACATTACTGGAAGCAAGCACTGGTTCAGAAGTCTCAAGCCCAAGAAAGGCGGAACAGTGCGATTCGGTGATGGCGCTAAGGGGAGAGTCACTGCAATCGGAGATGTTGGTAAGGATTCCTCTCACCAAATCTCAGATGTACTTTTGGTCGATGGCTTAACTCACAATCTATTAAGCATTAGTCAATTTTGTGACAAAGGCTTAAAGGTTGAGTTTTATGCCAAGTATTGTCATGTGATTAATCTCACAAATGACAAGATCGTTCTGGAAGGAAAACGTGTTGGTAACATTTATGTTATCCATCTGGATGATCTAAAGGATCAAAATGTGGAATGCCTTGTCTGTCCAAGAAGACAAATGGCTATGACATAAGAAACTTGGTCATGCCCATATGAGACTTCTTTCTGAACTCTCTCAGAAAGGACTTGTAAAGGGCCTTCCCAGAATTAAGTATCAGAAGGATGCAACCTGCGACTTCTGTGAAAAAGGGAAACAGACCAAGGCTTCCTTTCCCAGTAAAAGTGGTATTTCTACTCAGAAACCACTGGAACTGCTCCACATGGATCTATTCGGACCAACCAGAACAACTTCCCTTTCTGGAAAACGCTATGGTCTTGTCATAGTGGATGATTACTCCAGATTCACTTGGGTTTTCTTCTAGCTTCTAAGGAAGAAACTTTTGAGAAGTTCAAAGCATTTGCGAAAAGAGTTTCAACTGAAAAAGATTCGCACATTCATGCCATTAGATCAGATCATGGTGGTGAATTTGAGAATCATGCTTTTGAAAAGCTTTGTGAAAATCTGGGCATAGCTCACGAATTCTCATCTCCCAGAACTCCTCAACAAAATGGAGTAGCTGAGAGAAAGAATCGAAGCCTTCAAGAGATGGCAAGAACAATGCTCTTAGAAAGTGGACTTTCAAAAGGTTTCTGGGCTGAAGCAGTAAATACTTCATGCTACATTCAGAATCGAGTCTTTCTAAGACCAATTCTGAAAAAGACACCTTACGAGCTATGGAAGAATAAAATACCAAACATTTCTTATTTCCATATATTTGGTTCTTCTTGTTTTATTCTCAACACAAAGGACAAACTCTCCAAGTTTGATCCTAAGTCCGATGATGGATACTTCCTAGGATACTCCTCAGCCTCTAAAGCTTACAGAGTATATAACAAAAGGAGTAAATGTGTTGAAGAGACAATCCATATTAAGTTCAAAGAACTTAGTAAGGACCTGTCTCAGAAAGGTGCTGACTTAGAAGATGAATTTGAGAAACTCAACATCTCTTCTGAGAAAGCCAAAAGGAAAATTCTTATAGATGATGAGACTGACTTCCAACCCATGGAACAATCATCTTCATCTAAAGAAAATCTAGTAACATCATCAAAGCTCCAGAACCTAGAGAATCTACTTTTCCAAATACAATGGAACCTAGATTCTCAGAAGGACAAGCTTCTGATGACTCAGAAAGAGAACCTTCTGTGTCTCGTTCTCAGAACCCTACTCCTAAAGGGATCAGAGGTTCAAGAGACTTGAAGAACATCTCTCAGAATGAAGTCTTGGGAAATCCAGAAAGTGGCGTGAGAACCAGAAGGAACTATACAAATCTTGCTATGGTCTCTGAACTTGAACCAGATTCCATAGAAGAGGCGTTAGATGATCCTAGCTGGGTAAATGCCATGCAGGATGAACTTGACCAATTCGAGAGAAATCAAGTTTGGAAACTGACTCAGAAACCCAAAGGCAAGAGTGTCATTGGGACTAAATGGGTGTTTCGAAACAAACTTGATGAAAACGGTCAAGTCGTGAGAAACAAGGCAAGATTGGTTGCTCAAGGGTACAACCAACAAGAAGGGATAGACTATGATGAAACTTTTGCTCCAGTCGCAAGATTGGAAGCTATCAGAATGTTGCTAGCTTTGCTGCACATAAAGGTTTCAAACTCTATCAGATGGACGTTAAGTCCGCCTTCTTGAATGGATACCTTTCTGAGGAAGTTTATGTAAAACAACCTCCTGGTTTTGTGAATGATGCATTCCCGAATCATGTATTCAAGCTTACAAAGGCTCTCTATGGTTTGAAACAAGCTCCAAGAGCTTGGTACGATAGATTGAGCTCTTTCTTGCTTAAAAACGGATTCTCAAGAGGGAAAGTGGACACAACTCTTTTTACGCTCTCAGAAGACTCTGGCTTCTTGATTGTCCAGATTTATGTTGATGACATAATATTTGGCGCAACCAATGAATGCCTTTGCAAAGAATTCTCCAAGCTTATGCAAGGTGAATTCGAGATGAGCATGATGGGAGAATTAAAATTCTTCCTAGGATTGCAAATCAAGCAAGAGTCGGAAGGGACAGTTATTCATCAAGAGAAGTATACCAAGGAACTTCTGAGGAAGTTTCTGATGGATAAGGCCAAACCCATGAGCACTCCCATGCATCCCTCTCAAGTAGTTGACTTGGATGAAGATGGTGAGAAAGTCTCAGAAAGCAACTATCGAGGGATAATTGGCTCACTTCTCTACTTAACTGCCTCCAGACCAGATATCCAACTCAGTGTTGGGATCTGTGCTAGATTCCAATCTAAGCCCAAGCAATCACACTTGACTGCGGTTAAACGAATTTTACGATATTTAAGTGGAACTACTAATCTTGGTCTTTGGTACGAGAAAGGTTGTTCTTCTGATGTTGTAGGTTACTGCGATGCCGACTACGCTGGAGATAGGATAGATCGCAAAAGCACAAGTGGGTGCTGCTGCTTCTTTGGAAAATGCTTGATCACTTGGTCTTGCAAGAAGCAAAATACGATCGCCCTATCAACTGCTGAAGCTGAATATGTATCTGCTGCGAACTGCTGCTCTCAGATGCTCTGGATTAAGAATCAGCTACTTCATTATCAAATAAGGTACACCAAAATCCCTATCCTCTGTGATAATACAAGTGCTATCAACTTAGCTAAGAATCCTATCAGCATTCTCGATCCAAGCACATTGATATAAAACATCATTTTAATTCGGGATCATGTGCAAAAAGGCGACATTGAACTCAAAATTTGTAAATACTGAGGATCAATCTCAGATATATTTACAAAGCCTTTACCCGAGGATCGTTTCAATATTCTGAAAGGATTTCTCAATCTAAGACATTTCTAAGTGCTTTGAAATTTAAAAACTCTCTCTTAGAAACCCCCCCCTTAGTCCTAGTTTAGACTCTGAGACGAACAATAGAACTAAGCTTCTGAGCTTGAAGTAGGAAAACCCTATCTGAGAAAATTTAGTCTCAGAAGACTCATCTCTCAGAAAGGAGATCTTCTGAAACATCTCTCAGAAGGAGGATTTCTCAGAAGGACCACCTCTCTCAGAAAGGTACCTTCCGAGAAACAAGTTACCAACGGTAACTTTTGGGTAAGTGGCAGAAAACGGCTAGTTATCAACCATGTCTATAAATACTTATAGCATTGGTTCATTTGAGCATTTTACGTCCAAAACTTACCAAAACTCTGCCAAAACCTCTCCTCACTTTCCAATCCTCATCTGCTCTCTCTCTCTGTCTCTCTTGTTCTTCTCTATCCTTTCTCAAAACTTAAAACCTTTCTTTCAAATGGCCGTCTCTGGAGAAATCAAGGGCTTAATGAGAAACAACCTCAATGAGATATCCGAAGATATTCTCTATGACAATGATGAAATGCAGTCCCTATTCCACAAGACTTATCTCCCACGGAATCTTGCCATGGGAAGGGTATTGCCTCTCAATGTCTACAATCAGGTGGACGAAATCCAATTCACCTTCCTCAAGCAACCTGGATGGCCAGCCATGATGAGCTCCGAGGACGTGTGCTACCAAATGTGGTAAGAGCTTTCTATTAGCAAATAGAAAGGTTCACCAACAAAGGGGTCAAGAGCAAGATTGGTGACCAACAGATCGCTTCTCCTCCTCTGACATCAACAAAGTCTTCAAGACCTTGAATGGTGGTGCTGTCATCGCCGACGACCCAGAATGGGTCAAGGAGGTAGATGACTCGGAAGAAGAGTCGTGACACTTCTGACTGGTAAGCAACAGCCTACCACTCAAGGGAGTAAAGGTGCCTCATCTCACGCAAGAGGCTAGAATCATCTTCTCCATTGTGCAACACACCCTTCTCCCTCGGATTGGAGACATGGGAACGTTACCACCATGGATGCCTGCCTGCTGTACCACCTACTGAAGAAGGAAAGAGTAGATTTTGGGAGGATGGTGCTCAACTACATGATGCACCAGGCTCATCCAAAGAGGGCTCTCACAAGTCTACCTTACGGAAGCCTTCTGACCAGAATCCTCAACCATTTCTCCTTCCCACTTGAAGACTATGAATACGTCTTCAACCACAGTAAGTTCTCCATGGTCACCTTCAACAACATCAAGAAGAAGAAGGTACCAGATACGGGGGCACCTAAGAAGAAGGAGGAAGCAAAGCCTTCTAAGGGAGCTGCTGGTCCCATCCAGCCTTCTAAGGCTGAGAAAGGAAAGGAAAAGGTTTCCGATCCTTCAGAAAAGAAGAAGAAGAAGCAAAAGGTGATTCATCCTTCTCCAACAAGGGTAACAAGGAGTATGGCTTCTGAGGAAGCTCAGAAGACTCCTCAGAAGGCACCTACGGTTGTTGAGGCTGCTGAAGACTCAGAAGAAACAACATCTGAGCAACCATGACCAAGAAAAAGGAAAGCACCTCCCACTCTCCAAGTCCCAGACGTGCCACCAGAAGGGAAAAAGAAACGTGGTCGTTTGGTAAAAGCTAACTCTAAAACTCCACCTTCATTATTCACTCTTCTTCTACTTCAATTCTATTTCTGATTCTGTTGCTGGTTTAAACCCACCAAATTTAAAAACTAAACTCCTACATTCCTTGAAATATGAGGGAAAACTCACAAAGGAGTGGGGATAAAAACCACCAAGAAACAGAGCCCGCCAAAGACGACGGGTAAAGAAATTGTAGCAGTTACTGCTACTGCTGCCACCACCGCTGCTGCTACTACTGCTGTTGAAGAAGAAGCAGAAGCTTCTCATCACTCCTCCCCATCTGGACATGTCTCCCCCACCAGAGAAGACATTCAGGGGCATGGAGGAAATGTTGCTGATTCCTCTTCCGAGGAAGAAGATGCGGCACGCTTTTGCATTGAGCATCGCACTCCAGATGCTGGAAGCTCCAAGAAAGAGGCCCAGAAGAAGCCCTCTGCGGTTTCTATGGTGGAACTTTCTGAAGCAACCACAACTGAAGTTGCCACTGTGAATGCTGAGTCATTGGCTCAGACGATGCGTGAAGTTCAGAAGGCACTGGATCAACCTTCTGAGACTCCAGAAGCTGCTCCGATGCAACAACAACAACAACTACAGCATGAGGAACGCTTAATTGAACCAACTTCTGAGGTTGGTCTCCTCTCTTCTGAGATCCCTTTGGAACATGAGGAAACTCATGTCTCAACACATGACGTAGTGCCAGGGACCACCAGCACTGGGCTCAGCTCAGAGGTGGGCGCTGACGCTACCATGGCTGCCGGAGTTGCAGCAGTTGAGGCATTTGTTGCCCACAGTTCCTTAGAAGGAACTCTATCTGAGAAGGACTCTCAGAAGGAACCAGAGGTTCCTCCTCAAGATATAACAGAGGTTCCTCCTACATCCTTTGATCAACAAGGTCTCACTTTCTCCATAACAGACTCAATGATTGGTTCTGGCTTTCAGCTGGGAAGGATGGTAGTCACCCCACCCTCTGTGCAATTTCGGCCTTTCTTTGGTCGAATTGAGAAGTTGAAGTGCATTGAAGCCATGCATGGCCAAATATCAACCTTCAACCTCCCCGACGAGGCTCAGACTTCTGGTGCTATGGAGCAACCATCAGCTAGGCAACCCTCTCATCTAGACCTTGCTCTAGTTGCTGAGGATACTCAAAGGCAGCCTTCGATTGAACTTGCTGCTATTGAAGGTAAAGCTGTCCAAGAAGAAGACCCTCCTGAATATCTAACAAGGGATATAATCGATGAAGTACTTGAGGCTGAAGTCTCTCGTCCTCCTTCATCTCAACCCTCATCTTCTCAACAGCCTTCCACTGCCTCTGACCTCCCTCCAGAATGCGCTCAGAATGCGACTCAGAGCGAGATTCTCATGGAGATATGCCAGCTGCTACGCTACATTGCCAGAAGGCAGTAGTTCTAAGTCAATGATGGCGTTTATATCTTAGCCACCCTTTTTGATGTAACAAAGGGGGAGTAGATAAATGATAAAATTTTTGTACATTGGCTATTGTAAACACTAGGCTAGAACTTAGGGGGAGCAACAATTTAGGGGGAGCCAAATCTTTTGTATCTTTACAAAACCATAAATGAAAAATCATTTCTTTGGCATCTCATCTTATGCTTATCCTTTATTATTTATTTTTTGGCATCTCTTGATTTACTTAGCTTGATATTTCTGAATCTCATACATACATTATCATGAAATACATGCTATGAAATAGATAATCTCAAACAGTAATCATACATTGCATACTTGAACTGTTGATTATCTCAGCCTTCTAAGAAAATAACGAAGCCTTCTCTCAGAAAGCTAAATTAGTTTCTAAGAAAGCAAAAGTGAATTCTGAATAAGTTATGAACTTACTCAGAAACACTTCTGAACTTAAGCAAAATTATTATCTTAAGACTTAAGTTGTTATCATCAAAAAGGGGGAGATTGTAAGCTCCAGAACCCTTCTGAGAGAATTAAGCATAATTCTCTTAGAGTCATGAAAGTTTTAATGATAACAAGGTAAGCCATAAGTATAAAATTTTACTTAAGGTTTTGCTAATATGTGCGCTAAGTGTCTCAGAAAGCTATAAATTATTGCAATGCCATGAGCAAAGACCAAGACAAAACATCAAGTAACCTCGAGATCAATTGATAAAATCATAGCGCCAAAGATATCAGAAAGGATATCTCAGAAGCGCAGAAGGTGAAAACATGTTTCTGAGGAAAGAACACTGTCGCCTCAGAAGGGTCTCAGAAGACCTCGCGACTAGTAGTTCTCAGAAGGGTCTTCCCTCAGAAGGTTAGCCTCAGAAGTCCGTACAACTCTTAGAAGGTTGGACTCAGAAGCAACCAAGTGTCTGGACTCAAGGAAGTGCAAACAGACTCAGAAAGCTCGCTACAACTAGCCAAGGAAGTGGGAACACGCGCACTGTGCAGTTCTGAAAAGTTCCTCATTTTGCGCTGACTGTAGCAGGGAGCCGTTCTGGAAAGGACACAGCCACATAAGCAAAGTGAAATCCTCTAATTTCGCGGCTCTTTGATGCCTATATATATGAGTTCAATTCCAGAGCAATGTGACGAAAACTCTTGCGCTAAAATTCTTGATTAATCGTGCCAAAACTCTGTTGAATTGAAAATCATTTTGCGAATACTTAGAACTTTCTCAGAAAGACAATTTTTTACGAAATTGTTCTTCTAACTTTGCAAAATCTTCTAGTTCTTAATTGGTGTAAATTCTTACATTTGTAAGTTAATTCTAGAAGTCTACTAAGTGTAAAACTAGGTTTGTAACTTAGTCTTGGTAGTTGTTTTCGATCAAAACAAACCTTCGAAAAACGCTAAGTCCTTCTTTGTGTGAAGGCAGTTTTAAGTCCTCTAGTGTTTGAGGCAAAGTTCAAAGTCCTTAATTGTTCAAGGCAAGGAAGTCCTTAATTGTTTAAGGCAAGGAAGTCCTCTAGTGTGAGGCAAGGAAGTCCTCTAGTGTGAGGCAAGGAAGTCCTCTAGTGTGAGGCAAGAAAATCCACTTCAGGTTGTGAAGTGGTGGAAGTCCTTTACTTGGTAAAGGCAGTGTTGTCTGAGAAGGCACATTAAGAAGAATATCTAAGAACTCTCAACTGAAGGTTGAGGACTGGAGTAGGTTGGTTATAACCGAACCAGTATAAAACTCTTTGTGTGAAGCTTTTCTCTCTTACTCTTTAATTGCATAAAGCTTTGAGAAAAAACTCAACCACGATTTTAACTAAGAGGTCTTGTGAAAACATTACCAATTAAAATCAGAAAGCGTTTAAAAGATCATAACTCAAAGTCATTTTCTTAAGACTACTCAGATAGGAACTTTCTTAGAAAGACTAAGTTCTCAGAAACTTAATCTTCTCAGAAAGCTATTTCCGCTGCAAGCTCTTAAATCCACCTTCTGAGTAAAAACAGCTTTCTAAGTAAAAAGTTTTAAAAGGTAATTTTCAAAACTTGCACGATTCAACCCCCCCTTCTCGTGCACACATACACTTTCAATGTTCTCATCCAACTGTACTGTTTGATACTCGAGCACGTGAGATGGGTCAGATATGTACTTACGCAACATCGACACATGGAAAACAGGATGGATCATGGACAGCTCAGGTGGAAGGGCTAGACGATATGCTACCACCCCGACCTTATCCAAAATCTCGAAAGGCCCAACATATCGAGGACTGAGTTTTCCTTTCTTTCCAAACCTCATCACACCTTTCATCGGGGAAACTCGAAGGAAAACATGCTCCCCAACAGAAAACTCTAGAGCACGTCTTCTGTGGTCAGCGTAGGATTTCTGCCTACTTTGAGCAGTCAAAAGTCGCTCTCTTATCAAACGGACCTTGTCTATAGACTCTTGTACGAGATCAGGACCTAACAACTTTGCTTCACCAATCTCAAACCAACCAATAGGAGATCTGCAACGTCTACCATATAAAGCTTCGAATGGTGCCATTTGAATGCTAGTTTGATAGCTGTTGTTGTAAGAGAAATCAATCAGGGGTAAGTAATCGCTCCAGTTACCACCAAAATCAAGCACACACATTCTGAGCATATCCTCTAGAATCTGAATAGTCCTCTCCGATTGTCCATCGGTTTGTGGATGAAAAGCAGTGCTAAGATCAAGGCGAGTGCCTAAAGCTTCTTGAAAAGCTCTCCAAAACCTAGCTGTAAATTGAGCTCCACGGTCAGATATGATTGAGACAGGAACACCATGAAGTCTAACAATTTCATCAATATACAACTTTGCATACTGATGGGCTCGGTAAGTGGTCTTTACTGGGAGAAAGTGAGCCGACTTTGTCATACGGTCCACTATAACCCACACAGAGTCAAATCCCTTGAGTGTACGAGGCAACCCAGTTACAAAATCCATAGTGATTCGTTCCCACTTCCATTCAGGTATTTCAATCTGCTGAAGCAGTCCTGCAGGTCTTTGATGTTCAGCCTTCACTTGCTGGCACACCAAACAACGAGACAAAAAGTCACCAACATCTTTCTTCATACCTTCCCACCAGTACACTTGTCGCAAATCCTGATACATCTTGGCTGACCCAGGATGTATTGAGTAGCGAGAGTTATGAGCTTCATCTAAGATAGTCTTTCTTAGACCACTTGCATCAGGTACACATAACCTACTTCCAAAGTGAAGTACTCCATCTGAATCCAATACAAATTCAGAGGTTATTCCACTCCTAACATCATCTTTTAACTTAAGTAATCTGGGATCTCCATCTTGAGATTGTTTTATTTGCTCCACAAGAGATGATTGAGCACTCACATGAGCCAAGAGTACTCCGGACTCCCCCAAATCAAACTGAACCCCCTCAGCAACAAGCTGATGAAGTTCCTCTATCAATGGCCTCTAGACTGGGACAATATGGGCCAAACTACCCATAGACTTCCTACTCAAGGCATCAGCTACCACATTAGCTTTTCCCGGATGATACAAGATAGTACAGTCATAATCTTTAAGCAACTCCATCCATCTCCTTTGCTTTAAATTCAAATCCCTCTGCTGAAATATATACTTTAGGCTCTTGTGATCCGTGTATATTTCACACGTTTCACCATAGAGATAATGCCTCCAAATCTTTAAGGCAAAGACCACAGCTGCCATTTCCAAATCATGAGTGGGATAGTTCTGCTCATGCTTTTTGAGCTGACGAGAGGCATAAGCAATCACATGACCATGCTGCATTAAGACACACCCCAATCCTATCCGAGAAGCATCACAGTACACTGAGAAACCTCCTGATCCGGAAGGCAAAACTAGAATAGGTGCCGAAGTTAAGGAATTCTTGAGCTTTTGAAAACTCTCTTCACAAGCATCAGACCATTCAAACTTCACACCTTTCTGGGTTAGTCTTGTTAACGGAGCAGAAATCTTTGAGAAGTCCTTAACAAATCGACGATAATAGCCCGCCAATCCTAAGAAACTTCGAATCTCAGTCACCGTACTAGGTCTCGGCCACTGCTGAATGGCTTCAACCTTCTTTGGGTCAACCTTAATTCCATCCTTAGACACAACATGACCAAGAAAAGTCACTTGATCGAGCCAAAATTCACACTTGGAGAATTTAGCATATAGTTGATGGTCTCTTAGTGTATGCAGAATAATTCTTAGGTGATGTGAATGCTCCTCCACACTCCTTGAGTACACCAATATATCATCAATGAAAACAATCACGAAACGGTCCAGAAATGGCTTGAACACTCGATTCATCAAGTCCATGAAAGCGGCCGGAGCATTCGTCAACCCAAAAGACATCACCAAAAATTCATAATGTCCATAACGAGTGCGGAATGCAGTCTTGGGAATATCACCTTCCTTAATTCTCAACTGATGATATCCCGAGCGAAGATCAATCTTGGAGAAACACAAAGCTCCTTGAAGTTGATCAAACAAATCGTCAATTCTAGGCAATAGGTACTTATTTCGTACGGTGAGCTTGTTCAATTGCCGGTAATCTATGCATAATCGCATTGAACCATCTTTCTTCTTCACAAAAAGCACCGGGGCTCCCCACGGGGATGTGCTTGGGCGTATAAAACCTTTCTCCAACATGTCTTGCAATTGATCCTTTAACTCTCGCAATTCAGCAGGAGCCATGCGATAAGGAGGGATAGATACAGGTTGAGCTTCCGGAGCCAATTCTATATTGAACTCAACTTCCCTTTCGGGAGGCATTCCAGGAAGCTCATCGGGAAACACGTCAAGAAACTCATTCACCACAGGAACTTGGTGAAGATTAGGAACTTCAGCCTCTAGGTTCTCAACCACTGCAAGGAAGGCTTGGTTCCCTTTATTCATCAAGTGCAAAGCATTTAGAGAAGATATCATATTTGGAAGGGCATTGTAATGATCCCCTCTGAACACAAAAGACGGTTCATCAGGAGTGTTAAACCTCACAATCTTAGAATAACAATCCACTTGGGCATGATAAAAGGATAATCAATCCATTCCTAAGATGACATCAAAGTCCTCCATTAATTCTAGAAGAATTAAGTCGACTAAAGTATCGATTGCACCCACATTAACAATGCAAGATCGAAACACAAAACGAACCATCGTAGAGGCTCCAAGCGGAGTGCCAACATGGAAAGGGAGATCTAACAACTCAAGTTGTTTCTCAAAGCGAGATGCAAGATATGGAGACACATAGGAATAATGAGAACCCGAATCAAATAATACTTGAGCATCTAAAGAGCAAACTTGTAAGATACCTGCCACAACTGCATTAGAGGCTTGGGCATCTTGTCGTGTCAAAGCATATACTCTAGCTTGGCCTCTCCCTGCTTGACCAGAACCCCTGTTGCCATGAGCTCTACCACCTGCTCCTCTAACTACTCCCCTACCAGCAAAGTTGGAGGACCCATCTGGTGATGCTGCTGAGAATGAACGTGTTGGCACTGCATTATGTGATGAGCTCTGTCCAGGATTACCTAGCATATGAGGACAATCTCGTATAAGGTGCCCATGCTGCCCACAACGGAAACATGCTCCAGTGGACCTACGACAGACTCCGGTGTGGTGGTTTCCACACTGCTGGCAATAAGGCTTAACATAGCCTGGCTGGCTTAGTCCTTGAGTACCCGTTTGAGATGCACTTCCAACATTTGACCTTGAACCTGAGACACTCATAGGAGCGGGACCAGATGATGCAGCTTCACCTAAGGGTGCTCGTTGATGGCCTTGTCGGCCAAAGCGATGCTGATGGCTTTGGAATCCCGACCCTCCAGAAGATCCCCCAGAAAACTGCCCTTTCATTTTTTGGCTTCTTTCCTTGTTCTCTTGTAGCTCTTGACTCTGCCCTTGTGTTCTCAATCTCAGAAGCAGTGCTCATCATCTGAGCAAATGACATTCGAGTAACTTCTGGAATCAAATTGGAGCATAATGGTTCCTTCAACCCCTTAACAAACCTTCTGACCTTCTTTTCTTCAGTTGGAATCAAATGAGGTGCAAACCTAGAAAGCCTAGTAAACTTAGTAGCATATTCGGTCACTGACATCCCTGGAGTCTGCTTCAGTTTCTCAAATTCTTCGGCAAGCATCACTCTGTTACAATCTGGAAAGAATCTATCCAGGAAGGCTTGGGTGAACTCTTCCCAAGTAGGGGGTGGCCTCCTAGCATTCACACATTCCTCTAAGAAGGTCTCAAACCACTGTGCCGCAGAACCCTTCAAATTATATGCTACTATGTCCACTGCAGCTCCATATTCACATCCAAGAGCCCTGAGAGCCCTCTTTGATCCATCTAAGAACTCTTGTGGATCCTCATCTAGTGAGTCCCCAGAAAAAGTAGGTGGATTGAGCCTGAGGTACGATTCAATCGTTACTCCCTCACGACCCTGAGTCTGAGTGCGCCTGCAAGTATCAGGAGTCGGTCCTCCTTGTGCTTGGGTTCCACCTTGAGCCTGTTGGGTCATCAATGCCACAAGATTATCAATTGATTGCTGAAACTCTTCCAAACGAGTGTCAAGGTTGACTTGTCCCCCAGTGGCTCCGCCACGATTACCACGAGTTCTTCTCCTGCCTCCTCTAGGACCGCGACCTTGATGTCCTCCTCTTGGCTGAGGAGAATGGGATCGATCAGATTCAGCATCAGGTGCGACGTTGGTGGCATTATTAACATTCGTGGCATTATTAGGATTAACCGTTCCAGAACCCCCTAGTCGCACATTAGGTGTGCGCTTTCGAGTACTTCTTTTAGGCGGCATTGCACCTGATGATTTCCAATAAGGATTAGGAGACATAAACATAGAGACAAGAATGACAAATGAAACCGAATAGATCAACAGAGATTAAGAAGACATTCCTATAAGGCCTCTAGTAACATCGCGCTTTGTGAAAATGGGCCGGCAACCATTTGCACAATCGTGACACCACTAAAGGACACTTGCTCCATATTACACAGGGAAACCTAACGCTCTGATACCAACTTTGTCATGACCCAAACTAGACCATGACCGGCGCATAGGGGTACATCCCCTAGCAAGCCTTTCTTAAACCAAATCTCCAGAAAATTTGACAGAGTTTCCTTTGTTTTTCAGACATTCCCCAAATATATAACCTGTTAAATAATTAATATCCAACCAGCATAATATATATACAATCATATATCTAAGTTAAACACATCAATCCAGCATAATCTCATACTTTAATTCTTACACATTCCAAAACATAAATTTGTCTTATACACTACCCAACATAATAGATCCAAGGACCCTGCCTGTAGCAATATGGAGCACTAAACACGACATAATGGGTTCCAATTACAAAACATATATGGCCCTTGAACAAAAAGGGCTCACCAAAAGTAGAAAGATCCTATTGCGAGGACGGAGGGATGGAACCCGGGTCAGCACCTGTATCTGAAAAAGTTTAAATAACGACGGGATGAGTTTTACAACTCAGTGAGTAGACAAATGTCCATAACCCACACAAGTTAACGTAATTACATTAAATAATGTAATAATCCCTTAAGTTTACAAATCAATTTCCAACATATATTCATCAGCATAAATTTCATATTAATCATAAATTTTATATAGAACATAATTACACGAGAATCGCCAATTCCAGGATGTAACAGGAGAATCCATACTCCGGTGGCCAAACCTTCGTATGGTTCTAAAACAGGACGGACCTACCCCATCTCGTGAGTGTAGCCGTAAAACAGGAGGATCCACAGTGTGGTCCTAAATCATAAAGTCAAGGTGCACCAAGGCTAACGCCTACTGTCGTTAGCTACAGTATCCTGGCAAAGGTTCTTCCAAAACATATATACTAAAATACTTTTTCATAGTACTAAGAATTCAGAATTCAAGTGAAACCTTCAAGCCATACATGTCATTTCATAGTCAATTACATTTCAGAATAGGGACTTATGCCCACAGCTCATCAATCACAAATCATATTTATTCTCACTTCTCAAAATAACTATATAAGGAATATATTTCATCACTTCAAAATTGGTCTTCAATTTACTAAAATTATAATCCAAATATATTAATTTACTTACTCTCTCAATATGTAAAATTATTAATATTTAAGAGCAAAATATCATAATTTTATTTATGTAAAATATACATATTTCACAAAATAAGTTCTCTCACAGTTTTAATATACAAAAGAAATTTCACAATAATTATAGCATGCAATAAAATGATCATAGACACCATATCTACTCACAAATGGTTCTAAAGAACCGAAGAGCAATCCTCAAGAGCCTCCAAAAATACCGGTTGATATCCAATCGCTCTAGAACTCTAGGAACAAAAATAATATTGATAAATATAAGCTAATTATACCATCAATTGAAGTAAATCAGCCCCAAATCCCTAAAGCCCCAAATTCTAGGGTTCCTAAATACACTAATATTACTAAATAAACAAATAGAGAGTTGATAAGTTAAATAGAGTAGATTAGAATTATCATTACCACTAGATAAGTGGGATTGATGATGAAAGTTACTCCGATCTCTTCAAAAGCTCCAAAAACCCTTTAATGGAGTTTAGAGAGAAAAATGGTGTAGAAGAGAATAATGAGATTGTTGATGATAAAGATGGAAAAATAAAGATGAAGTAGTTGATGAATTAAATGGAGAAAGGAATGGACTTATGAAGGGAATAAAAGAAAAATGAAATTGATGATGATGGTGGGAGATGAGAGAGAGCCGAGAGAGTGCAGAGAAGAAATGGAAATGAAGAAAAAAAAAGTGAAATGAGAGGAATGAGGGGTTCGGGTGAGGATGGATGGAGTTATAAGGGTGGCTCCTATGGTACACCCTACCACTTAAGGAGTAGGGTGGTCCTCCTCTTTCTATTTTTTTTTTTTTTTGAGATATTACAATACCTGTTGTGAACCGGGAGAAACTAAAACAGCTGCATTTGCATCATACAAAGTACTAAAACTGCAGGAGCTACTAGTAGTCAAAGCACATTTGTAGTAAGCATTTGTTGTATTATACAAAGAAGCCTTTACTTTGATGTTTAGTTCCACCTATTCAATGAGAAATATCAAACCAATTATGTAATTGTATGTAATTTTCAGTGGCATGGACAAAAATACAAATACAAAGACACGAAGAATATAGGGACAGAGATATCGATATGGTAGGGATAAAGACACAAATACAGATATAGAGAAACTAAATTAGAAGAATTTTTTGTCTCAAAGCTTTGTCTCTACTATCCCCATTTTTAGAAATATAGAAATTTAGGAAAATTTGTGCCTCAAGACAAAAAAAAAATTTATGTTTTTGTAACTATCTCTGAAATCAAACAAGTGATCATTGACAAAATACTAGGATTATAGATGCTGATACCTTCACCTCCTCATGTAAATTACCCAATGTCACATAATAGCTTGATGACATGAATATGCTCTGTCTAATAATGCCAGTTCCTACAAAGAATTAGATTATGAAGCAATATTAATTTAGGATCTATATGAATAGAAAGGTTTTATTTCAATTCATTGAGAGTTTAAAAGAGTTTACATGATTGGATGATTATATATAAAACTTTTAGATTACAATGTATAGAAATTAAATCCAAATACAAATCTAGTCATATAACATTTTCTTACCATGTATTAAGTTCCATGAAAGAGTTGTATCGGTATCTGTTGGGTTCACCAGCTGAGATTTGTCTTCATTTTCTGCACGTGGTGACGTCACAATAACACATGTTACTAAGGACATGTTTGGTTGAAGAATAAAATTTTTCGTGATCAAATTTCACGAGTAATTTTACAAATGAAACTAAATCACAGGAAATTGACCCTCATTTATACCCTCCAACCAAACATGCCCAAACATAATCTATCAAAATATAACAAATTGGCATTATCTAAAAAATAACAACCATATGTGAATACAGCAATGTTGTCATACAACAGAATTACGTCCAACTAGTATCCAACGTGTGTTATACATAATATGGGATTGATGATAGAAAAAACCATATAGTACATTACAACTTGCCAACTTTAATATGAAAAATCTTATACTCAAGGGTGAATGAGCTATGAACCATATAGCCACCGACACATCATAGACACTGACACAGACACGCGATACGGATGCATGCTATGTGGCCATCCACCTAGTCGGTATCCTGCATGTATTGGACACGTATTCACGCCACCTAATTGGTGTGTCCGTTCTTCTTTGTGCATGAGTGTATTTAAAGTAAGAGGATTTCACAAAAATAAAATGGGAAAAATCCATGAATCTGTTGTAGAAACCATACCTTCAGCAATTACAAGTAAAATAGGAGAACTCTCAGAACTAAGGTAATATGGTATAGTTAGCTCTGATCCTCTATTCAAATAATACTTCCATTCCTGGAAAAGACCACAAAAAATTCTTCAGCAACATAGTTTTATGAATTTGCTGTAGTTCATGACAGAATTTGTGACTGCAATCTTGCAGTTTTTGAGATCCTACAACCACAATTATTGCGGCCGGCGTATCGAATACATTTTTGCGCAATCATATGTAATTTTCAAAATGCAATTCTTCAAATCAGATAATAACTAAACAAGATTTTAGTACAATGTTCTATATTTCCTTTATTTGAGTTGACAAATTCAAAACTTTAGTACTATAGTAGTAACGGTAGTAAAAATGAGCGCGAAAAAATAAGAGAACGTTCACAGATTAAAATCTTTTATCTCGACTTTATGTCCTTTACTTAGAATTTGACACTCGTTAAAACTACATGTGTATTTTCTCTTCAAGTGTCAAATTTTAAGTGGAAGATGAAGAAAGAGACATAAAATAATTTAAATTCGAATATACACGTACTTACCTTATGTGATTCATATCGAAGAGTTACATTATGAGTTTCTGTCCATTTGATAACAACATCAAGAGGTGGAATTCCATGTGTACCATATAGCATTACTCCTGAATTGGACTCTAAGCTTTGTACCTAATGCAAAAAACAAACCTAAATTACATAACTCAGAAATAAAAAAGAGAAAACCAATAGCAGAAATAACCATTAGATGTCTTGTTCAAAGTTTGATCCAATTTTGATTATACCATATGTTTAAGTTTGATTCAATAATATATAGAGTTTAATTATGATCCACTGAAATTTTATATTGTCAGTCAATCACATTCGTTGATTTGTGTTTAGTTAGTGGATGGTTGAGTTAAAGACTTTTACTGGTATATGTCAATTCATGATTGGATGTCAGTGTAAAATTACTTTACACAGACAGTATATTGAAATTAAACTAATACATATGACTAGTATGACTATCAATATAATTTCAAAAAGAGCAATCATATATTCTCTCAATAAGAAAATAATAATATATAATAATTAGTGCCATGTATACCTTTTTTTTCTCTCAATCAAAAAAAAAAAATAATACAGAGCATTTACCCATTCAAGAGCTAACAAGCATATCACATAATTATAATAAAAATAAAATTTGAAACTAACAAATATATTCTATCAAAAACTTATCTAATCTTGGTTACTTGATTCAGATAATTTAGACAAAAACTATTTAGCGCCTATTCAATTTTCTGTTCTTGTTTTGTTCTTTTTTTTTATGTTTTTCAAAGGAAGTAATATTAATAGTGGTCATCGAAAATACTTAAAAGTAATTTATAAGTATTTTCAACGGTTATTAATTGTAAAGAATAGTTTAAAGCTATATATTTTTAACGGTCAATAATTATCAATATAATTTTTTTAACAATATTTTTATCTACATGTTTCGACAATTAAATGTTAAAAATAATTAGTATTCTTACCTCATAACATTATTTTCCTCTTATTAGAAAATACTTCAACATGAAAAACATAATGAAAAATTCATAAGTTGATATATATTTACCAATGGACATAATGGTAAAGGGTGCTATGAAAGAGAAGCAGCTCCTGCCATAAACCATGGTGTGATATGATGATAGTTTTGTTTGATCTTCTACAATAATAGAGAAATCATGAGAAGGAATTAAAGTGAGAACTATAATGAAGAACTAGAGAAGGTGGAAGGAAAATTAAAATATAAAATCTTATGGGGATTTTCATTCATATTTTTGTATTAATTGGTTAGAATATATAGGTTACTCTAATAAGCTTAGTTTGAATTTTAATTTGTTATTTTCCCCGGCCCTTATATTCTAGTATTTAGAATAAAATATTGGGTTGGGTTTGCAATAAAGATCAATTTGGCATTTTTTTTTTCTTATATTGATTTTTTTGTGATCTTTACCTTTTATTGATGATATTCACATTCATATGTTGGGACAAATCCATTTAGAGAATGTAGATCGAATCATAGATTTTATAAATCTGTGTATATATGAATTAATTAAGTGCCAAGTTATTTTACTAGCTAATTATGTAAAGAAATATGCTCCAATTTTAATTTGTGATTTGTGATATATCTTTTAATTTCCCCTATCTAAGTATGAGATTAATTTCAATTTATTTAAATAATTTTATATAGATATCGAATCATCCATTAATACATTAGTAAAAGTTTTTAATTCAAATACTCACTAACTAAAATTTTTTGTAAATCAATACACACATGTAATTAATTGACATTATAAATTTTAAATCCTAAATCTTAACTTTTTTTATACTCTCAGTTTATCATAATTAATTGAACTAGTATTTGGAAATGATCCCAAATCTCCACGATTCAGTCTCTTCTCTTTTCTCACTGTCTTCTATTGTGTGAACTATTTTTTATTTGATCTATGATGTGCTTGTGAGTTTTTAACACATCATCGATCTATAATATATTTATAAAATATGGACCTCATTTAAATATATTTCACATATCATAAATAAAAAACTTGTGGACATAAAAATAATAATAAAATCTTTAATTTCACTAATATTTCTCTTCTTAATTTTTCCCAAAGTATTATGAATAGAAATTGGAAATAAATTAACTATCTATGAAAATTACTCTAAAGGATAAAAATTAAAAACTATTCATTTTTTATTGATTTTCCATAGAATAATGCCCAAGGTAGTAATAATAAATACTTAGCTTCTAGAACCTTTCTAATATCTATCGAATAACTAAAATATTTTTAAATACTCGTTCTAAAATATTCTTAATTGTCCGTAAATTTTCATCTCTATTATTTCATTTCCTTTCACATCAATCTTGTTCTCAAGGTTATTAAAAACAGAAAATTACACTTGAAATTTAACATTCGTCAAGATAGCCACAAAATGAACACGTCATGAACTCCTATATTATACCCAAAAATAGATACAAAAGCCAGCCAAAATACTACTAAATTTACACAAAATGTATATAACCAAAAAAAAAAATACACTAAATACAGTACACACGCACTCTACTCTAATAAAAAAACGGATAGGAATTTTAGAATCAAAGGTGAATATTACACAAATTTTGTTACAATAGTAGTTGTCAATAGCAACCCATTTCAAGACATTATATAAGACAACCAAACAATCATCAATAGATCAAAAAAATTAAGATCTTGATGTCATTCACAATAATAACCAAAAGATATTATTATTCCATCGCGTTACGCCGTTGAAGTCTCCGGCCATCTTCATCGTCAAAGTCGAAGTTTCGAATTCATAAATTAAAGATATATCTCTTGAAAAGAGAACGGCCATCTTATTCATCAACAAAGTCGAGGGTCCGAATTCACAAATTAAAGATATATTTCTTAAAAAGAGGCTGTATCGTTTATAGCTCCATCCAGATCCTGAGGGTTATTAGGGTTTGCTACCTCAGCTTGGTGGATATTAATTAATTAAGGTTTGAAGATTATATATAGAGATCTTATTATTATTATTATGGGCGATTCATCATCAAAGCCAAAGGAGAAAGAGATGAACAGATCCAAAAGTGTGAGATCGATTATTAGGTATGGATGGACCTTTGTTGGGTGTTGTAAGAGAGGATGGTACAAGGTTCGGATGCACCTTCATGTTTGAATTAGAAATATAATTAATTAATTATTGTTATTATAAGGGAGGATCAGAATTATATTCTCACAAGAAGAATTGTGATTTTAGATGTATAATTTATTATTATATGTAAAATGTTGTTATCATCATCTCATTGCTTTTATGTGTAGTTTTTAATTTCTTAAGTAGTAATTATTAATTTGAATGTTTTCTTTTGCCATATTTCATCAAATTATTATGTAAATGGTACATTTGCATAGCATTCAATATTAATATTGAAATAATATAAAATTGTATGTTTAATTTCTCAACAGCTAGCTACTCATTGCTATGAGAAATTAAATGGTAATAAAATTGTATAAAATTTGCATTATAAATAAAATAATGTTTTTCAAATTAAATCTCGTCATTGGTCATTTAATTGATCTTTTTTAGATTGTTTTAAATTATTACGGTGATGATTCTGCCTGTGAATTATTATTGCAAATTTGCAATACTATACATAATATCATATAAGAAAATATTATTGAGATATATGGTTATACATTGTCTTTATTACAATGCAGTTGCATATCACAGTTCAAAACCAAATTAACTATAAATAATATTTTGATGATGAAAGAACTCAAGAGTATTAATTAGAAGAGATGAAGAATCAAAACAAAATTAAGGGATATGTATTCTGGACGCAAGAAAAATATTGGGTACCAGTATCCTCTTTGTGTCATGTGAGAGTGGGAAGAAGATTTTTTAAAAAAATCAGGCAAAACAGCTAATAAGTTATGCACAATATATATAATATAAAGTGTACAATGAATATTATATGTCGTGCAACCGTATATCACATGATGTGTATAACATATATTATATGTTGTAAAGAAAGATGATACTGCAACATGTGATATATGTTGTGTACAACAAATGATATATATTGTGCATAATATATATATTGACTATTTTGACTATTTTTTATTATGCAATAAGTATTTGCCTTTTTAAAAGAGAGAAAGGGTGTGTTTTGGTAAGTAGTGAGATAGATTGGGGTTTTGATAATGGAGAAGCTGAATTTTGTTTTTTGGTTTAGAAATATAGGATGATGAACATTACCTTTTTTATTTTCTTGTTTCTGAAAAGAAGATGGATTATTTGATTGTTGTGTTAGAAAATAGAGGATGAACTGAAGATAAATTAGGAATTGGAGCTAAATTAAATATTAAAATATTATGTAGTGTAATAGGTTAAATGTACATTCCAGTATTAATACCCAATGAAAATGCAAAAGATATATTTGTACAATACTAAATATTATCAACATACATATCATCATATGTAGTGTATCATTTTACGATAGTTACAAAGAAGATTCATTGATGCACATGGTACTCGCTCAACGCGCTTGGAAAACAAATCCTCTTCATATGAAATCGAGATTTTCAAATCATTTCCATGAGTATCTTGCAAATTTGTTTCTGTTTATGTTTATTTTGCAAACCTATCATCATCTTCTCTCTCTTTCGTAGTTTTATTTTTATCAAATCATGATATATAGTAGAGGAAACAAGTTCAACAATAGACGAGATTTGATTTGTCTATTGTGTGTGTTATTGATCCATTCGAAGGAGGAAACAAATCATTCATCATTAAGAACGATTTGTGTGACATATATTTAGTTTTTTTATTTTCTTTTAAACATAACACATTTCATGCTTCAGTTACGTTGTGATCATTCTATCGTCGTTCTTTTTTTTTTTTTTTTTCATTTTAATAGATGAACACAATAACACTTAGTAATAAATACATTCATACAATATAACTGAACTGATTCACACTCAATAAATGAATACATTCATATATATGTGTTCAGTTACATTTTATTTTTTATTACATAATAGATAGAAATTCACATAATGGATAGAAATGAATATATTCAAAAAAAATTAAAAATATTTATTGAATTTTTTAAATAAGCGGGCAAAAACCTTAAACGTCCATTATTTTAAAACAGAAGAGTATGACTGGTTTTCGCATATCAAACCTTTTTCTGAAAAAGAAAAAAAGACAAATCCCTTTTTCATCATCATATTAAAGGGAGCAAAATTAAAAACAAATGTAATATAAATAAATAAAGTGAGTTGGTCACAACTAAGATAACAGCTAATAATCCCAATAAAATCTCTACTATATTGAGATTTCATCATCAATCTTTGTTGTGTAACCCAAATTAGGTTAACTACTTTTTTCTAAATCAAGGTTAATCATGATGACTTGGTTAATTATAGGTTAGTATGATCACACAATAATTAAACCATTATTATAAATAGAGAACTCACAACTTTGCACATTTTGGTGCTAATAAACCAATTAATTAATTGGCCTAAGCCCCTGCTGCTTATACCCTTCACAACAATAATCTCAAAATTCTTTGTTGCCATTAATTGAATTCGTCAAATAAAATTAATTAATTAATTTTTGTTTGGAGAATTCAAGAAATGGCAGAGGATTTTGATAGAAAAATGAAGGAAGCAGCAAAGAAATCAAAGGTTATGGCAAAGAAAGCAAAGAAAGCCGTTGTCAAAGGTGGGAAGAAAGCTTATGGTGCTTGCAAGAATGGTTGGGGCAAGCTTAAGGATAAGATCAATGAAATCAAGGACAAGAAAACCAGAGTTGAATATTTAGGTGATCGTCATTAATTAATTTAATTTAATTTAATTCAATTCAATTAATTAATGATGTTGTAAAAATATTGTTGTTGCTGGAAACTCTTATTCAGGTGTTTGATTTTATGACCAAATTAAAGAATGATTATATGTTTTTTTTTTCACAATGATATGGATAAATTAAATGTAATGTAATGGCAATTGGCAAATAATCAATATACATATGCACCATTGAGTTTTTGTTGTTTTAGTAATGCTACGTATAATCATAAAATCAGTTATTATTAGTCGTCATTTATAATATTTTATTCTCTCCGTTCAATTTTAATTGACATTTTAGAGTATTGCACACTTATTAAGAAGGTGATTAAAACACATAAATTTCTATAGAAGTAAATATACAATGACAAAATTATCCTTATAATTTTTTGTGCAATAATAATTGTAAGAGATAAAAAAGAGAGTGTATATATGGATAAAACTGGAAAAAAAGATCGTAAATATTTCCTTGAAAATCTAAAATGACAAATAATAGTGGACAAATGAATTTCCTTGAATGACAAATAAAACTGGATGGATGGAGTAACTATTTAAAGTTATTAATTCGATTTTTAAAAATGTTAGATTAATATATAATATTAAAAGTTGGATTAATATTTTTAAAATATTGGATTATTATATATGATGACTGATTTTGTGGTGTACACAAATCATTTCTCTTGTTGTTTTCTCTATGAGTTTAATTTCAATAAACTGTTAGTGTAAAGTAATTTTACGCGGACATTCAATTATGGATTGATACATTAACAAAAAAATTTACTCAACCACTTATTAACTAAAAAGTCATACAAATCAATAAATATGATTCGTTAATTGCATCATAATTAAACTCTTTCTCTTGGTTAATTTTATTGTTTTAATATGGGAGATGCAGCAAATGAACTAATGTTTGTTTGTTTGTTTTTTTTCAATATTTTATTATTTTTTGTCGTTTTATTTTGTCTTATTTAATTTTTTGTTGTATCTATAGCTACTAAAATAAGTTAAAAAAGAATAAAAGAAGAAAAGAACTGAAAAACTAATCAAATGCTTGCTTAGGGAAAATATTAATTAAAAAAATTACAAATTCTACTTTGTTATGATCGAAAATGCCTTGTGGCTTGGAACTATGTGCGAATCCTCACAAAGTCACAATTGGTAATTGCTTCTAATATTGGCAATTGATATCTTAAGGGATATATATTTTTTTTTTCAGTATCCTATAAAATTCAAGTATGCTAATATTTACACTTTTAGTTTATTAATTTAAATATATTATCTATATAAAATAATTTTATGCTAACATCTATAATTATATGTTAACATTTTAGTAAATTTCTTTGACTCAATCACTATTATTAATTAAAAATTTTCACAAAGTGATATACTAATTAATTGATTATGGGTGTAAAGATTTTATATAGTTGATGCATTAAAATTAATTTTTTTTTCTTTTCAGGAAAGATTATACAAAAATATATTAGAAATATAAAATTTCTTATTGTCATAATTTTTAATTGAAAAGAGCAATAAAAATACACAAGAATCCTTTATAGTGAAATCCTATTGAATAAATATCTTATTTAGTCCCTCAAGAATAATTTTGAGGACAATTTAATTTCTCATGACTTGAAAATGATAAAATAGTCTTTTAAGATTAATTTTATAGAACACAATAAATGAGAATTTAGTCACTCTGTTAAGTTTCTGTTAATTGATTTGCAGTGATGTGTATGACACATTGTATGACATGTCACCTAAATTGTGTCATGTTTGTAACTCAGTTAACAGAAACTTAACATAAAGACTAAATTGTCACTTAAAGTATTCTATAAAATTAATTTTGAGTGACTATTTTGTCACTTTTAAATTATGAAAGACTAAATTGTTCTCAAAATTAATCATGAGAGACTAAATAGGTGTTCATTCTAAGATATTTTACCTTTAGGGGCGTGTTTGGTTGATAAATTATGTGTGTAAAATCAGACAAAGAATTTATCAATAAAAATTTACCCTGTACATTTTACTCACCAAACACACCCTATAAAATTACATATAAAACTCATTTTGATCTCATTGATTTCAAGCTTCACTCTGTATATAAAGTAAAATTCTCACTTTGGAGCAACCAAATCCAACAAAACTAATGCAAACATTATTAAATGATATTGAAAAACAACTATAAAGTAGTAACTGAAAGTAGTGAATCGCATTAGTAGTAGATTGTGTTCAATATTTACACCAACAACCAAGATAATTAATTACTATAAATGAAGGTTGTGACATGCGTCGAGATTGATGTTGACAAATGGAGTGACATGTTAAAATAATAATAATAACAGAGCATTGATACGCATAACAAAAATTTCAGCCAAAACAGCTAATAAGTTATGCACAACATGTATAATATAAATTGCACAATAAATATTATATATTGTGCACGTCATATATTACATGATGTGCACAACATATACCATATGTTATAAAGAAAGATAATGCTACAACATGTGATATATGTTGTGTACAATAGGTGAAATATATTGTGCATTGCATGTGATATACGTTGTGTATTTTATATTATATATATTGTGCATAATGATTTTTTTTTGTGTCCCAAGTATTTCCCATAATAATAATAATATAATTTTAAAGCATTGATATGTATAGACTAGTCAAAATAGTCAATATTATTCACAACATATATTATAGAGTGATGCTATTTGCATAATAAAAAATCAGCCAAAACAAGTTAATAGAGAGATTTTGGGTCAAATTCACTTCATCCACTAAAAACCCACTTCTTAAATGGAGTTTTTTTTTTTTTTTGCCAAAAAATCATCAAATGAGCCTATTGGTTGGTTGGACTATTTTTCTATTGTTCATCAAATATTTTCCTACATTATATGATATGCACATCATATATGACATGTAAAAAAAAAGATAATATTAAAATATGTGATATATGATATACACAATATGTGATACATGGTGTGCATAATATGTAATATATATTATGCATATCAGCCAATAAGGTGTAGCTCAAGTGGTATTTCCCTTGATCCAAATGACTAAAAGATTTGAGTGTGCAGGCCATGCGTTCAATCTCCATATGTCCATCCCATTTCTCATTCCCCTTAATTCCATTAGGTGCGCCTAAGAACAAAAAATATATATATAATATACATATCAAATAATATATATAGTACACGATATGTTGGATGTTTAATTGTGATTGAATTTTTTTTATTATACAAAATGTTTACCTTAATTCTAATAATATATTATGTAAAAAGATTTTACACATTTAACTATTTATATATTATCATATCACTCATAATAATTAACTCAGTCACTCCCTATTTAAAAAGTAACACAAACAAGAGTATTTTAATTGGATGAACTAAACTTTAATAATAATAATAATAATAATCCGAGTCTATATAAATCTGATGGCAGAACAATATGCTTGTGCACAAAGAGAGAAAAAAAGGAGAGAAAGAGAGAGAAAGAAATGGTTGGACCAGTGAGGCCTCAATTTGTATTGTTTGGTTCATCCATTGTTCAACTCAGCTTTGGTGATGAAGGTTGGGGTTCTACTCTTGCTAACTTGTATTCTCGAAAGGTACTTTAATTTTTCATTTCATCATGTTATTTTTCTATCTTGTTAGTAGTTAATCTTTAATTTGAGTAATTAATTTGTGATGTGTTTTGAATTTCTTTTTCATTGCATGCACCATGATGATTTGAAGTTTGGTTTTACTAATTGTGTTTCAATTTCATTTTGTTCTTGTTCAGTTGAAAACTATGAATCTTTGAAAATTGAAAAAAGAGTGTAAAACTATTGGTTGCATGTTGACATAGCCAATGAAGAAAATGCAGTATTTTCTTGTAATGCTACATGTACACCACAAAATCAACCATCATCAGCCACCATTTGTAATAATCCAACTTTTTAAAACTACTAATCCAACTTTTAAATATGTTGGATTAATTTATAGTATTAAAAGTTGAACTAATAGTTTTGAAAAGTTGGATTATTGTGTATGATGACCGATTTTGTGATGTACACAAATCATTTCTCTAAAATTAAACACAAGACTTAAAAAGGATTGGATTTTATCTTGAAATTCATGGCTCAACTCAATGGAATAGTTTCTTTTGGAAAAGAATAAAAAAAAATTCCCATTTATTAATGAAATGAAAATATGCAAAGTAAGACAGGTCAATTTCATTTGGAAAAATCAAGAAATAAGACAAACCTGAATTATTGATGAATAGACTTTTCTACACAAAATCCATCACAATAGTGAGAACTTTTTGAGTTAGTGGTGGTCCTTTTATTGTGCAATTTCCATCACTCCTATTTTCCCTTAGCACAAAGGAACACATTCAAGTAAAGACTAATTGTTATGAAGGTTTGATTTATAACCTTACATCTGATTTATTTATGCCTAAACTTTTTGATATAGAAGCCAAATTTTGTAGTCAATTTTACACTTATGATGCTCCATTGACTTTAACTTTTATCATATATTGAATTGACTTATATCATATCATAGGCTGATATAATTCTAAGAGGATACTCTGGTTGGAACTCAAGACGTGCTCTGGAGGTTTTGGATAAAATATTTCCCAAGGTATTGTGTGTTTATAAGTGCCATTGTTGATGCAATAATTAATCTTATAGCTTGAATAATTTACTACAATTATTAAAATAAAAAAGTTACTTTAACATCTAGATTATATGTTTTAATTTTATTTGACAATACCATCGCATCAAATTGACGTGATGTGAGTGTTTCAAATGAGACATCTAATTTAGATGTGTATCATGACTCTTGCTAAAATATAGTACTTAATCAATTTCTTAATAATTGTCCTTCTGACTTTGTTGATATATTGAAAACTTAATGTACTTGGATGTAATTATATTCAAATTGAGGGAGCAATAGGCAAAGAGAAATGATTTGAAGTCAACTCTTTTAGTCAATATTTTATCTGCTATGTGATCTTATCCATTTAAAACTCTTGTATTTGCTGATACAAAAAAGATTAATTGAAAGACTTAGACTCTATATCACTCCTCATATGCCAAACTATTGAAAGAAATCTACATTTTACATTATTAAGTGTGAACATCTTGACAAAATACCACAATATTGTATATTCCACTTAGCAGAACAAGTTTTGTTATATGGTTTTTATTTGTGGTAATAACTAATGGGAACTCATAAGAGTTAGCAAAGTTGACTAGTTCATATCTAGCTTAACCAATCTTGCATGTGATGGCCTCAAATTATCTTAGAAGTGAGCATGAACAAATAAAAAGCAAGGATTTGTTTAATGTTCAAGACTAAATCTACCATAACAAACATGTACCTAAAATAAAATGTGCTACAATGTCAATAAGCTTCTTAACATAATTGCAGCACACATTTTCCTTTTTCCTTTTCTTTTTACTCTTTGAGAAATGATTTATGTACACCACAAAATCAGCCACCATTAGCCACCATGTGTAATAATCCAACATTTTGAAACTAGTAATCCAACTTTAAAAAATGTTGGATTAATGTATAATAATGAAAGTTAGATTACTAGTTTCAAAATGTTGGATTATTACACATAGTGGCTGATGGAGACTGATTTTATGATGTACATGTAGCATTACTCTTAATCTTAAGATTCAGCTTTACACAATTTTGATTACTTTGACTTTTGCTTAGACTAACATAAAGAGAATAATTACCCTTTTGTTCTGTCATCTTGTTCTTCAACTCAGGATGCAGCTCTGCAACCATCATTGGTTGTTGTTTACTTTGGTGGTAATGATTCTATCAATCCACATCCATCTGGTCTTGGTCCTCATGTACCACTCCAAGAATACAAAGAAAATATGAGGAAAATTGCTATCCATCTTAAGGTAGTCTTTCACACATATGTTACGTTTGATGAGATGTACAAGATATGACAAGACAAAAATACAGACAGAAAAAGAAACACAAAAACTATATAGTTTTTTTATCATGTTTGAATTAGTATACAAGACAGTGATTTCTATTTCATTCTTATTAATTTTGTGTCTCTTCTGTTCAAACATTATACAAATTTTTCGTCCTATCGTTATCACCAAATTTTTCATCATTGCTAAATTTAACTCATAACATATCCTAATGGTTGCCAGAGCCTGTCAAAGAAGACTCGCATAATATTTCTCAGTTCTCCTCCGGTTAATGAGGCACAAATCCGCAAAACATTCAGGTTCTGATTCTTGATTCTTTGGCTGCACTTTTATTCTTCTTCAAATTACATTTCAATCTTGAAATCTGATGAATTAATGATTGGATTGAGATCGAAAACAGACTGGGAAAGTTAGGAAGGACAAACGAATCTTGTCGAATATATTCAGAAGCCTTGTTGGATCTGTGCAGCGAGATTAACGTCGAGGCGATCGATCTCTGGTCTGCACTCCAGCAGAGAGAAGACTGGCTAGATGTTTGCTTCCTGTAAGTATGGCAAAATAAACAGTTTTCATATTTTTGTTTTAAGGTAAATTTAAGATTTTTCCTTCATTTGTTTTATAGAGATGGAATTCATCTGTCATCTGAGGGGAGCAAGATTGTGGTGAAAGAGATAATGAAGGTCCTTAAAGAAGCAGATTGGGAACCAAGTCTTCATTGGAAGACAATGCCAATTGAGTTTTCAGAAGATTCACCATATGATCCAATTATTGAGGATGGAAATACACCTATGAATGTCTCTGATTGGAACTTCCAGGGAAATTCTCTATTTGAATAGAGTTGTTATGTTCATTTTCAGAGTTCAGACACGTCCATAATTTGAATAATCAAGATTCCTAAAATGGCAAGGTTTTGGCACTGTGATTATAGGATTAATGTGATCTTTAAACATTTTAGTTAGTTATATGACTTATATATCTGGTTGAGCATGTTTTATTTGAACTTGTGATAAGGTTTCACCATCTCTGAGATTTTATGTATTTAATTTCCTGCTTGTGTTGGCAACCATATAGTATTAGCCATTACTTTTTACATCCCAATATTACTAGGATCTCTAGTAACATAACTCAATTTTCACAATAATAATTGTGAGTTGATTTTTGAAAAAGACCAAAGAAAAGTGATCATGAAAAAATGCCTAGGGTTTGGTTACTATGCATGAGCCACAAAAAAATAAGGGGGAAAGAAAAATGTTTGTTTCAAGAGACACGGACAGAAATTGAAAATTTTATTTTCTGTACCTCCAAAAAGTGGGGATAGAACTTCAGAAAGAAAATGGATATTAACACCCTCCTCATCAAAGGTGATGTACCACCAACAGTATGACAGCAACAACACTGTTTGGTGGCGACAGTGGTCTGATGGTGATCTAATTAGGGGCAAACATGTAATTTTCAGAAAGTCTTTTGTATATTCGTCCCTACCACTAAACAGTACAGAGAGTATATTTTGCATATTTGTGCTTGTCCCCCTCTCCCTTTTTAGAGACATATTTCAGATACTGCCAAGAGTGACTCACAGATTGAACCAATAAAACAGCAATAAAATCAAGTCAGAGTCAAACACCTGAGTTTTATACAGATTATGAGTCACAAACCAGATTCTACATTCCCAATCCAAAAGCCTGTGAGTTTCAGGATATGAAATCTCATTGTGCAATTAGCAAATTGTGTCAAGATTACTATATCTTCACAAATAATGTCACTTTCACAAAATTGGATTCATTAAATATATAAGGAATATGCTACATAAACACACAGGAAACATGAAAAAGCCAACTCGTACAACTTTCTGTTTGACAAGGGTTGAGTTACATCAAGTGTTCTAAAACCCAATTACATAATCAGAAGAATGGGTTAACACAAATCAAACAACAGAATGATACATACAAAGGTGAGGAAAGAATCGTAGGACCTCATTGGCAGCACAAGCACCCATCTAATGATTAAACCGCAGGAATATGCTTCTACCCGGATGATGATCAGCCTACTCTGTTGCCTTTAACACTGAAACCAAACTAGGCCGAAACACACCCGGAAATAAAAGCCACTCCGGAAAAGACAAAGCGACAAGGATTCGAAGGCTCTCTTCAGGAAAATACTGTTTGATGCTGTAAACCATACCTCATGAAGACAGTTGGAACCTGCCACTAGGCTTTTTTCTTCTCCATCCCTGATATTTCCAAATTCAAATCCCTTCAGGATCACCGAGAATATATTAATATGAAAATGAGGAAAGAACATTTTGCAGAGGTGAACTTACAAAGGCAGCATAATACACAAAAGTCAATCCAGCCAATGCAACAAATGCAATCTGAAATACATTGTACCTGTGACTCGCCAAGAAAAACATAAACAATGTTAGGTACAAGTAATACATGCAAACCTTCATATTAAGATAATAGTCAAAACACCTTCCCAATACAGGAATTGTATAGGTTAGTGATACAGCTCACACACCCAAAACACGAAAAGAAAACACACCCACAAGCCATTAGATGGTCTACACTACATCACATCAATGTACCATTCAGATGATCCAATAAACTAGAGATTATTTTATTCTTGCATATTTTGGGTGTGAATAGGATTATTATTACACACAGAACAGAACCTCAACTGAAAATAAAGAGTTTACTGGAGTTGGAAGGAAAAAGGAGGTCATCGCATTGTGAGGTCAAAATTTACGAGCTATCAAAATGAAGGTTCTTCATTTGTCCTTTTTTTTTCGGTCATTGCAATTGTCTTATGAGAGTAAAAATTGTCTTTACTCACTTGTACAAATATTTAATTCCACGAAGAGATTCCAAGGTGTGGCCAAATATTTCCTGTGCTGCAGTTGCTTGAGCATAGTAGCCAAATGCTGTGGAGCAGAATTGGATCACACTGAAACAGTAAAAGAACTGAAGCTTTAGCAACGTTGACACAGCATGACAGCATAACAAGTGCCCCACTGACACGTTATATAGACACGTTATATAGAACGTTACTTGCTACATTCCCAAAGACAACCTCCACTAACACTCATAACAATAAACACAACTAATTAATTTCCCTTCTACTTTAACTGTTAAAATTTAAAACATGAAAATCAAAGCCTAATTTTATCACCACTTTCAAGTTTCAATTAAGGCATTCTGTTGAACATCGATCTTCCTAGTATATTTAACCAAAGACAAATAAAAACCACTATTATAAACTATATAGTGGTCGAAAACAGAAACAGAAAAAGTAAACATAAATGCTAGGGCAGTCGTCTTAGGAAGTAAATTGGTGTGTAAAAACTAAAAACCCGTTTGGAAAAGTAACATCACAAACCTAATGGAGCAAAGAAGGATAAGGCCCACATTGAACAGAAAAGAGTTCATGAGAGTCGCTCCCCACCTGCCATAGTGAAGTTTACAATACATAGTGAGTGTTTAATAAAAGCATTATGTGACCAACACAGATTAAAGCAAGTAAAATGATGAGAGAATATTTTATTACTTCATAGGATGTATTGTAATGAAAACTAATCTCAGCCCAAGCATTGTAGCACCAGCAATCACAGCAATTAGAAGGTAGAAGCAGAAAAATGCAAATGCAACTGTACCCAGGAGACCTGATAAAAGCAGTATATATATATTATGGATAATAACTGATTAATAAGAAGAATGTAATGTATTTAGATTTATAGCTTCTGAAATGATAACAAAATGCAAGAGTTTTCCAACATACCCCAGATATCATCCAGCTTGATGAAAACTTCATTCAGAAAAGAAGAAATAGGAGGATCAATTAATAGATAGATAACGATATGAGCAACCCATGCCACAGAAACGATAAGCCTGGAATAGTTTTCAAAACTGAGTTAGAAAAAAAGGTGTGAAACATAACCTCAGTTATTATAGAATAACCAATCTTCACTACAATGAAATGACAACAACAATAGCCTCAGCAGAAGTTGCCTGGAAATATTCACTACCCCAAATTGCAATTGAAAAAAAAAATCATAAAACTTGGAAGAAAATCACCCGTAACTGAGCGCCTCCCAGATGACAAACATACTAAAACCAAGCGAATTGAAGAAGAATCTTAAAAAAGCCTTTTTATTGAACCCAAAAAAAAACTCCATTTACACAGGAAACAATTTTCTCTTCAAATAATTCACATTTCCAACCCTGTCAGTGATCCAATCAACATTCCTTCTATAATTATATATGTAGAAGTAACCCTGAATTGTTATTTGCTACCAAAAGTCCATCATATTCATTTATCCTCTCTATCCTACAATGCATTGCTTTAGGTAGAGTTGAAAGCTTAAGTACAAAGGTTCTTTTCAGATAATCAGGGTTCTTATTCTCTTGAATTTCCAGTTTTAATTTAGTCTAGCACATTAGGTCTTCTCGTTTTTCTTCTTAAAAAATAACAATTGGTCTTCTCTTAAACACCTGTTGAACATTATCACATCTATAGTTCAGTGTGAGAAATATGCCCAACAGAGTACCAAGTCAAATTCCTCCCATGTGCAGGGGAAGGGAAGAAACACCGCACCCCATAAAAAAGAAGCAGCTTTGTGAAACTATGTACTAGGGATTCCAGCATCATGCATCCATAGCAACTTTGATTGACAAATACAAATATCATGGCTTACCCTAAAATTCCCAAAACAAGTTTCGCCAGATACCCAAGAACTGTTAGCGCCCATGTTGTCTCAGCCTGCATTGAAACAGGACCAGTAAGTAGGAGATACATTACACATTATTTATGCATATAAGTCAAAAAGCTAGAAATTCAAGAATCTACCTGCTCCCCTTGTGGATACACCTCCTCAAGAAGCTTCACATCTTCTTCTAATTGAAACAACTCCTGCCAAATTAAGCAGGGAAGTTAAAAACTAGAACCACAAAATTAGAACAAGAACATTTCCTTAACTGCAGACAACTTTCAACCACAAAGAACAGCAAACTTCATATTATGATATGCAAAGCCCATGACAGCAAGGGTATACATAAAATGCTTAAGCAAAAATTTGCACTAGAGTATTGATAAATAACCAATATTTGTTTACCTTTTCTACTGCCTTTACATTTTTACGATGTTTCCGACCCTTTGCACCACTTCTTTCTTCCTGGTGAAGAGACTCAGCTGCTTTCTTCAGTTCTCTTGCTTTTTTACCAAGCTCAGTAGCTTCCTACAGTAATCAACCAACCACGGCGTAAATATAGCACAGCATATCATAAAAGAAACAACTCAAACAAACATAGAACTTCATTATGTTCCCTTCTTCTAAAAGCATATAATACCTTGATATATTGCGAGCGAGTGATAACAGCCTTTGGACGACGAATAAATGAAAATATAAGTCCCAGTGGAAGACAAGCAATACCAACTCCACCAAATATCTGGATTGAATGGTGTGATAACAATGGTTAATACCATGAGCAGGAAAAATATAGCTGTAAATATGAGTTGGTATGTGAAGATATGACTAGGTGTATGAAGCTATAATAAGAGAATGCTTTTGTGCAGTTTATGGAATGAATTGTGCTTTTAGGTAGGGAGTCAATGAAAACTGATAAATTTCATCCTTCAAGGCATTATAATGAGATCTAAGTGGCTAAAGAGGATAGAACAACAGTACAACAAAATATCCAGACAAACATACACTTTCCAAATGAAAAGAGAGAACTGATAAAAAACAATTTTTTGTTTGGAAAAATTAGGAGATATTCCCAACAAGCATAAACTAACTAGGGTTTGAAGTAGAACTTTTAACTTAAGAGTAACTAGGGTTTGAAGTAGAATTTTTAACTTTAGATAACTACATTTCTTGAAGTCAACTTACAGCGAACAGCACAGAACCAACAATAGTAGCTAGGGCAACAACATATTCTGGAAAGGTAGTACGCATGGTCCACGTTTTCTCCGATGAAGGGCTAGCCGAGTATGCAGAACACTGGTTTTAGAACAAAAGGAAAAACTAGATTCAGAGACAAGGAAGGAAAAACAAAAAGATAAATGCTTCTAGAAGCAACAAAACTAAAAAGGGGGGGGGGGGCATTATAACTAAAAATAAAACCAGAACGAAATAAAGACCTGACGAGCACCACTTCCAATACATTGCTGATTACTATTGAAGTTCCATGTGCTAGGAAATGAGGTTGTGGAAGAAGAGAGATGCCTGACAGTAAAATCCACCTTCCCAACGAGCCCTGATATACCACTCATAGAATAAGAGCACAATCAGAGAGAGCTTAAGAATTCATGACAAGCACACTTAACAATCAGACTTTACAAGTGTAGTAACAGATTTTCCATTTAAGAACTACAGCTATGAAAATCTCTTTCAGGGCAAAAGAAAATATAGTTAATGGTAATAAACCCCGTTCTTTTTCTTCCCCTTATTTGACCAGAACATATTCAGGAAATGGATATGTAGCTTCACAACCAAGCCAGTGAAAACAAAATCAGCAGATGCTTATGCCTACCAACCAATAAGTGATCCCCAGCAAGAAAAAAACAATAGACTTCCTGCACTGGAGCAGCTCAATACTGCCAATTCACTCTATTTCCAGTTTTGACACTGGCCTTACACTCAAACACATAAATGATCAAACTAACACAACATATGCCTGTTCCATCATAATGTTCACCAAACATATCCAACAGCCAGTTGAAAAAACCAACTCAGAAAATACCAACTTAACCCCACTCTAAACCACTATCAGGGTGTTCTACTTCCATCACAATGGTGATCAAACAAATCTATCCACCCAGCAATTACAACCAAACTAAAGTTACTAAATACAACTGAATTCACATTAAACCCTGAAATGACCAGCTTACCCCTATGAGCTGCCATCCCTCCCCCAACTGACTCTCTCTCTCACGCACCCAAATCCACATCCACACAGACAAAACACAGAGCAAAGGCTATAACTGGGAAAAAAAAATAGACAAAATAACAAGATCATAGACATCATAGTATTATACCATACAAAATGCCCAGAATGAGAGCACACACTATAGCAGTGGTCACCATCCACAAAATCGCACTCTTAATCCTCTTGCCAACACTCCTGCACACAAAATTAACAATAACATGAATAAGTCAAAACCCCCACATCAAACAAAAACATCAATTTTCTCAAATCAAGTAACATTACAACACCAACAACAAACCAAGTCTTCTCCCACAAACTATCCTCACCTACATAGACCAACATACGTCATAGAAAACTAATTCTTCTAAATTACAATTAAATTTAAAATTTGAAGCAAAAAACATCCAAATTATATTTTTTTTTTCCTCTTTTGAGAAACTACATTACGTTACGTACTTACTTGTCTTGGTCACCTTCGTAGTAGAACATTGCAAAGGGGATTACGAAGAACACGAGCACCACATCAAGAATGTAAACAGCGAGCCACAGGTCCTTCATCGGGAGCGTGAGGTTGCACGCGCCATTGTAGATCGCGTGGCGGCACGCCTGCCGATTCGCCACATCGGCCGGTAGCATAAGGATGGAAATTGCAGCGACGGAGAGACCCAAAACGACGACGAATTTGGGGAAGTAGGCCTGGTTCTTATCATCTGGGTGCTGGTAGTTCACGAGGAGGTACACGTTAACCATGAACACAATCACACACACCACAATCGCAACGATCAGCAGAGCCAGGTTGAAATCTCCCATTTTCGGAACTCTTCTCTCTCCCTCCTCCCTATCTCTGTCGCGATTCGGGTTTCGTGATTTAGGATCGAATCGGAAATGTGGAATTGGGGATTTAGGGTTAGGGTTAGGGTTTCGGGGTTAACGTGGTGGTGGATCGGAGAAAGAGAAGAGAATAATGGCGAGCATTGTTTTTGTTGATTTTGGTTCCGGTGTGGGTGAGGGTGGTGAGTTCAGGATGGTGGAGATGAAATTACGGTTTTGTCCTTGTGAAGGACATAGGATGGGGAGTGTTGTAGGAGGGTATTAGTGTAAAATCGGAAGGGTTTTTCCCCTTTTTTAATTTTTATTTATTAATTTTAGGTTGTTAGAGACAACACAACACAAGAGTGGAGGAGAGAGGCAAGTTCCGAAGTTGAAAAATGAAAAACAGGCTGTACTAACGAGGCGAGGTTGTATCTTTTGTTTCTTCATTAATCATTACTATGTTTTTGTTTTTGAAAAATTCTTGTCCACTTCTAAGTTCTAACCTATTTTATTTGCCATAAGTATAACAATTTAATTTTTATCTATTCATAGTATACAAATTTTTATATAATTATTCAATTATGTACTAGAGTTTAATTTTAATCCACTGTTACTGACAGTAAATCATGAATTGACACATCACCAAAAAATTTTAATTCAACAACCCACTAACTAAAAAGTCACACAAATCAACGAATGTGATTGGCTGACAGTGTAAAATACTTTAAACTGTCAGTGCATCATAATTAAACTCATAAGTAAATATAGTAAACTTTTATTTTATTATTATTTGAAAAATTATAGAAAAGAAATTAATATTTTGTATGATATTGTCTCAGCCCATTTTATAGTTTCTTATTGTGATCAGAAGCCCATTTCATTTTGTGAGGCCAAGCCGTTCGATATTCGGCTTAGACAATGTGGGCCTAAGCATCATAGATAATGTAATGCTAACTCTAACCACAACCTTATTAACCTAATTTTTTATTCTAATTGGACTCAACTATGAAAGCCTATGGTGACCAAAAGAAAAAACAATAAATTTACCTTGACTCCTTTAACCAAAAAAAAAAAATTACCTTTAGTAGACCGAATAATTGTAGTTCAAATTTTTTATATTTATTGATTTTGGATGATTTTTCATTATTTAAATAATCATACTTATAAATAAATTATTTTATGTTGGGGTATTTAGATATTTTCCACATTAGACATGGAATAAGAACCCAATTAGGTTTAAGCTACATTTAGCCACATTTACAAAGGGTGGGGGTAAAAAAGCTGCTATATTTTTAAATGCATTTTACCACACTTTTTAAAAGTGGCTATGCATCCATAATATATTTTGGGACAACAAAGGCAACAAGCGAAGTCGCCAAAAACAAATGGAAATTGCTCTGTTCTCTCCATCATCCCTCTTCTCCGAAGAAGATGATGAAACTCCTACTCGTACTCTCTTTCTCTCCCTCTCTCTTTTTTCTTCACTTTCTGTGAAAATTGCACTAATCTCTATTATGTTGTGTTAATACAACAGCGGAGGAAAATGCAGAGACTCAAGAAACCTATGTTGAGAGGAGGCACCAGTTCCCTGGAATGGTAAAGTTTTCACCTTTATAATCATCAATGGCTGTTTTGGCAAATTCGCCTTTTGGGTGCTTTCAAATTCATAGCATATGCAGGGTTTTAGCTGAACTTACTGTGCACCTTGTTCTAGGTAGACTAGCTGAGTTTGAAATTGATTGATTGATTATATATTTATTTTACTGAAGAAAACTTGCCATAATGTAACTGCACTACTGCAGTTTGGTTTGGGGAGGAAAGGGTGGCGGATCCGGAAAATTTTAGCAGTAATAACTAACAAGGGCAAAAACAATCCGAAACTCTCTGTGTACATCGGAAAAACTGCCAACGAAATGAACAAACTGTCAAGATTACACATACTGAATATAGTAGATTACACATATCATAAACAATAAATTACACATATTGAATCTTGTAGATTAAAGATAATAATTTACACAGAATTTGTCATTTAGTACACAGATATACTAGATCGAATTACACATACAGTTTGTTATTTATTACACTGAATTTGTACAAGGATTAAGTTAAATGGATATATGGGAGAGTGAGTGTGTGGGAGAGTAAGTCGTGATGAGTGTGCGAGAGTGTTTGAGATTGGGCGAAAGTGTAATTTATTGTTTATGATATGTGTAATTTACTATATTCACTATGTGCAATCATGACAACTTTTTCATTGTAGCTACTTGGCACATTCTTGTTATATATGTATAGCTACTAATAAATAATATATTGGCATAAAGTTAAAGTTTGGTGTTTGTTGGAAGCAGTTTGGTGTTTATTTGCTCCTTTGAAATTTCCCACTTTAAAGCTGAAGTTATTAGTTCTGCTTGTGCTCGAAGTTTTGTTGCCATTAGCTTGCACTCTACTGGTCTGAGTTGCTTTAACTTTCCTGTAGGAGTTGATTGTTCGAGAATTTTCCTTTCATCAACTGAATGCAAATTTACTCTGGCCAGGGACATTTGCGTTTGCAGAGTGGTTAGTTCAGCATAGGTCATGCATTGAAGGTCGGCGTGCCATTGAGTTGGGAAGGTATAAATCTGTACATCAAGGTGTAGAAATCTTGCTTTGAATGTTCATAGTGAAGTAATCTTGACTTGATTTTGTGATGATTGCATCAAGTTGTAGATCTACTTTGTGACAAGCAGACTTACTTCCATCACTTACGGAAGCCGTGACAGATCCAAAAAATTTTAGTAATGTCGGCAGAGATACTGTATAAATATAAGATGAAGTTCTATATAATTTTTATCTTAGTATCAGGTCAAACATATACACTTGTATACTTCCAAACAATTTTCCAAATTTTGGTGGAGGCATAATTAGCTGCTATATTTTTGTCTCATAGTTCAGGGCATCAATATATTTTTGAAATATGCAAATCCTGCATGAAAAAGTGAGCTTTGTCTTGTTATATGATTACATCTCTTGTGCAGATAGCTCTTTTTGTTTCCCTTGCTCATGTAGCTTTTCTATCCAATTTCAGTGGCACAGGTGCTTTGGCTATATTTCTCCGGAAAGCATATAATCTTGATATTACCACATCGGACTATGATGATCAAGAAATAGAAGACAACATAGCTCACAACTGCAGGGCAAATGATATACCTGTCATTCCTCACATAAAGCGTGAGTCTTCTTTCAGTTCACTCGTCAGTTTTCGCTTTTAGCCGTTCAACATGATTTCAAGGTAGTTATTGTGTTTTTTCTGGTTTGTTAAGTGATTGTAGTATGCTATAAAACAAGTATTTTCTTATTCAGTCTTTATCATCTGTAGTTAACATAACTTGATCCATATTAATGGAGATGAAATATGCATGTTATCCCTTGCCATCTCCTACTTGTAGATGATTGGAATTCTCTGTTTTTTTCTTGATCATGAAACCTGATAAGAACTCCTGAATTCCATTGTTCTTATTTAGCAGTGACAACTAGTACATACCACATTGATTAAATTATTTGGTTTGCATCATATTTTCTTATTTAATATGTTCTTTATATAATATTTAGTAATCAGATTAGTTTCTCTATAAGAATTAAGAAATACTAATGTGCTTGTGTTTTCAGACACCTGGGGAGACAAGTTTCCAAATTCCAACCCCGACTGGGACCTGATCATTGCTAGTGATATCTTATTGTGTAAGATTATTCTCTTTTAACTTAGTGACTTGGTTAGCCAATTTTTTCGTTGTAACTAGCGCAACTTATCCGATACGTAATAGATGCAGAAAGCAAAAAATGAAAACATTTTTTTTCTCAGAAATGGTTTCTGAAGTCTAAACCCGAAAAATTCGCACTAATATTTAGGTTTCTTGCCAGTTTAGATCTATAAAATACTTAGGTTCATAGGAGAAAGTGGAACATGATCTCAAGTTGCTGAATTTGTAAACATTTTTCCTAAACATCATGCTTTGGGAATTGTTTCAAATTGAGTTTCTGGTCTCTTCTCTTGTGTACTCTATTACTCTATCTTCTCTTTCAAACAAAAAATGATTATTAGATGGAAATGTTCCCTGTTCCTAATATGACACTCTTAATAACTACTTGTAGATGTGAAGCAGTATCCGAATTTGATACAGTCCATTTCCTTTCTTCTCAAACGATACAAGCCCCGCGACAAAAAAGAAGTTTCTCCGGCAGTGAATAAAGACGATGATGGTATCATATTATAGACTCTTTCAATTAACATAACATGCTTTAGCTGCTTAAAATTTGCATCTTTACTGAATCTATTAATACTTGTGCTTCATTGAAAATCTTCTACATTGTTGGTCTCAAACCTGGGTAAAATGGGAGTGTTGTTTTAGCCTTTTAGGCATTTGACAACAAACATAAAACTTTATCGAATCTTTTATATTATGAATGAAAGATATTATTACTGAATCTTAGTACTTGTGCTGGCAGGAGGTGTAGTGTTACCGCGGCCATCCTTTTTAATGAGCTGGAGACGTCGGATCGGTAAGGAAGATGAACTGCTTTTCTTCAACGGTTGCGAGAAGGCGGGTCTAGAAGTGCAGCATATCGGATCCCGTGTCTATTGCATCAAGCTTATGGAAAATGATAAACAAGAAACAAAATCTTGAGTAAAGAAACAAGTAGTAAAGCAAACCAGGGAAGAGAGTAAGGTTGAAAATAGGAAAGTTGGTACATTAACAAAATAAAATTAGGTTATTATGTTCTTTTCATGGTTTTGGTTGTTAATGTTAGAGAACATGTAACATTATAGATCTCTTAGTTTAGTAACTTAAGACCCTTTGCTCTTTAATAGTAACTGCTTTCACATTTTGATTCTCTTTCAATGAAATTCATTGTGGCTTTGGCCATTAGGGCATTTAGGGGTGTATGTATGATTGGTTGGGTTGAGTTAGGCCAAACATAAACATGACCTATCTTATGATTGCACTAAACCTGGAACCCGATTCGATAATGACCTGATTTGTGACCTGGTTAGATCTAGTTGACCCCACCTGATGATCAATTATTTATAGAGATTTTGGACATTAGACAAAATAATAAGTTTCAAAGTTCAAGAGATATTTTAGTATGTTTTAAAATAAGTTAATATTTTATAATATTCTACAAAATAAGTTAATGTTTAAAATAACTATCTTTAATAGTCAATAGTCGTTAATATAGTTTTTTTACATGTTATTTGTGTAGTGGGAAATTCGGTACAGTTAATTTTTTTTTTAGAGCCAAAATCAATTCAATTCCATTAAAATTCTTATAAAAAAAGTCAGGAATTTCAAATATAAAGTTACCAATTTCATTCTTTATATTTTTCCATTCTAACAACAAAATTGATTTAAAAATTAATTTAATTCTATATTATTTTATTCCAAACATACCATTATATATAACTATAAGAGAAAATCCACCAATTCGATTATGACAAAAAAAATGTTGGGTATATTTATTTCTTGAAGGATTTTATGTATTGGAAGTGTAAAAAAAGGTTATATATAATTAAGTGATCATATACTGTAATTTCAGTAAATATAATTTTTCACCTAATTACTTGAATAATCATATAAATGAAATGAAAGAGATTTAATTAGATGATAATATAATATAATATATTAGGATTAAACTTAGAAATTAGTACGTCTAATAATGCTCTTTTAAATCAAGACGAATTTAGAGGTTCGATGTAATTGCAATTTGCAAATATGATGAGATACGTTTATCTATAGACAAATTAAATGGTGAGTTCTGTCTCCTCTGAAGAGGACAAAGCTGATATTTTAGCCACAATTATTTATTTATTTTATTTATTTGGTATTTTAATATTGTGAGTTGTGATAATCTTTGCAATTTTGCAAGTACCAGCCTATGAAGGTTTTGAATAGGACATGTTGAATTGATGAGTACGGATTTTATGATCTACAAAGGAAATTTTGGTACGGAATTGAAGAAATAAATTTGCAAATAGATCGAGGACCACGTACCCTTGAATGTGTACACAAGATAAGAAGAAAATTTGGTTCTTAATTAATTTGTAGTGTTTGAGAAATCATATATAGGTCTCAATCGTTTAAATTTTTAAATAAAATGGTTCTTTGATATAATATTAGTTATAATTTTTTCACAGAATTCATGTTGGTGACATTTTGATCAAAAGTTGTTGTTATCTATTATTAGACAATTTACTCAAACCACATGGCTCTTGTGTTGTAGGATGATATATATTATACCCGGTATGTATATTGTACAACAGAAATACGTCCAACAAATATCCAACGTGTGTTATACATGATATTGGATGTTATACGTATGTGTGTTATACAAATAGCACACATTCCATATCATGTGTATAACACAAACATTGTATATTTGTTGGACGTATTTCTGTTGTACGACGGAGTGCCCGACAAGACGTTTTTTTAATTTTTTTTTTGTCAATTTATGTTTTTTTATTTTTTAAATTTTTTCTCATTATAATGGATAAAAAATGATAAATAATATAGAAGATTATTATTAAAAGGAATTATATTTTTAAAAAAAAAATTATCATAGTAAATTCAAATGTAAAAAAATGAGGTAGTTAAAATGTAATTTGAATTGAGAGAGTAGTTATTTTTTTTATTTATTTAATTTTCTTTTTAAGTTCTTGTATTTAATTTGAATGAAGAGACCAAAAAGTAACTAACTTTTTGGCAATTCTCTTTATAAGTAGTATAGATTATACCTATATATTCAGTTTAATTCAAATAAGTTAAGCATCTTAAGCCAAAGTATTAGTATATGTTTTTCATTTGAGAGCAATATTGCTCTATTTGTAATTTTGTGAATGTGTAGTGTATACTATTACTAAAATATTATAAGATATTTTTTTGTGTATTTGGAGTTTGAGTAGAGTACACTTTTATATTTTTACTATATTTTCATTATTATTAAATATTTAATTATCCCATTTGTTTATAGACGTAGCTTATTTTGCGGAACCACATAAATTTTCTTGTGTCGTTTTGTTATTTCATTTTTGCACAAATTTACTGCTATTTTTACTTTTTGCCTGTTTATTTTCATTTTTTATCAAATAGTTTAAGTTAAACCCGATAAAAATTAAAACAATTAAAAATTAAGCTAACATAAAGTGTTAGTTTACTTTATCATTGATAAATAAACTAAATTTATTCACTTTCTTAATTTGAAACTAAAAGTTATAAAGAGATATTCTAAAATGTCCTAATTTTATTATTTAAAAAGAAATGACATATACTATCAACTATCAAACTCAACTGTCCATAATGAGTTTGAGCTATGGTAGATGTGGTCTCACCATCAACAATCAATTCTACACTTAATACAAATAATTAACTACTAACAACCATTATATATATATATTATATATAATTATGAGTTATTACGACACCTAGTTTGGTAATTAATTAGGCTATTTAAGTACATAAGTATATTATTTGAAGATTTCTGACTGAAAAATACTATGCATATAACTAAAAAATAGTCAACATTCAGATAATAAAATCGATATCATTATTAAATTTTAACATAACATCACTCTTATATATCTAAAATCTTAAAATGCAACGGTAAAGATTTTGTCGGCTAAAATGTTGTTCATCTTTATGAGATTAATTACTTTAATAATATATGTATAACAGTAATATCATTCAACAATAATTATGCAATGTGTATTATATCTAATATGTTGTATATGTAATGTGTGTTATACATATGTGAAATCTGGTAGAGCAAAAACAAAAAATAACATAAAAAATAAAAATACATCAATTATGTATATCATTACTAAAATACGTATTATGTATCACTTTTTATTTATAATATATGTTATATGTTGGATATTTTGCTTTACGACAAATATTTCCCATTAATTACGGCTACAAATAACAAATATCTTGGGTTCACTCAACAATAAATATTTATACATATATATCACATACATGTGTACCTTGTCGATTGGAATTTGCCATAAATCAATGTACTTTCAATTACACAAGCATTCCTTTTGATAAGCTAAAGAAAGAGGACATAAAAAAAACAAATAACAAGTTGCTTGTAGAGATTGGAGAGGAGTGTGACATAATGATATAGGAATGAAACAAGTTATATGTATGTTTGAAGGTTAAAAGAGGAAGCTTCAAAGAAATTATTGTGCAATATTTGTTATGTTGTGTATATATATATAAATATATATATATAGGAGGTGAAAAAATTGTGGCTATTGGGTATATTGAAGGGTTGGTTGAGGGGTAGAGTGTACATAAGAGATAGATATATATTAGGATAATAAGACTTATCTTGCAACCATTACTAAAGTGATGATATGAATTGGATTTAATTTTGGAGGCAAGTGATAATGTGATAAAAGAGTGTTGAGATGAGGAGTTTGAGCACTTGGGGAGTTCTCACATATTGGCCTTCATCCATAGATAAGGACATCTATCAACAAAATTAATGACAATAAAATAAGAGTTTAATTTCAATCAACTATTAAATAATTCTATACATGATATAGACTGATATATTAGTAAAAATCTTTAACTTAATCATCCACTAACTAAAAAGTTTCATAAATTAATGGATTGGTTGACAGTGTAAAACTTTTTACACTATCAGTATATTATAATTAAACTCATAAAATAAATTGTTATTTATAAGAAATAAGTTTTTGGATGAAAATAATTAATTTTTAAATATAAGAGAAATGGTGTTATATTGTCAACTTATAAAATTTTTAAAAAAAACATGCAAAAAAATCATAATTTGTTGTTTCTATCCACTATAATATTTTTTTCAATAAATATAAATTTAGATGATTAAATTTAGTACTAGTCAGCCTATTAAGGTTATTAAGACATTAATCAAACTCAATGAACACTTATGTATTATATTCATTATCTATTAATTAAGGAGTCCTCACAACCTCATTAATAATAATTAAAATAATAAATCTTCATATATAATGATATTCCAGCCATTATTATTAATGGATTCTTTTTTACTAGTCTCGAATATGAAGCGGGCTGAATAGAAAAATTAAATAAAAAATTCAAATGTCATTATTGGCTAAATTGTCATATTTTTTATTGTATATATAAAAAGCTTGTGTATATATGGGATATGTTTGGATGCACCTAATAATTTTAATTTCGACAAGACACACACATATTCAAAACAAGAAGAAGCCTTATATATTACTTTGTTCATTTTATAATAATAAGAGTCAGTTTGGATTTTTTACATTAAAAAATTAATATATTTAAACACATCTAAATACATTAATTATTTAATGTATCATGAAAATCAAACGACTAATATTATAAAATAAAGAAAATAATAAATGGAGTCGACTATATAGCAAATAATGTTATTATATCCTGTTATAAATCATGATAAAATTTAGCTTATTAACTCTTATTAAATCCTCAAAGACGATTAACTCATTTTATTGTCTCTCTTTGTCTCCTTAAGGTCGTTTGGTTCGCGGATTGATTTTTTCCCAGGAATTGCACATTCCTGGGAATCACTTGCCCGGGAATCACTTTTCCGGGAATGAAACATTCATGAGTTTGGTTTGTACCTTGAATTCTTGGGAATCTTATTAAATTTTCCCATGAATAAATTATTCCTATGTTTGGTTCACATTAACATTCCTGAGAATATTATGTATTTTTTCAAATATACCCCTAGCTATTTAAAGTAAAAAACTAATAATTAACAAATAAACACATATAAAAAATACTAATAATTAATAAATAAACACATATAAAAAAATTAAAAATTAACAAATAAACACATTAAAAAATAATAATTAAAAAAATAAACACATAAAAAACTAATAATTACAAACAATGAATCAAAAGACTTGGGGTGAATATGGTAATTGTTGGTTATTTTGTAATATTAAAATTATATTGAGGGCATTGATATCATTTAATATCCTCTAAACATTCCCATGGGATGAGAATCTTAGAAACCGATGGAGGAGGTGGGAATGAAAATGTGAGAATATTTGATTCCCGGGAATGCAACATTTCCAGGAATATCTGTCTAATTTTTGAACCAAACGTCGGAAATAAACTTTCTCATAAAATATTCCCAGGAATCCTTGAAAATTACCCCAACCAAACGCACTCTTAATTCTACCTGTAGTGATGATAATATCTTTTATCAAGACACGCATGGATATATAAAACAAAAAAATAAAGTCCCATTATTTATATACATATATATATATATACTTTCCAATAATTTGCCAAACATAAAGTATGAAGTATCATAAACCAACATTGAACTTGCACTGACAAATTAATGTAAAGATCAAGCATGTTGGCAGTGGACATTCATATATACCTTATCTTGTAGGAACAACCTAGCTTCCTTTAACTTTAGAAAATTTATAAGATAAATAATTCCAAATGATGAAAATTGCAGCTCAAATAAATTACAAGGCCTAGTGGTAAATAGCTACTAGAGTTCTTGAATTAAACATTTAGTCAAATATAATATGTGTATGAATAGATAGTCTCGTAGAAAATAAATATACCCCCAAATAAAAATCAATAATATTTATTGTATAATAAAAATACATCCAATTACTATCCAACGTGTATTATATATAATACATAAGATGTTTTATATGTATAGCACACGTACATATGACATACATTACATATTATATATATTAAATACTGGTTTGACATATTTTTGTTGTACAACAAATATTACCAATAACTCAAACATACATATCAAAGAATTAATTATTTGTACCACAATTATTGATAGTAAATATCTGAATAATAAAAAAGTGATGCTAAATGCATAATAAAGACCAGCCCAATAAATAAGATTATGGGCCACAATTACTCAACTCATTATAATTTTAATGATTATTTGGATCCAAACCAAAACTAAAATGGACTCATTGTCTACATGGGTTGATTTTTCATTGTATATTTAGTATTATTGTAATAAAAAACTGCAGCTCAATTCAAAAATAGTAACCGGCCGCCTCCAACTAAACATCTTATATATTATTAAATTAAAAAGGGTTTTTGCTAACAAGTGTCATTGGCACTGGTTAAAGATACTTAAAATAGTAATTTTAGAAAAAAAAGTTTAAAATATAATGATGATCCCTTGCATAGAAAACATAAAAATGCATGTTTTTAAGATAAATATTTCTATTTTTAATTTCTTAACAAGTGCCTAAGGGCACTTATTAGTAAAACCCAATTAAAAAATAGAAAACCTATATATATATTTCACTACTTAGCTTTCCTAATAATTAAATGACACGCTTTAAAGCTTTGGCCATGTAGCTATATCTAAAGAAATAATCTATACCTAATTCAACCTAACCAAAGATATATATATATATATATATATATATATATATATATATATATATATTTTAAATATACTTAAATAATAAGAGTGTGGATTTCACCCGCTACTTCTGTATATATTATGTCAAAGAACATTAATACATGTACAATAAAAAATCAAACAGTCATATATTACTCACAATATATATATAATATAATATGTATATATATATATATATCATATGTTGTATGTAAATATCATATATTATATGATATAAACAATATATATCACATGTGGTAAAGAAAATAACATTGCAAACATGTGTTATAGAACAAATATTTACCTAAGTCAAAACAATAACTATATCTATAAGTATAGAACAAGTCATAAATTAAAAGATAAAAAGAAGTTAATTAAGGACAGTACCTTCTTATTAAGGAAAGTGTCGAAGTAAATTAAACTATACTGTACTCTGCTTGGTTTCTTTGCCAAATTCTAAAACTCTCCTCTCTATGTGCAGCTAAGATATGCAAGTATTTGAATATATATAAGTTTGATGATAAAGAACATAAATTAATTATTAATTTTGGGAAGTTTCCTAATACCTTCCCATGGTTTTGTACTTTGATTTATATAGTATCAATAATGTTTATTGTACAACAGAAATATGTCCAACAAATATTCAACGTGTGCTGTACATGATATGAAATGTGTGCTATACTGCGCAAATAGCACACATTCTATATCATATATAACACATGTTAAATACTTATTGAACGTATTTATATTATAATAGTATATAGTATTTTTTTTTTTGGTAGAATAGTATATAGTATTTGGTCCTATATATGTGAAACATATATAAGAATATGATGATTCTCTTTTTCATGCTATCAAACAATAATAAAGTACAAAAGAGAGTACTGAGCAAAAGTGAAGAGACCAATGTATGTTTATGCTTTATTATATTTTTCAGAATCCATCCATTATTTCTTGTGGTACCAATTGCAAATTACCAACTTGACTCTGTTTGAAATTTATTTGATTGACGAAAAGTTTCAAACAAGGACCAATTTGTTTTGCACGAGGTCATGCCAGCAAATTCTATGACTCTGTATAGTTGAGAATGACTAATCTCACTCAAGATCTTTTCACTTTTCAGTCAAACATTGATTAGATTCTATATATAGCCAAATGTATCATTTTGATTCGATTGAGCTCACCTATATTATATTGCTTGAAATTTTCAAATCACATATTATTTTATTTCAGGGTAAATTATATCTCACTTTTATTGAAATTTGATAAAATTTAGTTTAATTTTCTTCTATTTATTTATATCATATATAATGACCTTAAATACATTTTTTTTTGGGATAATTAGTGTAGTAATTTTGAAAATTTGAATTTTTTTTGAGAAATTTAATTTTACAAACAAAAAAGATAATTAAATTCCACTAGGCCGTACTTTACTCTATCATATACAATATTAATAAGTGTCATTTAATAGAGGAGTTTGATGTACTGATATTGTAAAAGTATTTTATATTGTCATCCAATCAAAATACTCAGTTTGTATGATTTTTTCAGGTAATAAGAGAGAGAAAATACAATCATGACTGATATGATAGTACATAATTGGATGAGTATCTACTGGATGAAAATTAAATTCATATATTAATTAATTTTCCCAAATTAATATTATTTAATAAGATTTTTCAAAAATACACTTCATTCAAAAATTTAATTAAATTCTCTTTTAGTTATCTCACTTTATATCACTTACTATCATATGTTTTTAGGTTTAATTAATTTGTAGATCGTTACAATCTTATCAAATTTTAATTTAATTTGTCCCTATAATTTGAAATATTTCAATTAGGTTCATATTTTATTAATCTGAATTAATTTATAATATTCTACACTATGATATAATAATAAACTATATACAACACAAGTCTCATCATCTCACACCGCTAGATTTCACAGAAGAAATATCTCTTTGGAAACTGTGAGCCTGAACTATATCTCTTGCTAGAATCTAAATGCATAGTTAGTCACAAGTGAACACACAGTGGTATCTATTATTAAATATTATGAAAATAAAAATGATTCTACTCATTTTCTTATATAAATATTGGTAATTTTGGTAAATAAATTTAAGATAAACTGTTATATTTTCTTATTATAATTATAAATTATAATATAATAATAACAACCATAATTTTAATTTATTAAGCTAAAGATTCTTTTTGAATTGTGATAAGGCATGATTTAATGTCATATAAAATAAGTTTATATAATAATTAAACTCTTGTTAAATTATGGGTGAACAAAATTGATCATTAAAACTGTATATAAAAATTGGAGATCTTGATCAAACTCATTCATAATAGATACAGTTTCCAGGAAGTTTACTACTACGTACATTGCATGGCCGTACAGTATTGAGACTGTACTTAACTACGTACTTGTACTTGTTTAGTCACTACAAAGTACAAACCCTTTCAAATAAATAATATTTCTCGTACACTATGCGTCTAACTAGTATCAACGTGTGCTATACATAATACGTAATATATGTCATACATATAATATACATTATGTATGATATATAGCACACATTGGATACTAGTTGAATGTATTTCTATTGTACAATAAATATTATTATCGATTTATTCAAATCATTAATAATAATCAACATGTGCTCTACTCATTCTATAAAATTGGACAAAAATTAAATATAAAAATTAAAAATGAAAAACTTAGAGGTGGAAAGAGAATAAAGAGAAAATAAATTAGAATAATTTGTTTTTAGAGGTGACTATTTTTATTATTTACTTATTTTTTTTTATTTTTTTAGATCTACATTCAGAATTAAAAAAATAAGTACTTTAAATGAGAGTTGTGGACACTTAAAAATAATTATATATTTCCGTTTTTAAGATTAATTTGGGGTGCCTAGTCAAGAGAAAAACTTACACATTGGTTAAAAATAAACTTAATTAAAATTTATAGTGTATGTTAATTCACTATAATTATTATTCTTTGATGATTTGCGTTATATGGGTTATTTTTTCAACATTAACCGTGTTCTATCTTAATAAAAAAAAACGTATTGTATTTATTATTATTATTAGATTAAATAATGTTGTTTTTTTTTCACGGAGATTGAATGTTACTCAAGACGGGAAGTTAAGAAAAAATAAATAAATTATTAAATCAATCAATATGTTAATTATTCAATATATAACCTATATATCTATATATATTATTAAGAGAATTGGGAAAAATTACTTATTCTGGTCTCTAAAAATAAGTTTAAAAAAATTACAAGTAAATTAAATAAATTAAAAAAATAATTACTTCATTCATTCAAATCATTTTAACTACTTTTTTTTCTTACATCTACATCTTCTTATTTTTTTAAAAAAATTATCAATCTCTTTAATTTATAATAATCTTCAATACTAATACGGAAAACTTTATTTAATTCCAATTAAAATTTAATATAATAAAATAATTTTATGCAATTCTACTTTATGATTATTCAATATATAAGAATTATTATCAACATAGTAATATATGTATATGTTGAAATTGGCACCTTCCGAGAAATTTCCAGCAAATTTTCACCTCAGGAGTCTTTAATTTGAGTATGTACTAAATATATTACCTTATAAATCTAATAATCTTTTCTTCGGTTCAAAATTATCTGTTTAGTTATTCAAATTCAAAACTAGTATATACAGATTTAATTTTCATCAATGGATAGTGTATCATTTTTTTTACACAGTTATTCAATCATGTGCTACCATGTCAATTATGATTGTGTTTTCTCTTTCCCACTACTTCAAAAGTCATACAAACTGAGCATTTTATTTAAATAACAGTGTAAAATATCTTTTCACTATCAATACAGTGTATCAAAATTAAACTCGTATATATATACTACAATCCAGTCTACAACAGAACGCGTAAAATTAAATAATACATTACCTTTCAAATGAAAAGATTTTTACCAAATCAATATATTTTCTGTTAAATCTAAATACAAGTAGATGTACATGGACACTAGTAAAAAATAAGAATTTCTTTTTATGGTATATATGTAACAAAATTATACGTTTTTCATTTTAGTTTATTTCTTGATTTTTGGAAAATATATAGTATAGGAAGCTTCGTGGAAATTGCATCCTCTGACATTATAACTCATTCTCTATCTATTTATTCATTCAACACTAATACATACATGTCATCTTATGCAATAGTAGTATAGTATCATAGTATCATTACTTTTGAATTTTGTCCTGTATTTTTTGTTCTGTTTTTATTTATTTTTTTATGATTATTAATTCTTACTACAAAGTTCAATACCAACTCTAGAAAATTTCAAATTTTCATCAACCCTTTTGAACAAAGAAGAAGAAAAATGGGGTCGATTAGGAATCAACAACAAGAACAACCATGGCTTTTGGAGAATGGTAACCAAAAATTGTTGGCCAAAGAGATGAGGCATCATCATAATGGAAGAACAGCACATAACATGTCATCATCATCATTGAGGAAGAAATCTGATCTCACTCTTGTCTCGAAGATTCGGTTTGGATTCCTAAGAAATTTGCTTGCTAATTTGCAAGAAGTGATTCTTGGGACAAAGCTCTCAATTCTCTTCCCTGCAATTCCTCTAGCTATCGTTGCTGAATGCTTTGGATTTTCAAGAGTGAGTATTTTTTACAATATAGTTCATGTTTGTTGTTATATATATATATATGAGTTTAATTTTGATGCACTGACAATGTAAAGATATTTTACATTGTTATCCAATTAAAACTCTTCATTTGTATGATTTTTAAGGCAGTGAGAGAGAGAAAACACGATCATGACTGACATAACAACACATGATTAAATGTGTGAAAAATTTATACATTTTTAGCGATGAAAATTAAATTATATATATATATATATATATATATATGTTTCTAGTGAGAATATGAAATTTATATGAAAATGAGAGAAGTAAATTTGAAATCTATAATTTTATATGAACGGTCAAAACTAAAACATTTTAAAAAGTGACATTTTAAAACATCTTATCTCTCTCATGTATATATTCCAAATATATCTTTTAAAAAGTTATTGTTGTTGTTGTTTTCATGTGACTATGGTTCTGATGATTTGATATGAGGTGACTCTAAATTTTGTTATTAGTATCAGAAAATGTTGAATTGACAAATATAACTGAAATTGACATAACTGAACAATGTAGAACATGAAAGAAAACATGTTGTCACATGGCATGCATGGATTTTGAAATAAATAAATAAATAATTTGAGTGGTGATTATTTTCTGAATGTTTTCTGCTAAAGTTTAATCTTTAATTAGCTGCTAAATTTTATTGTTAAACTGTTGAATTAGTTATTTATCACACTAAACTCTTTGTGTAATATTCTTCTCATAGAGAAACCAAACTTGGTATTTGAGAAAATTTGCAGAATTTTGTGAGATAACTGATGATACTGGTTATTTTGAAGTGATGCTCTTTTATAAATACTATTATTTTTTTCATTAAAAAAAAAGTATTAATATGAAACATTTATATGTAACTTCTTTTGTTGTTGCATGCAGCCTTGGATTTTTGCTTTGAGCTTACTTGGGCTTACACCACTTGCTGAGAGAGTTAGCTTCTTGACTGAGTAAGAAAACACACTAATAGAAGTGTTTCTTCAATTCCAAATAAAAAAAAAAAAGTGTTTCTTCAATATTCACTATTTAATTTTCCGAATATTACTAGAGGTACAATAAAAAAACAGCTAATAAGTTGTGCAAAACATATATGATATAAATTGCACAACGAATACTACATGTTGTGCACGCCATATATCAGATAATGCTGCAACATGTGATATATGTTGTGCATAATATGTGATATATATGCACCGCATGTAATATACGTTGTGCATTTTATATTATATATGTTGTGCACAATATATTAACTGTTTTGACTGGATTTGTGTCGTGCCCGAGTATTTCCCCAATTTTCCATTATGAGTTGAAATCTGATTCTTTGTTTATTTTGTTGCTTCAAATTATAACAGACAAGTTGCTTACTACACAGGTCCAACAGGTGTGTAAATCTATCTGAACATTTCAACCACACTCCATCAATTTTGTTGAGAGATTCCAACAATATATATAAATATTCATTATCATGTTATTGAAGTTTTTTTAATATATATGTATATTTTTTATTTATAGTTGGAGGACTTTTGAATGCTACATGTGGGAATGCTACAGAGCTAATCATAGCAATTTTTGCACTTAGTAACAACAAAATTGCTGTGGTCAAGTATTCTCTACTTGGTTCCATTCTTTCAAACCTTCTTCTGGTTCTTGGATCCTCTCTTTTCTGTGGTGGCATTGCAAATCTTAGACAGGAACAAAAATATGACAGGGTAAGGCTATGCATATTAATTAAGGTTGTCTTTGATGATAGGGACAAAATAAAAAAATATGTTTTATGACAGAAAATTTATATATTTCTATTTTACTGAAAAAGTTATGACAGATGGAACACCAAATTGATCAAAATGAGATAGGAACCACAGTCTTTACATTAATTTAAATATGATACAATGACTATATAGTTTTGTGTTTTTCGGTCGTTCTCTTTGTATTTCTGTCATGGCCGACATGTCGTATATATATCACCAAATGTAATTTTTGTTTCAGAGTTGATACAATATAATATAAAAATACAAGCTCAGTATAGTACAATGCATTGAATTTTGTGTATTTTAGTTTATGTTTATTTTAATGTGTACAGAATAAATTTGTACAAAATTTTGTTCAAAAACTTTGGTAAAATTTGAAAAGGGCAAATTTGTGGAATTATGGAAAAGTAATAAAGGTAAACTTGGAACAAATAATTTTCATTAAAATTCCTGTATCAACATCTAAATTTTATGTATCTATCTCTGACACAAAATACAGAAAAAATTTGTACAGACACAATCTGTCCTATATGTATTTACACTAAATAAACATGTCATTTTCTATTTTATATTGTATTTACGGCCTAATTGCACATTTTTTTCTCTGTCTAACTGATAGTCAAGTAATGACTAATGTTAAGGATTTGAGGTTTTACAATTTGAATTTCAGAGACAAGCAGATGTGAACTCCCTTATGCTGCTTATGGCATTGTTGTGCCACTTGCTCCCATTACTGTTCAGATACGGCGGCGGCAGCAATTCGGCCGCAATCACCATGGATTTTTCTTTGCAATTTTCCAGAGCTTCTAGCATTGTGATGCTAATTGCTTATTTTTCTTACCTTATCTTCCAACTATGGACTCACCGGCAATTATTTGAAGCACAAGATGTATGGTTTCTCTAAATTTGTTGATAATTAAATTTGGTAGTGATTCTGATTGGTAATTATGATGATGATGATGCAATAATGGTTTAGGGTGATGAGGAAGAGGGTGAAAATGATTCTGAAGAAGCAGTTATTGGATTCTGGAGTGGGATTGTTTGGCTGCTTGGAATGACTTTAGTCATTGCTCTCTTATCTGAATATGTGGTTGCAACTATAGAGGTAAATATGATTTCTTTTTCTTTCTTTTTTAACATTTTTGCTTTTTAAAAAAAATTATATTTTCTCTATTTTTCAGTATTACCTTCGTAAAATTATAAAAACAGAAAATATAAAAATTGAAAACATGAAATGAAAATAGAAAACGAAATGAAAATAGAAAATAAACTGTAATTTCTCTACTTTTGACTATTTTTTAATGAAATATTGAAAAACGAAAAATATTAGTTGTACAACAGTAATAAATCCAACTAGTATCCAACATATAGCACCCATTATAAACAAAAAAAGAGATACACATTACGTATGTTAATAATACATGTATGATGTATTTTTTTGTATTATTTCTAATTTTTGCTCAACCAATTTCACATATATATATATAACATACGTTACATATGACTTACATTATGTACATCATACATCGGATAATTATTGGATAATATTCTTATTTTACATATATATTGTTGAAAAACCTAAGACAAATTAAAAACAGAAAATCAAAATTGAGACTAGATAAACTCTGAGAATTCAATTAGATTATTGTAAACACTAATGACTAAAATGGTAATCTGAACAGGATGCATCAGATTCATGGGGTTTGTCTGTAAGCTTCATCAGCATAATAGTGCTACCAATAGTTGGCAATGCAGCTGAACATGCAGGAGCTATCATATTTGCTTTCAAGAACAAGCTGGTTATTATAACATCAATACATATCTCATATATCAGATTCAACACTTCCTTTTAAATTTGGCATAATTTGATTGAAACTAACCAAATCATGTTCTTGCAGGACATATCACTAGGTGTTGCTTTGGGTTCTGCTACTCAAATTAGCATGTTTGTGGTAATAATTTCAGCTATGTGAAATAACTGAATTCTTCTATTACTTTTTTTTTTTTTTGGAAAACGATACTTTACCACCGATAGTCATAGAGTTTGTGCAATTCAGTCCCTGAGTCCCTGAGTTTTTAAAATATGCAAAACAAACACTGAGTTTCTTAAAATGTATGAAATACCTATTTCGTTAACTTGTCATTCAAAAATCTGTTAGTTGGTCACATTACATGAGCAACTAACCCCCGCTCATTTATAGTTTGAGCAACTCGACCCCCTCTATGTTTATAATTGCGCCTTTGACTTTTATATGACAAATTAACGAATGAAGTATTTTGCATGTTTTAGAAAACTTAGAGTCTATTTTGCACGTTTTAAAAATTCCTAAACTAAATTGCACGTATCCTATAATTCAGGACATAAAATGTCCTTTACCTTTTTTTGTTTTTGTAAATAGAAGGTTACATTATTAATCAAATTTGATAACAATATAGGTTCCTCTATGCATCATTATTGCTTGGATTCTTGGTATCAAAATGGACCTCAACTTCAACCTCATAGAGACATGTTCTCTTGCTTTGGCCATAATAGTCACAGCATTCACATTGCAGGTATACTTAACTACCATAATTTCAACTTGTACAAAAATCACAATATTAATTTATTTTTATATACCAATGTTTTTAATCTTTCAATGATATTATTTTCTTTTATAGGATGGAACTTCTCACTACATGAAAGGGCTTGTTCTCCTTCTCTGCTACATTGTTATTGGGGCCTGCTTTTTTGTTCAGAGAGCACCCTTTAGTAATAGTAAGTCTTATTATATATTATCTTATCTTGTTTTTACATAAATACTAATAGAGGGTGCATTTCGGCATAACGATAAAGTTGTTGCTTTGTGACATGAAGGTTACAGATTCAAATCTTTGAAACACTTTTTTCGCAAAGTAGGGATAAGATTTTGTACATCTATCCTCTCAGAATCCCACCTGATGGGAGTCTTGTGCAATGGACAGCTCTTATTGTTACATAAATACTAATATTCTATGTATAGTGCCTGTCATAAAAGAGAGAAGAGTAAATTTCAAATTAGTCCTATGAGAAAATAATATCGAACAAATTAGTCTCTTAAAAAAATAATATTTTTGTTTAATATCAAAACTATTTTCTTCTAGGAACAAATTAGATATTTACTCTAGAAAAATAGTCAAAATCTACCTATGATATATACATTCTGAAATTATACTTAATACCTCAAATTTTTTGTCACCTCTGTTTTTCTAGATCAAGCTGATATTGTTACTAATGGGACTCTTAAATTAGCAACCGATGCAGTTTTTGGAGCTTAATAGGTAATTTTCTTTTTTTTTCTTTTTTTTCCAGTACCAAATGCACACATAATATTATTATTTTTTTTCCTGAACACAATGACTCATTTGAAATTAATACTGTGTGCACTTGATTTGCAGGCTTTTGGTCTATTTTGGTCTAAAGATGAAGGATTGCATTATTCAAGGTTACCAAATTGAATGGGTTTATTCATTTCAATCTTTGTCATAATGGAGATGAAAAGGTGAAGGATTTTGTGGAAGCTTGTATATATGGCCTTTACAAGTTACAACTCATTTTGATTTTAGTCTCATACTTATGTATTATCACCAGCTTTTCTCTCTTAATTTTCAAATAACAAATAATGAAATTGGTTCCTTCTAGTTTTGAGCTCAAATGAGTAATTGGTCTAAAAAAAATCATATAACTGATTTCTCAAATAAAAAATAGAGGAAAAGAAAGTTATAGGTACTAGCTTCATCAACCAAATAAAGCAGTAATTTACATTATAAAATCAGCACCTTTTTCTGCGAGTTGGTGGTCTTTGTATAGGATCTATGAACAAAGTCTGAATAGGGGCTAATGCCACATATGCTGACTTTTTTAAAGAAGAGTTACTTACATTAAAATAATGATCGAAATAAAAGGTTTTGGATGGCCTAATAATTGGAGAACTTTATTGTTTATTTTTAAAATATTTAAAGTTAAGTTAAATTATTCACTTTAATTTTAGGTGCTTGTGAATTGTTCTCTAAAGTTTCAATTTCGATGGTTTAGTTATTCGGACTTAAAAAGTTTAATAATTAACTACTTTTTGAAGAAAAAAATATTATCATACTACTTATGCTATAAAAGTACTTGGCGGAAGTATCAACAATGTAAAAGATGAATTATAAAGAAATGAACAAATTAGATAAATGCTTGCAATTCTTTATAATTGTGATTTATTGGTACAATTATTATTTGTTTGAGAAAATATTTGATTTTAGCAAACATAGAAATTGACTTGAAATAAGCATGGTGGGATAGAGTAAGAACTTACCGATATCAATATTTTGAAATTATTAGATATGAAACAATTTATAAATTAGTATTCAATAACTTAAGTGCTTTTTTAGAGAAATAATATATGAAAGATAACTGTTTTATGATAATATATAATTAATTTATAACGTAAAAAAGCATCAAAATTAAATAAAATAACTATTAAAAAGCGAAAACATAATAAAAAAGAAAACAATAATTTTTTTTAAAAAAATTGATCTTCATGTGTTATCATTCATTAAGGAGAAATATTTTTTTTACGTGACAAAATTAATCACAATATGCTATTATATACAATAAAGTTTAATTTTAATATATTGTCAGTGTAAAATAATTTTACACATACATTTAATTATAAATTGATACATCAGCAAATTTTTTTAACTCCATCGTCTATTAATTAAAAAGTCATACAAATCTATAGATATGATGAAGTGACAGGTGTATCATAATTTAACTCTATATAATAATTCAACTTTTTAGAGCTATTAATCCAAATTTAAAAGTTAAATTAATAATTTTAAAAAATTTGATTATTATATATGATAATTGATAATGACTAATTTTATAATATACATATTACTCTTTATTACTATATTTGAAATTAGAAAATGAGACTATCTTGTTATGTCTTAAGTAAAATGATTTAATATTTTGAGTGAAAAAAAAAAATTGCTTGAAACTTCACCTATCATTTCAATATATGCAATTCAAGAGGATCATTAGTTGTACAAGTGAAAATAAAGAGTTAACCATCATTTTAGTCATTCACATTGCATATTTGTTTCACTTTAGTCCTCCACTTTATTTTTTGTTCAATTTAGTCCCTCACATTGCATTTCGTGATTCATTTTAGTCCTCCACTTTACTTTTTGTTCGATTTAGTCCCTCACATTGCATTTCGTGATTCACTTTAGTCATTCACTTTACTTTTTGTTCGATCTAATCCCTCAAATTGCATTTCATGATTCACTAATTTGATATAAATAGTGTAATACTTACTGTGGATGACTAAATCGAACTACTCACTTTGGTTGTACACGTCATTTGCTACTTGACATTTAACCGTACTTATCAGCAAAGCAATAACCGAATTAGTAATAACGGAGAGGACTAAAGTGAATCACATAATGCAAATGTGAGGGAGTAAATTGAACAAAAAGCAAAGTAAAGAACTAAAATGAAATAATTATACAATGTGAGGGACTAAAGCGGTGGATAGCTAGAAAATAAAAGTAGTTAAAAAATCATTAATTGGCGTTGCCATCTCTGAGTGTACTGTAGCTACCAGTTCTATCTCCTTTCTTCCTTTCTTTCTTTCTTACATTACACTCTCAACGTCTCAAAATCATTCATGGCACACGACACTACCATCGTGACGTGGCGCAAAATCCCCAACCTCCAAACACTCTCCTCCAACGACGTCGTTTCGCCCAACCGCCACGAATCTCTCTTCTGCCACGATGCCACCCTCGGTTTCGCCAGTGGCATCGCCTGTAAATTCGCATGCGCCTCCGTGGCAGAAAGGAAATTCGACATCCAATTCGCCCCGACGGCGTCTCAGCTCCTCAAGCGCCCTCTCGCCTTGGTGGCGCTCGTGCCGAAGGACGCCGCGCTGTTCCTCGCCGGAGCTGTTGCCGGCGCCGCCGCGAAGACCGTCACCGCGCCGCTCGACCGCATCAAGATCCTCATGCAGGTGCGGTAACCGTAACTTCTCTCTGTTGATACTTCCTCTGTTTTTGCATGGGATTGGATTCGGTGAATCTTTTGGTCGTGAATCTGTATATTTTGTTGTTCGTGAAATGGCGTTGTGTGTGATTTTCAGACGCATGGAGTACGATTCGGGCAAGAAAGTGCGAAAAAAGCGATTAGTTTAATTGAGGTATTCAATACTTATCTATTATTATTATTATTTTGTTCTGTTCATTTTGTATGTTTGAATCTAGAGAATCTGGAATATGCTATTTTGGAAAGCGAAGGAAAAGATGTTTGCAATTTGCTTTTTAAATTAATTTTTAATTGCAGGAGATATTGTAAAATGTTCATAATAATACGTTTTAATCCAAAAAAGTGAAAATCAGAAATGAGAGAATATTTTGCTTAGGGTATATTTGATTGCTGAGTAAAAAATCATGAATGAGCTATCTGTGTAAAATTATACATGAAGTTCATCCATAAAAATTTACTCTCAATTTTTCCTCTAAGCAAAAACGCCCTTGGAATGAAAATTTAGCTTCCCTGACTTTGGTTCCAAACATACCTTGTGTTGTTGATGTGATAAGCTTACTGCACATGGGATATTCTGTTATAGATCCAATCTTCCATCCAAACTTATACAATCCAACGGTAGATATGAATGTTGTACAAGTATTGTACAATTTTTGTTGTACACGTATCATTTCTGTATTAGAATATAACATATGTTATCAACTAACTTTGTTGAAAGTTGAGCTATATGATTGAGTAACTGTTGTGTTTTTAAATGCTTAACAAATGTGTTGTTTGTTACTGGTTAGTCATTGATTTGGATGATTTGTGGAGTATTGTTGGAGATTTTTACTCTTCAAAGTGCAGCATTATAACTGCAGCTATTGGAATGTTAGGATTCTTATGTTTTGTGTCTAATTATATTAGAAGTGTTTTTGAACTAGGGTGGTATATGCTACACTAGCACTTGATGTCTTGATCTTGATCAATAGTATAAATCTGAGCATGATGGTAGCTTTTTTTTAACATATCATATAATTATATCTCATATGTTGAGAGTGACTTCCCTCCTTTTACACCATAATCCTGCAATTTCAACAGTAGCTAGTGCAAAGGAAATTGGTAAATTGATCAATAGATTCTTCACCTCTTATTTAGGATTTATATTGGCATGTTGCATAATAAATGCACTGTTTACTGTTCTCCCTAATCTCTATGCATGATAATCTTATGTTTTTTGCCCATCTTAGAGGCATCGTGTCTCTTTGTTGAGTGATCGGAGTATTACCTATGAAGTTTTTCTTGGAGCTTACTTGGACATAATTTACAGGCGGTAACAGTTATAGGGAAGGAAGAAGGCATCAAAGGTTACTGGAAGGGAAACCTACCCCAGGTCTCTATAATTAGGAACAAATTTATGGGTATTTCTGTATTTATTTCTGCTCATAGTGTTGACTAGTGTTTTCATTTGTTTTAGTGTCTCTTATTTTATTGTTCCAGGTGATTCGGGTTATACCTTACAGTGCTGTCCAGCTTTTTGCTTATGAAACTTATAAGGTTAATTGCTAACTGTCTTTAAAAAAATTTGAATACCAAGTGTTTCTTGCTCAGACCTAAGTTATACTTTTTCATGTACAGAAAATATTCAGCGGAAAGAATGGTGAGCTATCTGTTCTGGGAAGACTTGCCGCAGGTGCTTTTGCTGGCATGACATCAACTTTTGTAAGTAACTCTGCATGGTTCATGAGGCCAGCATTGCAGCGTTTTCTGTTGCTTTCATGATGTTATTGTTTTTCATTGCAGGGATTAAACCTTATGCAACACTCTTGAGCATTTTGATTTTGATTAGTAGATACTTTTATGTCTAACTTATTTCTTAATACTGTCAATTTATATAGCTAACTTTGTGTATTTGTATGTAGATTACTTACCCATTAGATGTCTTGAGATTGCGATTAGCTGTCGAACCTGGTTATCGAACAATGTCACAGGTACGATTAGACTGCTTTTGATATTTAAGCTAGATCTGTCTGTCTTGATGAACGTATATTATGGCTTTTCTAGGTTGCCTTGAGCATGCTAAGAGAGGAAGGATTTGCATCTTTCTACTATGGTCTTGGACCTTCTCTTATTGGAATAGCTCCTTATATTGCAGTGAACTTTTGTGTTTTTGACTTGTGAGTTCATTACTAATCTTTTACCATTTAAGTAACTTGGATTGGAAATTGGATATGCACATTGAAATTGAAACATCCTAACCTCATATGGATTATAGATTAAAGAAGTCATTGCCAGAGAAATATCAAAAGAGAACTGAAACATCTCTAGTCACTGCGGTGCTTTCGGCATCTCTTGCCACACTTACATGCTATCCTCTGGACACTGTGCGAAGGCAGATGCAATTGAAGGGTACACCATATAAGACCGTATTGGATGCCATTTCAGGTGAGGATTGCCTTTTGTTTTCCTTTCAGCATAACTTCATCAGCATATTATGAAAGCCAACACACTTATGCACACATTATTGATGAAAATTCATTGGCTCCATTGACAAAAATATATAGGCCAGTATACTAAAAATCTAGCTTGCTTGTTTAAATATTCTCTTGCTCTAGTTCTTTGTCCCGTGGTTGTTGAGGTTTTTAGCTGGTGCAATTCACTTTAATGGTGTGTTGAATTTTACTTTATTTTTCTATGCAGACATGTGGAATAATCAGTTAGCACAATATAACTATCTCTGAATTTTTCTAAATTGTAATATGCTTCAAAATTATTGCCCTTTGTCACTAGGATGTATCAAGTAGCCCGAAAAACAATAGCATAGTGAGTGATCTGGGTGCATCCATAAACTGGCTTAGCAAATGAATAGCATAGGAAATTTAAGGTCAAGTTAGATAGATCAAGCTGTCAACCAGCTAGCCGAAGGTTCAAGGGGGTGCGCTCAGTTTTGCTGTCTGTAAGTTCGGGCTGAGAAATGAGATCCAAAGCATCCTTAGCCTTACATAGGAATATGCCATCGTTGAAAGAAAGTACCTCAAGCTTTAGGAGATATCTTTAGGAGATATACTAACTCAAAGACCCTTCATCTTTCTTAAACTTTTTCCTACAAACTGTTCAACTGTAGCAAATGTTCATTAATGATCTACTCGTAGTAAGGGCATGCACAGTAAGACATTAACACAAACAAAATGGTTTTGACCAACTAGTTAAACTATTTGATGGTGATTTATATGCTTTAATGCTTCGCTAGTTTTGTGTTATTGCCAAATAATTATTTCATTGATGCAGGTATTGTGGCACGGGACGGATTGATTGGCTTGTACAGGGGATTTGTCGCCAATGCTTTGAAAAACCTACCAAACAGCAGGTTCCTATGATCTTTTATCTCTAGTTATTATGTTTCCAACCTTTATCATCGTGCCTCATCATATTTCCATTTTTTGCTGATACTTAACTCAGAAGTTGTAGAGGGTGAGTCTCGGCGCAACAGTAAAGTTGTTGTCTTGTGACCTAGAGTTTACGGGTTCAAATCCTGGAAACAGCCTCCTTGCAAAGCGGGGGTAGGAAAGTGTACATTTACCCTCCCCAAATCCCACCACTTGGTGGGAGTCTCGTGCGTTGGGTCGCCCCTTACTTAACTCAGCAGTTGTGATTGTTTAGTATCTTCAACTAAAACTAAGGGCGTGTTTGGTTGGAAGGTTAAATTGGGTTGGAAATTTTCATGAATGAGTTCCACGTTTTACCTAGATTGTTAGTTAAAGACAAAGCATACGCGGCTCGACGGCCACAATAAACAGAGCTAATCATGGTTTTATGTATTTCAGTTAAAAGTAAAATGTGATTAGTTACTCACACTCTTCTCTCTTTCTTTCTTTCTCTCTGCAGCATCAGGCTTACCACATATGACATTGTGAAGCGCCTAATTGCAGCTAGTCAGAAAGAGTATCAAACAATTACAGAGGAAAACCGCAACAAACAAAAGAAACAATAGTCACTGATTCTGTGACTCATTATTTTAGTCATTCTTTTCCCACAGAACTAACTGTCCTTTATTTGTGGGAGTTACTTTAGCCAGAATCCAATATTGTGTCTAGGAGCTAGTAATTAATTTTGTAGGATACAAGTTTGTGATAGCTAAGCCTTGATGCTATATTCTTTTGCTCAATGTATTGTTAGCTTTAGCTGTAATTTTTCTTGGGATTTTGTATTTGCCAATTTGAGTACTAAAAAAAGCAATATCTACAATTTACACATCATACTCACAATTGATAAAGTTGTTTCAGCCCAATTAAGTATATTTCTTCCATAGTCAGGAGTATGATTAGTGCAGTCATCTCATTATTTTAAAAGAAAAAGGGATTTTTAAAATGTTAAATATATTTTTTATGAAGCTATTTATTTATGTTAATTCCTACTTAAAAAAACAAAACAAGAGTAAATCACTGTTGCGTTTATTTTTACCGATTCCGGTGGCAGGGTCAGTGACATCATGAGTTCACTCTTGGAGTGAACAGAAATTGTAAAAATTTGTTCACTGGGTCATTCTGACTCCTTGTCTCTCTGATTGTGACTCTAAAATCAAACAATTTATGGAGTCACTAATCCAACGGGCTCTGTGAAACATTGAAAAAATTAGTTCACTGGGTCATCCTGACTCCTTGTCTCTCTGATTGTGACTCTAAAATCAAACAATGAATTAGAGAAAACAAATGTATCGTTAAGTTTATGAAAATGTTTACGTGAAATCAAATAGAAAACTTAAAACTTTCTCTAGAAATCCAAGAGTTAAATTCTGCCATCATTTTTTATGTCTCATTATGGTGCACCGCAATTTTCATTCTCCATTAATTGATGAGACACTGAAAATGTCATTATCTCCAAAATAATTTAAATTATCACTTGCTCGATCAATGGTTATTTTAATTAGTTTAGTGGCATTGGTTAATTGGTCAATATGAAATTAAACTATTTGGCCTTATGTTATCCATAAGAAATTAAAACACCAATCATATCCAAATGTTACATTTCACTATCAACAATTTTAAATTAAATTAAAATAGTTTGTGGTCATTCATTTTGAAATCCATATATAGGATTAAGAAATTGTTGGTTCTTGGTCAACCAATATTAATCCACCACTCATGACTATACATTGTTCAATGCTGTGATCTCATCTTTTGTTTAATAATCCCAAGTTGTTATCAAGAAGGTTAATTGGTTGTACGATGATTAAATATTCTTTAATGGAATGAAGAATAATTAATAACCAACAAACAAAGTTGAATTGAAGAAATTAAGATGGTACCTAGCACATAGGAAATAATTAAACAATCCAAGAAATCATTATATTGTAAGTTCACTTCTTTCTTAGTTTTGTCACGTAACTGAAGCCAATAAGCTAGTGGTTAGACACATATAATAAAGATTAAAAATTTAAAACCACTAATTAATGTTTTGGGAAATTTTAAAATTAATAATGATGACCGTACAACAGAAATACGTATAACTAGTATTCAACGTGTGGTATACATAACATGACATGTGTGCTGTATATATAACATATGTACGTATAGCACACATTTCATGTCATATATAACACATGTTGGATACTATTGAGATACTGAGACGTATTTCTGTTTTATTATCAGTATTATTGTTTTAAAATTCTTCGTATTGTTACGTATCATTTTTCACAAGAGAACAAAAACTTTTTTTAACCGTGAACTTTTATATAGAAACCTAATTAAAAACTTTTAACCGATAGAAGTTTAATTAAAAACTACAAATTAATTAACCCTATAAATTAATTAAATAATAGATAAACTAGAATGACCTATATTACTAGATAAATGCTCATTTTGCTAAATCTCCACCAGCACACGCCTTGGAATTGCAAAGTGGCTATGCTTCAGATATGATATGAGAGTAGGTGACAAAATTTTACCGATAAATTCATAAACATATATCAAGTAGAGTAATTAAATAATACTATAAAACATCAAAATATAGTGAAACCTTCATCTTATCCAAAAGAGGGTCCCCTAATTATCAACAATCATTATTTGAAACTGACCCTTAAGCATCGGTAAAAAGAATTAGATTGCATGTCTTAATCTAAATCTTAGGGTATGACTGGGTAAGCTGAAAAATTAAACTTATTTCAATAATCGCTTATTTATACAATTGCTTTTTTTATATAATCGCTTATTTAAGGATAAATTTATGTTTAGATAATTTAGCTGAAAAGTAACTTTAAGTTAATTTATGATGTTTGGATTGTTAAAAAATAATTGCTTTTTTCTAGTAAATATATAAAATGATTTAGTTAGATAGAGTTAATATTATTAATAGGGGTGTATTGGTAATATCCATTTCCAACTTTGAAAAAAAACTATTTTTCTCAACAATAATGCTCAAAATTGAGCTTAAGCTTTTTTAGTTAAAACAGCTTTTTTTCACAAAATTTACGGCTTAAATTATATTATGTTTTTATCTAAACATCATGTGCACTTCTAAAACAGCTTTTTATGAAAAAATAAGCTGTTTGAAAGGGTATCCAAACATGCACTTATTACTCACTTCATTCACTTTTAATTCTCTATAGTAATTTGTATGTATTTGTTCAATAATATTTATCATTTTTTATTTTTAAAAACATATTTATTATTACATTTTAACTTTATTCCAACATGTGTTCAAAAAACTATTTAACTTCTTTTATCAGGGTATATTTATCATCACATTTTTAAAAAAAAATAAATTTGTGTATTTTAATGATTACCTTATTAATAAATATGCAATATGTTTAAAAGACATCATGAGAAAATTTTCAAATTTAGAGCTTAAATGTTCTCACATGGAGAAAATTTCTTAATTTAGAGTTTAAATTTTTTCACATCGAGAAAATTTCCAAATTTCGTAGTTAAAAAAGAGATTTAGATTGTGAAATTAGAACATCAATAATTTTTCTTCCATAAATCATATCATTTACTTCCTCCGTCCACAAACAATTGTCTTTCTAGAAAATCCTCTTGTTCAATATTATTTGTCACTTTAGAATTTTAAGAAAGCATTTATTATTCTTTTTCCAATTTTATCTTCACATGCATACTCTCTCATATCTCTTATAATAATTATTACACAAAAAACTAAAAGGACAATTTAGTCATTATATATCATTTTTACATATGAAGTTGTGTGTTTTAATTACATTCTTAATAACCGTGAAAAGTCTAAAACGTCATTTATTGATGGACGGAGGGAGTAATTTTTTAGTTTAATTTTTTAATATTTTAATTCTTATTTATTTTATTTTTAATTCTTAATTCTCAATTATTCTCTATAATTATTTTTATTCCAAGCAATGATTAGTTTTCGTGGGATCGACACAATGTCTTTCATACTTGTTTTTATTACTTGACGACATTATATACTTGCCATAATTTTTCGCATCAATTATAATATTCAAATGCGTGTTCAGTAGGGATCAACCGATATCAGCAACATTTAAACTGAAATCGTAGTGATCCTACGATTTCCCTTTAAATGTTATTGAAATCGTAAGATCCCTACGATTTCAAGAAAGAGAGAAAAGTTAAACTGAAATCGTAAGGAATCATACATATTCTCCTAATAAATATAAAAATTAAGATATTCATGAAATAAATATGTTTCTCACTTTATACCTGAAATTAACGTATTTTTATATTTTATTAGAGAAAAAAACTCAAAATAATACTTCAATATTCTATATTATTTTACTAAAATATTTCATGGACATTTCTATATATTCACCTAGCATAATTGGGAGGAATATATATATATATATATGACCTACAATGACATATATAGTTATGATTGTAGAAAACTGCTGCACCTTGCCGTTTGCCGTTCATGGACAGGACAATGACATTGTTTGGCTTTCACAGCTAAATACAACATTCTTTGTTTTTTCATTTTCTTTTTAAAGAACAAATAGATTGATATACTTATATTGTCGTATTAGGCTAAATTTTTTGGAATCACCAATATTTAATTTATGTTGAGTGAAATATAAATTATACCTGAATGAAATTATTATTTAACCTAAGAGTGATTAAATCTTTGAATAATACTTATAAGTCATCAAATCTGAAAAGTATGTAAATACTTACATATTTTATTGTACATATTTCACTCCTTTAATAATAGTAAGATTTTAAGATAATAAGGAATATGGAGTGAAAATGAGGGTCAACCTTGAAATCTCCTTTTAAGTCATTGTGATATACTAATGAGGATCTACTACTAAATTGTGGGTTCAACTAACAAAAGGAAAAGAGTTAAATTATGTGCTTATTTGTGTGTTATTATTTGGTTCAATTAAGATATTTTCTTATCAAAACAAGATCTCACTGTAATTAAAGAATTTTTTAAAATATTATATCATAACATAAATTAATATTATATTCAAAGATAAAATATGTTTTAATTTTTTAGGATATCTTAAAAAAGTTCATTATAATTTTTTTCTAATAGCTCATTCAAATTAGCTCTCTATATTTATTACAGTAAAATTACACAATTAGATGATTAGATATTTTTTTTTCTAACAAGTACCCTAATTAAATACATTTAAAAAAATTAGATTTCAAAAGAATTTAAAACATTATAATAAATCTCTTCTATATAAGCTTACCAAAAAAAAGTTAGCTTACAAAAAAAAAAAAAATCTCTTCTATATAAAATACTAAAATGCATCTTTTTAACATAAGTATTTTTTTATTATATTAACAAGTTTTCTCAACAAAACCCTCATTATTATTTTTGGATTAAATTTTCATCTACAATAAATGTATTATTTTTTATCCAATCATCAAATCATATGTTGTGATATCAATCATGATCGTGTTTACTCTCTCTCACTATCTGAAAAATCATACAAATAAAATAGACGATAATATAAAATATTTTTATATTCATCAAAATTAAACGCGATATTTTTGATATATTCAATCCATTATAATTAAATCCTAAATCCTAATCCATTTTTAATATTTTATAATAACAATATCGGTAATAAATCCTCTAGCATTTAATAAATAGTGAGAACGGATGAGATAGACATAAAAACAGAGTTACGTGTGCTCCAAGCCAAAACCCACCTAAACCCCACAACCCTTTTTTTTTTATTTATTATTTTTTTTCTTCTCATTCTCACTCTCTCTACCCTTCTCCTCCTTCCTCGGGTTTCTTCTAGGAGCTTGTTTTTTCGAAGAGAATCGAGGGAACCCATTTGAATTTCTTCATGGAATCGTTGGTTTCTGAACTTTGAATGAGTTTATCAGTGTTAGTGGAAATTGTTAAGGGAAAAGAAGAAGTAACAGTGATAGAATTGAAGAGAAAGAGATGGGAAAATCTTTCAAGGATTCCCTCAAAGCACTTGAAGCTGATATACAATTTGCCAACACACTGTAATTCCCAACACTTTCTCTGTTTTTGTGTATGCCCAATTTGAACAAAAAATGTTTCAACAAAAAAAGTTTCAATTTTTATTTGATATTTTGTGTAACAATGTTTGAATCATGATACTTTTTATATTATTTGGTTTCTTGAATTTTGGGGTTTGCAGGAATATGGTAAATTTCCTTTTTTTTTTTTAAAAAAAAAATTGTAGCTTTATTTATTTCTGAACTCTGTTTTGTCCCAATCGCAGGTATCATTATCATTTTTCTGAGTTTTTCGGTTTTCCCAATTTTCTTTGGTGTTAAAGATTTCACCAAATGCTATAGAAGTTGATGTTAGAAGTTCACTGAATAACGCATGACAGTGGAAACTTAGTTTAAGAATTTTCAAATTATGGGTTAAGAAGCAAACAGAGAGCTTTTTTTGAAACATATTTGATATGGCTTCAAAAATAGCATCTTTGACTGGTTTCATATATTTTGTTTCAACCTTTTTATTTTCCATTATTTTCAAAACCTGTTTTGTTTGTTTTTATTTTCTCCACGGTTCTGCTCTGAGAAGAAATTTCCCATTATGATAACTAAATTGCATTTTTTCTTCTTCTTGTTTTGATTACTGGCAGGTGTTTTTGTTCAAAATTCAAGGGTACATCATCTTTCAATTTGTATTAAGCAAATAAAGACATTTCCTAACATTAGTTTTTTGCTGTATTTTAATGTTATCATATTTGTTTGAACACAAATGCATAAAGAATAAGACTTCTATTAGACAAGAGTACAAGACTTTTATGCATAAATTGGAGTGATTACCAATTAGCATGTGAAATTCTGGTATGAGTAGAATCTGTTAGAACTTATTTTTTACCTTCTTTAATGTTTCATGTTCAACATTTCTGAACCAAAAAGTGAATAATTTCATTACTTATGTTTTAATCTGATTCATATATTTTGGTACAGAGCTTCTGAGTATCCAAGAGAATACGATGGCGCCTGCTTACAGATGCGATTATCTTATAGCCCGGCTGCTCAGTTTTTCCTTTTTCTGGTTCAATGGACTGATTGTCACCTTGCTGGAGCTTTAGGATTGCTTAGAATTCTCATATACAAGGTACATTTGAAACTCGAGCGCGATCCGTAATCAAACAGAGTAGTGTTAATATAGAGAACCCTACACGTGGCAACATATCAACCATTCAAGACATAATTAAAAGTTATAACTATAATAATATTATGAAACTTTTGGTTGATATGTTGCTACATGTAGGGTTCACCATAAACTCGAGTCTATATTATCATGTTCCAATCAAATAAGACAATGTAGATCAATTCCTTTTTTAATATTGGGAATGTCACAGACTTATGAAGATGGAAAGACAACCATGTCAATTTATGAAAGAAAAGCTAGTCTGAAGGAGTTCTATGGTAAGTAAATAGTCATATTGAAATGTGGTTGGTTTCGGCCCAAGAGCATTAGCTCAATTGTTGAAGTAAAGTTTGATGAAATCGCGGTGTCTGAGAATGACACACTTCAATACTTTTTGCTTTCTTTTAGAGAAGAAGTGTTTCACAATCCAATTGTGATTGCATTTTACACTCTTTAATAACAGGTGTGATCTTTCCTTCTTTATTACAACTCCAGAGAGGAATCACTGATTTAGAGGACAGGAAACAGAAAGATATGTGTGCTGTGAAGTACAAGCCGAGAGACACGACAGGAAAAGGAAAATTATCTGAGATTGATGCAGAAAGAGAGGAAGAATGTGGTATTTGTATGGAGATGAACAATAAGGTTGTGTTGCCGAATTGCTACCATTCAATGTGTATGAAATGCTACCAAGACTGGTAAGCAAATCGCGATTATCCTTTGTTTCTTGTAACTTAGGTTATCGTATATCGTCTCCCCAAAACTTGTGCAAACTATATTTCGTTATGGAGAAAATTACTTCTTGGTATGTTTTGATTGGGGGGGTATAAAGTCATAAATTGAGTCTATCCTCGGGTATGTTTGGTTGAAGGGTAAAACAAAAGGATAAATTTTCCATAATTGAGTCTGTGCATAGAATTACACATGAACATTTTGTTCTCCCCGGCCGAAAATACCTATATAGAATTACACATGAACATTTTGTTCTCCCCGGCCGAAAATACCTATATCTGCCGATGTAATGAATATGGATTCATGTCAAAGACCATGTTGATGATGTACTGTACAAGTTGCAAGAAAAGTAAAACTGATTGGCCTATAATTTAACTATATATTGAAGAAGGGTTGGAAGATGATTATGTTTGTTCTGATGAGATATTTGAACTGTGCAGAAATATTAGCCATCTGATTTTTTTTCCAAAGATTTTTTTTATTCATTCTTTTGACAATGCTACTATGCTAGCATTCTCTTCACTTCTAAAGGATTAAGTTTTTGCTGTTGTTCAGGCGAGCGCGATTGCAGTCTTGCCCTTTCTGCCGGAACAGTCTTAAAAGAGTGAACTCCGGCGACCTCTGGATATACATGAGCAGTAGTGAGATAGATGACTTAGCTTCAATCAACAAGGAGAACTTGAAGAGGCTGTTTATGTACATTGATAAGTTACCCCTAATTGTGCCTGATCCTTTATTCATGTCTTATCCTCAACGTTTTTGATTTCCATATAGGCATATAATGAAAGCTAATTCATAGTTCAGATTTTGTTTTTGTTATAGTTTGTGCTGGAATTTTCCAAGCTGTAAATACAAGTTATTTTCATAGTTAAATAACATTCTCATTCCATTCAAAGTAAAATCAAGCATCTCTCTTTATATGCTCCATATTTGGAGATTTTTTCCCCATATATTATCTCTTCTTGTATAGTGTGCTGACATCTAATTATTATTCTTTAAGGAGAAATTCTTCGGTGGTCTTCGACCATATTTAATGCATACATCATCCAGGAACATTTACAACCATATATGTTTTTTGTTTTTTATCTAAGTTTTGAATGTTGTAAATCAAAATATGTGGTTGTGAATATTCCTGGACTACACATTAAATGTGGTCCAGGATCACTTAAGAATTTACCTTCTCTTAGTTAGATTTGTACCGTTGAGGTATGTTAATATTATTGTCATATCATAAGTTGATTCCCATGTACTCAAAGGTGATGTTTGCACCTTACAATTCAAAGTTATTGTAAATACTAATTATTGATTGGTAATGTTATAGCCGAAATTGACTAAAAGATGGAGTACAATTACATTCTCAACTGATTTAGGTTTGGGTTGTGGTAACATTTTCACTAAAAGTTTGATGGATGAGTTATTATATGGATTATTGTGTTTGGATTAGAGTTTGTAAATGAGAATTTGTATTGAGAGATTGTAAGTTGATTTCTATTGTAAATATAAATCTAATTTATGTTTTAAATTTTTTGTATTAAAAGTGATTATTATAGAATGATGTTATTTGAGTAAATATTAATTCACTCTTGAATGTACTAAAACAGATAAGTTTTTTAAATTGAATTTTAAAAGTATAAAACAATTGCATAGAAATAATTAAATTAAAATCTTGATTAGAATTATATTTTGGGTGAATGTGTTTTCAAGGATCAAATCCCTTTTATGTTAGTGTGGATACAAATCATCCAAACAAAAAAACACATTGTTTAAGCATGCTCAACAGGTTGAATGGGATTAAATTTTAAAACAAATACATTTCTATCGATTTTTATATGGTTCTAAATCACATTAATGTGTGTTTCGGTAATATCCATAATCATATATTTTTTTAAATGTTCATGAAACACGATTAAATATTATCTCTAACTACTCAAGAATTTATCTCTGTGTATATACTTTTTCTTCTTGAGAAGTGATGTATCATAAAAGAAGTTAGGACATAAAAATATGTCTCTAAACTTTAGTCTAAAAATGATTGGGGTTTGAAAAGTTCCTATGGCTTCAAGCACTCAAACTCTTTTTGTGCAATCAAAATTTTGAGAATTGAATTCACAGAAAATTGAAACTAGTCAAACGTGGATTGACGCGCTACCTTTTCTAGGTTCAATCGAAGACTTTAGTTGGAATTTGGAACCCAAGGTTAATGTTTAAAATTGAGAAAAATGATAAAAATCACCCAAAAAATATTTGGAGAAAATTAGGAATTGATTTAGTTTTCTCTGCATTGATCTAGTTTTTAGATATTTCAAATTACGATAGACTATTATTTTTATCCTTCATAATATTCGGAGTTTCGCTTCGACTAATCGATCATTCTAGGTCATATACCTGCGAATAGCAGGTGAGACAACTATGGAGAATTTTCTCCTTCCGCACTATTCAAATCCCCATTTATCTTACTTAAAAGACAATAAGCTGCTTAACCGTCCTGCAACCCCCTTAGGTACATAAACTACTTTATTTATAGCGCTGTTATTTGCACAATGAACAAATCAACCAAAACCAGCCAATACGAAGATTTTAGACCACAATTACTCAACCTACTAAAACTAATTTCATAAAGGGAGTTTTTTGGGACAAAAGGTTATCAAATTAACTAATTAAGTGATTTGATTATTTTTTCATTATTCATCGAACATTATTATTTTATTTAATATTGAAATTATGAGAGGGAAAATTGAGATTTGTTCTAGAAAAGAAAATTGAAAGACACATCATGGCCCATTGACCTAAGCAATTTTGTGGGTGTGGACTAAACACAAACAACGGGCTTTTTCCTCATAAGCCATAGATTATAGATTGTGCTCTCTCTCTCTCTCTTTCTCACTCACTCACTTCAAATTCCACCACCAAAAAAAAAAAAACATCACCACCTTCTCCACCCAAACGAGAGGACCAAAAACCTCCTTCTTCCTCTTCCGTTACATATAAAAACCTCTTAAAATCACACAAACCTTAAAAATTTTCATATATATATAAAAAAAAGCGCTTTTTTTCTGTGTTTTTTGGCACTGCTCACAACACAAACATAGCAGAACATGGCCGTCGTTGGTGTACTCGCCTTACAAGGATCCTTCAATGAACACATTGCTGGTATATATATATATTTTCCCATTTTTTTTCTTATCACATACATAAAGAAAGTTACGATCTTTTTGTGTTTTTTTGGTGTTTATTTGTTGTGTTGTTTTTGTGTGGTTACAGCTCTTAGGAGGTTAGGGGTGAAAGGGGTGGAGATTCGGAAGCCAGAGCAGCTTGATGGAGTGAGTTCACTCATCATCCCTGGTGGAGAGAGCACCACCATGGCTAAGCTTGCTGAATACCATAACCTGGTCTCTTCTAAAAACTTCTCCTTTTTGTTACTCATTCACTCTCTCTATGGCGGTGTTTGTTTGAGTTGTACAAAACACAAAATTCAATACAGAATCACTTGTCACGTGTTTGATTAGAATAGATATGGACAATACAGACTGTATTTGAACAGATTTTTAGTGTATTTTGTGTCTAAACTAAGGGTAGATACACAAATTACAGATACGGAAACAGAAATCTTATTGTATTGTTATGTAGCTGTATTTCTGTAATGTATTGTTCAAGCTTTGAAACAAACACTACCTATATGTTTGTGTTCTGTTTTGTCTCTGTTTATTTGTTTACTTGTTTGTTTTTTTATTAGGGTGTGTTTGGTTGGAGGTAAAGAATAGTACTGAGTTTCATTTGTAAAAGTAAGTATGAAAACCATAAGAGATTTTGACTCAATGTAAAACCCTCAAATTCACTCTGACCAAATAGTATTAGAAGTAAAACTGCAGCATATCTATAAGAATTTGAAAATGTTAGTCTTAATAGTCATTTTCAGTCCTTTACTAGCAGATACATTAGTTCTTGATAAGGGCTAAAATAATTGATATATATATATATATATATATATATATATATATATTTATGCGTATTAAAGGCGAGGTTTGGACCTATGATCTCATGGAAAATTGTCCAAATCCCTCATTACTATGGATTCGTAATTGTTATTTTAAATTCTTGGAGATTACATGGAGTATTTTGGGGTCTGTTTGGTTTCAGCTTTCATCTTCTATGTTTTCTGTTTTATTGATTTTGCGAAGGAAACAATGAAAGCTGAAAACATGATTTTATAGTATTCTTTTCACAAAATTCAGAAGACGATAAATAGTAACCAAACAAGCTTCTAATGTGTCAATGTGGATTAAGTTGAGAGTCTACTCTTTTATTTATTTATCTATAATCACTTCTTTTCTTTTTTTTTTTGCTGTTAGATTGATAACACACTTGCCTTTTGTGTCTCTACTGCATGGTAGTTGCATAACGTGACTAACTTTCTTGTTTGTATGAATATTTTCAAATGAATGTTTCATGGGGTTACCGCCAAGTGAAGAATATTTTCTTGTTTTTTGGGGGAATCAAAAGGGGTTATCATGATTTGATTGTATGGATTAGTTATGTTGTCTTTTTATGTTAAAAAGAATAAAATTAAAAAGGAGGTAAAACTTCCTTTAATATCGAGGGTTTGAATCTTGAAGTCGTTATCCTCTAACGACTTACCTAACCGATATTCTCAGTTTGAACGGTTACACTTGCATTAATGTCTATTGGGATATCTTGGTCTAAGACCGAACAAATGGAGTTACCAATTTTCTTGGTACTTTCTTTTTGATGTTCCATTTTTTTTTCCTTCAGTAGTTGATCAGATCAAGAGGAGTGGAGAGTGTAGAAATATGTAAAGGGTTTCCAGTTTTTGTGTGTTTGATGTTGGTTTTAATTTTTATAGTTAGTTTCCAAGGTGAATTTGGGTAATTCTTTGAACCTGCTTTTCAGCATTTGGAATATTGTACTTTAATGTAATTAAAACGCATGGAATCAAGTTATACTTCTGCATTAATGCAGACCGTCAATGATAATTTATGTTGAGTGTTTTGATTTGTCAGTTTCCGTCGTTGCGGGAGTTTGTACAAATGGGAAAGCCTGTTTGGGGAACCTGTGCAGGGCTTATATTCTTGGCAAACAAAGCAACAGGTGAATTGTTTCTTTCTTTTCTTTCGGTCCTTACATTCTTGATAGTATTAAGTACTTTGAGTCCTAATATGCTTCTCACTTCAAGTATCTTATAATAGATTAAAACATTTGTATGATTAACATCATTTCAGGACAGAAGAGTGGTGGACAAGAACTGGTTGGTGGACTTGATTGTACTGTGCATAGAAATTTCTTTGGCAGCCAGGTAATGAATGCATTATGCATTTTAAACTAGACACACACACACACACACACACACACACACACACACACACACACACACACACACACACACACAACACACACACACACACACACACACACACACACACACACACACACACACACACACACACACACACACACACACACACCACACACACACACACACACACACACACACACACACACACACACCACACACACACACACACACACACACACACACACCACACACACACACACACACACACACACACACACACACGCACACACACACATAAGAGCTTTTTGGGATAATCATTGGGGCTCCACAGTCACTGAGTTGTAGCTGTTAGGGATAATAATCAGTTTCTTATCCAGCTTTTTTCAGTACTCTCTTCCTCCCCCTTTCTACCTGCTCCCTTATTGATTTTGGTTTCACATTATCTTTTATGCGTCGAAATCTAAAATAATTACTTGAAGTTCATGATTTTTACGGTGTTTATATTGTCAGAACAACTTCTCCTGTTAAAAAAGATGTAGTATTCTTTCCATTATAGCTGATAAAATTCATGGAGTTTTTTTACGGTTGTAAAGTATAGTAAATGTAATGCACACAGCATGAAAAGAACAGTAAGCATGACCTCAGGAGTAAATTATTTTTATGCACTTAGATAGTTTTTGTCCATATAACTGAAAGGCATGTTTATTCAGATTCAAAGCTTTGAAGCAGAGCTTTCAGTGCCAGCGCTTGCTTCCAAGGAAGGTGGTCCTGAAACATTTCGTGCAATTTTTATCCGTGCTCCGGCAATTCTTGAAGCAGGGCCAGAAGTTCAAGTTCTTGCTGATTATCCTGTCCCTTCTAACAGATTGTTGAGTTCTGATTCCTCTGTTGAAGACCAAAAGGTTAGTTATTCAGCAATCTGTCTATAGAAAGCTTTCAGCTTGCCTCGGTACGAAATGATCATAAGATGAAAAACATGCATTTATAATCTTCTAACTTATCTCAAGATTTGTTATTCTCACTAAATTGTAAAGTCATTTAGTCGCTGACTTCAATTCTAGTTGTGGGATGTGAGTAGTGACTAATTTCAAAGCTATCAAAATTAAGAAGGTTAATGTCTGATGAGTAGAAGAATGAAAACTTGCCAGAATGCTCAAGTTCATTAAAATATACTCGACCAATTTTCAACGTCATAGATAGTAATACGTGTTGAAACCTTCCTTTGACGCGGATTTCCCATCCAAATAAACGACATAAATATTAAATATTGGACTTGGAATGGGGATTTCACTTGTACAATTCTGTTGATGAAACTGATTGAAGGATTGATATCAATCAAGGATAGGTGTGTGACTCTGGCACATGTACAATTCCTGTGATCTATTGCTTCCAAGTTTCATTTAGTTCAGTGGCATAGCCTCATCCAATGAGATCTAAGTTCTGAAGGAGAAACTTCAAGGGGGCTGTTTGGTTTGCGGATTGGTTTTTTCCAGGGAATATGCACATTCCTGGGAATTACTTCCCAGGAATGAAACATTCCTGAGTTTAGTTTGTATCGTGATTACCCCCAAGAAGAAAGGAATTGAAGGGAGAAAAGGAAAGGAAAGTGTGTGATTATATGGAAATGGAATTTCAATACCTCTTTTGTAGGTCCACTAAAATAACTTTAGTTCTTTGGTAACTTCCTTTTTTGTTCATATACCTTGGAGAAAGTAGCCTATAGTAGTGTAACTTCTCAGAAGCAAATTTTAGGCTTAGTTTAAAACTTCAAATTAACATGGATTAGCCATAGGCACTGTTGGTCAAGGCCAAGATTGATGCTTTTTACTTATCCCATGAATAATGCTCCCAACTTCAATCCAACATCTCCTTATTATCCCATAACTGGTTGTGATGCATCATTGAATCACAACATGCCATTTTTTACCACTGGAATTTGTTCAACTTTATAATCCAATATTCCAATGACTACAAATGTTTCTTACTAGTTTTATGGATATGCCTCAGGAGAATGCTGAAGGAGAAAATAAAGTTATAGTTGCCGTGCGACAAGGCAACATACTGGCGACTGCTTTCCATCCTGAATTGACTGCCGATACTCGATGGTATGCATGAGAGAGAGGATCAACTGCGAGGAGCGGTTAATTGTGAGAATAACATAAGTAAATCTTGACCATTGAATCTCACACACAGAATGAAGATCGAAATTCAGTCTCACAATTATGATTTTTAAAACTTTTTGGTCTTAACTATCCGTGTATATTATATGGTCAAGATTTACATCTCTCACCTCTGATGTAAAAACATTCCTCACTTGATCATACATCCTCTTGTACATAAATTGTTTTTGGCTATTGAATTTTACAATTCTCCATGATATGAAGTTTTAAGTGGTCTAATTTTGCAGGCATAGCTATTTCTTGAAGATGACAAATCCAATTGGTGGAGAAGAGGCATCAAGTAGTAGCATTGTTCCAGCAGAGACCAAGAATGACCTACCTATCTATCAATAGGACCAAATACTAAATACTATCTTAACAATTGTGGATGGATTTTTTATTTTTCTTTAATTTATTTTCAAAAATGATATCTGCAAAATTGCTAGATCTTAGAAGATATAGCTATAATTATAAATATGATTCTTATACTTCAAATGTTTTATATTGTGGCAGTTACATGTCTGCTTTATACTGCTTGTGCTTATAAAGGCATCAAAAGATATTTTTACTATTTTGTTGTTTTCTTAAAATGTATTCAAAATGAAAATGTTGAGTTTCAACTCTTTTTAATTTCAAATAGAAAATTAATATAAATATTTAATGTATTAATACTTAATAAAACAGTCTCACTCTGAGGATATGGCTATAATTAACAATAGTGATAGGTCTAAAAAATAGTTCATGGATGGATAAGCTTCACAAGGTTCAGCACCAACGTTCTCAAGTAAACTTTCAATCATAAATTAATTTAGGATTAATTTAGGATTTTGCTAACAAGTGCTCTTAGGACACTTGTTAAGTCCTAAGGGCACTTGTTAAGGATACTTAAAATGATAAGTTTAAGAAAACTTTTAAATATAGTGGTGAGTTCATTACATAGAAAACATAAAAATGTATATTTTTAAGATGAATATTTCCTTTTTTATTTCCTTGTTAAGTGCCCTAAAGGACACTTGTTAGCAAAACCCATTAATTTATATTCAAGTTTTTTCAATAAAAAAAATTCTAGTTGAAAGTTAGATTCAGTATGCTTTGTTTTCAAACTCATTAATCACCCAACAAAGTATTTAGTAATTACAAATCATATGCAAATAAAAGAACTTCAAAAAAAATCAAACTCTAATCTTTGAACATTGGACTATTTAAACCAATTGTCACTGACAATTTAAATTCAAAATATGTTAATTAAATCTCAGGGATGATGCAGATTTCAAAACAAGTAATAACCATGATTCAAAAGCATTGTTAACATTCTGACAATAAAACCACTTTTCATTCCAAATCTCAGAATAATATTTGCTTATAAATAATGCATGATAAAACCAGTGAGATGAAAATGGTATCCATTCACACCAAGCTTCTTGTGTGAATGAAAAAAGGGGCCATTGGTTTCATTGTGCAAAAATATGGCAAGCATTTTGATCAGAAAGAAATTTATATTATTTTACTTAAACCAACACATATAATTAAAGGCTACAATGCACAAAAGAGGATTCAAAGTACAACAACTAACAACTGAGAGGGGAAAGCTCAAGTAGCTGGCAAATATATCAAAGCCAGATTAGCAGCAAAAAAAAGACATTTTTTTCTTTTTTCTAGCAGCACAAATACTTAAAAGTAACCTAGTATGCACAGTCAGAATATATAAAATAGCTTCCCCCAGCAATGAAACATTATAGCCTATGTTTTGAGCACAAATCTCATTCATCGTCTTCATCATCATCGTCATCATCCTCGTCATCATTGTCCTCCTGAACAAAGGGGAAACAATGAAAAAAGAAATTTGTCAAAAAGTTGGCTTTATTCTTTTATCATCCAAAGAACAAACCTACAACTTTTCTTTTTCTTCTCTTAAGGGGGAATAAAAGAATCCAGCACCGATGACTTTTATTACCCGTTAACACATAACAGACGCTGTAGAATATGAATCAGAAGTATAATCCATGCTAAAAATGTACTGTTTTATAAACTTCACTTGATACTGAGTTAACCAAAATCATGTGTATAAAGGGGAACAAAAAGGTTTGTTAACAGCACTAGTGAAAAGAAAATGAAGAGTTAAGATCTTGAAACTAAAGAAAACGAAAAATCAAGAAAAAAGAAGTTAAGACTACCTCTGCACTAGCTTCATCATCCTCATCATTCACTTCGGACTTGGATTTGTCCGATTCATCTTCTGCATCGTCTGCCGAGCTTGCCTGGCAACATCATAGAAAATTAAGCGTATAAGCAAGACAACCGAAGCACCATACACAAGAGTACAATTGACAGAGGGTACTGACCTGCTTTTTATTGTAGGCATTAATGAGTTTTTCATATTCAGCTTTCCTTTTTGCGGCCTTGGCTTCATATGGAGCTTTCTCCTTTCGATTCCAAATAGAGGAGTCAAAGTAAATAACATAATGAATCCCTTCTTCAATATATGTATCATTATAACAAGTTCACAAGGTGCAGATGTATAGACACATTGCGATTGAATTGATGAAGCATTTTTTCAAAGATGACAAATTATACCTACTTAAAAATACAATAGTTGCATAATTGCATTTGAAATCTTTTGAAAACATAATAAAGAAGAGAAAACTATAAAAGATGAAAAATTGGTCATTATGTATCAAGGTTGCATCGCTTACTGCATCAGTCAAGGATTTCCATTTCTCTCCTCCAGCTTTTCCAACCTTCAATTAAGAGTGAGCTAAACAACTTAGATACTTCATCAACAGGGAAAGATAATCATAAAAGATGGAGCAATTTAACGTGTAACTTACAGCTGATACAGCCTTCACATTAGGATTCTCTGCCTTAAAGGTCTTTCTAAACTCCTCACTATCACAAAGTAGGAGACAAGTCAAATAAATGAAGTAATCATCCTAAAGGAAGTATAGTGAAAGGAGTGAAGACAGATACATACAGGAAAACAAAGAAAGCACTGGGTGGTCTTTTCGGTTTGTTTGGATCTTTCTTGGCCATCTTCTCCTTCTTCGGAGGCTTATAAGCAGCCTTTCGCTTTCCGACCTTTCTGAAAATAATAGAGAGATATGTTCCATCACTACACTATTCCTGTAACAGCTGGATGCACCATCAAGTATGTATAATCAGACATTAATATGATATTAGGTATAAACAAATCGCCACAAAACGAATACCCTGATGGACATGGAGATACAACAAAGTCATATGAAAACTCAAGAGTGCCACAACTAGTTCACAACCACTTAGGTAAAATCATACGGGAACTAACCGGTCATCAACAGGCTTCAGTGTTTCTTTCGAGCTCCTCGCTGCTACAACCTTGCCCTTTGCATTCTTCATTGTTTAAGCTACGGCACCAAGATAACCTACAGCTATATATATATATATATATATATATACATATACAAAAGAATTAGGGAAACTCAACAAACTGAGATAACAGAGAGATAACACTTGAAGAAGATAAATAACAAGATAATCTCAATACATGAAAAGATCATCCCAACCAAAATTTTAGTAAATGCAACCCTTACATAGGGTTAAGAACATATCTATATATATATAATATATTCAGAGTTTGAACTTCAGCTAATCTGATTCGAGCTAGTTCAACCTGCTATAGGGCTAGTTTAAGAATACCCTTAAAAGGTAACTCTCGCAATCAAAGCTAACCAGTTCAGAAATCATATACAGAGTAAATCATCAAAAAGTGGTATACCATTCAGCAACATCAACCACAAACATAATTCTCAAGTTTCCTTTTCCCTTTGACAACCTTTGAGACTAAATCAAACAAATTCAAATGAAAAGTCATAAAACAAAAAAAGTAAACACCCCTTTAGCTCGAATTCTGTTCTTAATTCACATCTTACTTTTTGTTTCAACTCCTCAAAAAAAAAAAAAAAAAAAAAAAAACCCACAAAATATCTAGCACTAAAGGACTAAACTTTGAATTTTTCTCAGCTAACAAACAGAGAAATTCAACCCAAACAAATAAATTAAAATTAAAATTAAAAAAAAATAAAGAACAGAAATTGATGAAGAGGGTTACCTTTCAATTTTTTTTTTTTTCCAAAGGAAACAGAACAAAACAGAGAACAGAGAATCAAAGGTAGAAAGCACTCACCACCAAAGGCAGAGAGAAAGAAAAACTAAACAAGAGGGTACGACCGAGAAGACAGTGAAATTTGATCATAGCAACCGGACCAGCCGGTTAACCTTTGAAGGCTTTGCTTTCATTACCGCCACACGAGTCAACACGAGAGACTTAGCTTTTACCTGCCATAGCCGGTTGCCACCGGACACCGATATTTTTCTCCTATTGATAATTGATAATTATTAATGATTGTCGTTGCTTTTCAATAATTAATTAAATAATCTTGGAAGATACGACAAGAGTTTTTTTTAATAATGTAATTAACAATTGGATTAATTTTAATGATTTAATCAGGTAATTATTACCCACTTTGCTATTTTTGTTTTCTTTTTCTTTTATAAGGTACTTTCCTATTCTTGTTAAGTAGAGAGGTGTTTGGCCTTTTTTGATTATTTTAATTGGATTCTTTTTGTGGAGCTTTATTTTTGTTATTCAATAATGTGTAAATGATAAATAATTTCTAAAGTCTATTTTAATTTAAATTTCTCTTGTATTAAAAAAATAAATAAATTTCTTTGCTCATGTACCAAGAAAGAAAAAAACCCAATTTTAATTTCCGAAAGATTACCATAGAAAGGTATGGAAGAGTTGTTGTTATTATCATTTGGACAAATCAACCACCAAATTTATGGAGTAATAATGTAATATCTCTTTTTTTTTAAAAAAAAATAGAATTTATAGTATCTAATATAATCTATTAATAATATCTCTAATTTTAGTTATGAAGCAACTTTTGAACTATTTGTACTTGTATAGAGAAAGAAATTGTGGCTAACACAAAGCTTAGGCAGCTAACTAAAACATAAAGTCCTAGATTCTATATTACCCAAGGTTTAGGAAGATCAGGAAATGTATAGAGATAATAATTTGAGCAAAGGATACATATATAAAAATATAAAATCTTTTATCACAATTATATTTAAGTATAAGATAATAATTTATATTTCAAGAAAAATACATTTTATCCCTTAATTTATAAATGTGCACTTTAAACACTGACTTTTTAAAACATGTATAGCAACATCATAAACTTTTGAATATCAATAAATTTTTTTGAGTAATACTATTTATACATCTAAAATCTTTAAATATTCTATTCATAAAATATATAAATTTTATTAATCTTATCATTTACTATTATTTTATAGTATATTTGTAACTTCACTCCAACTAATTTATTTATCTAAAATTATATATCTATTAATGGCAGAAAAAATTCTCAGTAAAATTTTTTTTCATACTCAAATTTAAGATTTTACTTAAAAGATAACAAACTGCTTATCACTTGTAATAATCCTATTGATTAGTTATAGACCTACCTTACCCTTTTTTTTTTGTGGTGAGTATTGACCTACCTTACCTTGCTAGCATAAAAGTGGAGTTTAGATTGGACAGCTCGTTCAACCGAAAGCCCATTCTCAAAAAGGTAGCTATTGGGCTAATAGTGCCCAATATATTCTAGATTTTTTGTAGGAGATTATCATTTAGAAGATGGTTTGTTGGGGCTTCGTATTAAATGATTTGGATTATTTTTCCTATCATATAAGGTGGGCTTCACTTGTTCTTTAACAATGAATTTTATATTCATGAACAAAACAAAAAGGTAGTGTTTTTTTTTTTAAAAAATTGATACAATATAGTACGGAAATACAAGTACAATATAATAAATTTTATATATATTGTATTGCGTTTGTTTTAGTTTGTACAGAACAAATTTATACCTATATTTATATGAAATTTTGTTTTGAAATTTTGATAAAAATGAGAAAGACAATGGTGGTAAATTATGGGGAAAAAAATAGGGATATGCTTGGAACAAAATTTTCGTTAAAATTCTTGTTCGAGCGGTCGTATTTTGTGTATCTACTTTGAGTGTAGACACAAAATATAAAAAAAATCTATACAGATACAATCTGTCTGTATGTATTTGTACTTAACAAACATATTATTTTTTATTTTATTTTGTATTATATTTTTTGTCAAGTATGATAAAATAGAACAAAAAGAAGAAAAAAAAGAAGAGCAGTGGATTTTAATTTTATTCACTACAAAATAATTTTTCTTTTATTTTGGTCCAAACACCTTAAAATTCATTTGTTTTAGACTCCACTTAATTTAAATCCCATTCTATTTAACAATGGATGATAGTAGGTTAGTAGAGAAAATATTCTACAAATATTATATCCAGCCAACAATTCCCAAATAACTACTACATATTTTAAGAGTTTAATTATGATGCACTGACAATGTAAAGATTTTTACACTGTTAACCAATTATATCCGTTGATTTATGTGACTTTTTAGTTAGTAAATAGTTAAGTTAAAGACTTTTACTGATATATCAATTGTAAAATTACTTTATATTCACGATAAATTGAAATTAAACTTATATTTTAAATTGTCATTTATTAGATATTTTGGTTCCAAATATGAAATCTCATAAGTGAAGCAGCACCACAAGTTCTCACAAATCAACCAAGAATCTCTCCACTTAGAACATCACAAATGGGTCCACCTGGGCCCCAATATCAACACCATCAGATAAGCATGTGGATAAGCCCAATCACTCCTCCACCGTCAGATGGATACCCTCCAAAATCCAACGGCCAAAACCCTTAAATCGTAGATTATTCAATATCACTTTCCCCATCAAATACATCTCCAAAATCCCTCTCACTAAAACATAGTAACTCCACAAATCTAATCCATCACTCCAAACTCCAATTTCATCACTTCTCATCTAGGCTCATTCTTGAACCTAAAAATGTCCGCAACCGCAACTGCAGCCGCATCATCCTTCATTGGGACGCGTCTCCTAGAGACATATCCCAATTCAGGAAGGGTCCAAGCCCGATTCGGATTTGGATCCAAGAAGAGCAGCCCGCCCAAGAAGGCTTTTAATAAGCCCAGCTCGGACAGGCCGCTCTGGTACCCTGGAGCCAAGGCTCCCGAGTGGCTAGACGGGAGCCTGGTCGGGGACTACGGGTTCGACCCGTTCGGGCTAGGAAAGCCTGCAGAGTACCTGCAGTTTGACCTGGACTCGCTCGATCAGAACCTGGCGAAGAACCTCGCCGGGGACGTGATCGGGACGAGGACCGAGGTTGCGGACGTGAAAGCGACGCCGTTTCAGCCCTACAGCGAGGTTTTTGGGCTCCAGAGGTTTAGGGAGTGTGAGCTCATTCATGGAAGGTGGGCCATGCTGGCCACACTTGGTGCACTCACAGTGGAATGGCTCACTGGAATTACATGGCAAGATGCTGGCAAGGTTCGATTTAATATATGTTTTTTTAATGTTACTTATTATATATATATATATGATTAAATTATTAAGCATAGTCATATATTGAGTAATAGTGATGTTGGTGTTTGTATTTATATATGCATGTACAATTTTAAGCTATTATTCATAATTTATTCGGTGATTATGAACTTGAAAATGGAAAATAAGATGTTGACAAAGCATATATAGTCTCTTTTTTTAAAAATATATTGGAGTTGGTTTTGCATGCATGAGGTTTTGTTAATTTTGTGTTCTGATTTTTTGTTTTCTGCTTATTGATGATTTTTTATTGTAGCAAATTGCAATAGTTTAAAGTTTCTTTCTATATAGTGAATTTGTTGGTTATTCATTTGAATGTTTTTCTTTTTATGTTCTGAATGAGAGGAGGAACAAGTAGGGAAAAAGAGAGTGCTGTGCTTAAACTTAGTCCAAAAAAAGTTATTTGAATGGATTATTGGTTAACATATATATATGGTAGAGCCTCATTTGATTCATGTAGTTAATAGGGTATGGCAAAATTGTAGTTGTATTGTAAATTAAAACCTAATCAATTTTATTTGATTTTAATAAGTATACTTTATTATTAACTACAACAACAAAACATAGAAACCAAGAAATTGTGCTTTTCTATTGCATTTATCAAACACTTAAAGGTAATAATAATCCAAACAAACAAAACAATTTTGTTACAAATTAAATCATAGGGTTTAATAATTCAAAATTAATATTTTAACATTCATAGTTAGATGTACCAAATGAAAATTCACTTTTATACTATTGGATGTGATGGTGGTCCTACTCAGCTTATTTTTCAATGATATTCAATGGTATAGATCTGAATATCTACTTGGGACATCCATAATGAATGTCCAAATAACATTATTGTTAATAATTTTGGGTTAACATTTTTTTTTCAGGTGGAGCTAGTAGAAGGATCATCATACCTAGGTCAACCACTTCCATTCTCAATCACAACATTAATTTGGATTGAAGTTCTTGTGATAGGTTACATTGAGTTCCAAAGAAATGCAGAGCTTGACCCAGAGAAGAGGCTATACCCAGGTGGCAAATTCTTTGACCCATTGGGCTTAGCTTCAGACCCAGAAAAGAAGGCCACACTTCAATTGGCAGAGATCAAGCATGCAAGGCTTGCAATGGTGGCTTTCTTGGGCTTTGCTGTCCAAGCTGCTGCAACTGGCAAAGGCCCACTTAACAATTGGGCTACCCATTTGAGTGACCCACTTCACACTACCATCTTTGATACCTTCTCATCATCCTCTTGAACATTTGTAATGTTAACAATCTCATGATCATCCATTATATAATATAATATATTGTAGCCTTGTTTAAAAGGCTTTGGGATGTAAAAACATTTCAATTAGCTTGATTAGTAATGTGAATGGAGGAGAGACTAAGCAAACTTGTTTATGTTAGGTGATCTTGGTGTTGATATTCGTATTTTCCTATATATTCATCAAGAAATATTTTTTATACACCATAAACCACATCACATGAATAAACAAAAATTTATTAAACCATCATCTAACTCAGTGTCCACCAGCTAGTCACTCTGTGATTCCACTTTTGAAGTGGACAAAAATTATGAAAATTTGTTCATTGGATCGGAGCTTCATGAATAGCAGGTTTGATTTTTTGCAAATATCAAAATATGGTTTGAGAGTTCTTTAAATTTTTAGTTTTTTACTTGGACGAAGAAATCATATTATTTTCATTTATGAAATATTTTTTTTGAATAATGTAATTATATAATGATACTCTAATTAAAAAGAAAGAGAATAAAATAATAAATATAGGTGAGAGAGGAAATAAAATTTCCTCATTTTAAGTGAAAATTATAAGTCTCTTATTTAGACAAATAAAATTCTTTCTCTAAATTTCTTAAATTTTACGATATCTTTAGATTAAATAATCAAATAAATTATTTGGTAATAAAAAATTTTAAAATCTCTCACAAATAACATTGTCTCCTTAAATTATCTTATTCAAACACAGCTTTAAAAGTTTTTTTTTCTAGACCCGTCTATAGTGTAAAACTTTTTAATTTAATCTTTATATATATTTTTTAAAATTTCAATTAATTCCTCTAATATATTAGTGCACGTTTACTTTTTTTCTTCATACAAAGTTGTTTTGAAATTTTAAATTTGTTTGGATGATTTGAGCAAAAAAAAAAACTTTAAGCTAGTGGAAAAAAAAAGTTTGACAAAAATGTTGAGCATTTTTTAAAAATATATTTTTACTGAAATTACACACACTTTATCCTCCAAAATAGTTGTTCTATTATCACTAAATATCCAAATAACAATATTTTTCAGCTAAAATAAGGAAATAGTGCACAATAAGAAATTATGTTATTGATTAATAATTATTGAAATAATTATAATTATTTGACTCATCTAAATTTTTTTTTCAAAAAAATCAACATAAAAGAAATATTCTATATATTATTATTTTTTTTCAATATAGAGAGACCCAATAGTTTCTTGTTTTTGAAAAATAGAGGAAGAGAGAGAGAGAGAGAAACGACGTCGTTATGGATAGTAGTAGACTCTTCCCCTACCTCCTCCACATTTCGGCTTAGCAGACAAAGCTTGAACCGCTGGCCGCTGCTTCATAGTGCGATCTCAAGCAAGCTCTCAACTTTGATCTTCTTCTCAGGTAATAATATCACAAACTTCTCCCTCTCTTCTCATACTTTCCTTACACTCTTAGTTCTTTTTTCTTTATTGATTTTTCGTGACTTCTCAGCAACGATTTAGCTTCGTGTATGGTGCAATTTTTTGTTCATTGAATTGAAATCTTTACCTCTGTCCAGAACGAGAATTGATAAGGAAAATGGCGTTCAGAGGGAGGGAGATGATGAAGAAAGTTCTGAAGAGAGTTGGAGAGAACAATTTGCCTCCTAGAGTGAAGGAATCCGTAGAGAAATGCATTCCGCGAAGCAAGGTTGTCATGGGTCGTGCCAAACGCGGTCTTTTTGCAGGGCGACATATTCAGTTTGGCAATAGTGTTAGTGAAGATGGCGGTAACAAGTTCGTACCTTGTTTTTCTTTTTTCTTTTCTTTTTTGTTCCTTCCGTATTTTCAGTTTATTGTTGATTCATTTTGTGTAGTTGTGAATCTGATTTACTGATTTTGGGTGCTATGAATTTTACCTATGTTGATGATGATGATGATTTTTTTATCCTCTGATACGGTCTGGTATCAAGATAGTGTTTAAAATAGGTTTGGCTAAACAAGGGTTAACAAGGATTTAAAAAACTAGTTTTTCTTTTTTTTTCTTTATTGAAATATGAATTCAGCATGTCCTGTTAGTTAAAGCTGTTGGGGACAAGGGATGGCATGTGTGATAAGAATCATTGAAATAATGTATCTGCAGAAATCATCTCTAATTATCATAATGTAGAAGAGATCAATCATCAATGTTATTCTTAATTTTCTATAAAAAGATGTTGATTCTAAATTGATTGGATTGGTAAACAACATTAACATCTGAAAATTTCTATTAATCAGCTGTATTTGATTTGTTTTGAACTCAAAACTGTTCTTGTAGTGGCTCTCAAATCATTTAGTTAGTAGTGATTATTGGTCGTTTTAGAATGTAAGTGCCAAAATATGAGAAGGAAAATTGATATTTCATTAAGAACCTAGATGCTTCTCAAGATTTTCAATAGTCAATATAGTACAAGATTAAGGATTTATGTTTCAAGTTAGAAATATAGTTTAGTTGCTAATCATCTTTAGATTCATAAGGGAAATAATGTCATGGTCCATCCCTATGTCTAGTTGCTACTAATTTCTTCACTTATTGAGCCATTGGAATCAGATGCACATTGTATCATGAAAGTTCCACTTTTGGTGGAGCTAGGTTGCAACCATTAGCAATAACAGCCAATTTGTTGGATTCTATCCAAGTTGGGCTATATTTTCTTCAATATATTTGGCATCAGTGGCTTTATTCCTGAGTTCTAAACCTTCCTTATCAACCCCTTTTTCTCATGGTTTGTTATGCTATTAGTCTTTTCTATAAATATGATGATTGTCAAACCTTTGGTTTCTTGATGGATCTCGCCTGGAGCCAGTACACACATTTGTCTTGGATGTTTGATAGTAAATAACAATAGTAATTTGCTAATGGTTGATACTATGTTTTGAAGTATAAGTCTTGTTAACAATTGTCTATATTTGTTAGACTGAATATGGATCCAAAACTTCTGCTTGAAGGTCTTGTCTGATTAAATGCACAATAGTAACAGCATGAACCATTTTGTTTGTCTTCTGATCCCAACTCAGTCCAGAACTTGCATATTATCTTTTGGTTGGTCAATTTTCTGTTAGGGGCGTTATTTTATACATTATAATTTTGTTGGAAAGAAAGAACTAAAAAGACTGCAATATTGATGAGAACTTTTTCCTTGTTGAATGGTGTTGATAGGACAAGGAGAACTTGGAAACCAAATGTCCAGGAGAAGCGGCTCTTCAGTTACATCCTGGATCGTCACATTCGTGTCAAAGTCACCACTCACGCCCTACGATGCATTGACAAGGCAGGCGGTATTGACGAGTACCTGCTGAAAACTCCATACCACAAGATGGACACAGAATTAGGCCTATTCTGGAAGGCAAAGATGGAGAAGCTCTACGAAGAGCTTGGCAACAAGGAGATCGTGTTCTTTTCGCCGGAGGATGAAGCCAAGTTTGAACAAGGATTTAAAGATTTGAAGCTTTCTGAAAAGGAAGCGCGAAAGGAAATCAAAAGAAAAATGTTTGCTGGGATGAGCAAGCACAAGCTGATTGAAAAGGGAGACAATGAAACTGAGGAGGAAATCTCACATGGGACTAAGAAACAGCTGGTTCCTGTTTCTTATGTGTTAGCTGCTGACAAGCTTAAAGTTGGAAGTTTTGTTTCTAATTAACAACATGCTAATGATAATAATGACAGTGTAAGCTGTTTTTTTGGCTCAGAGTATGAAGTTTTTTAAATTACTTTTTTGGTTTTTATGGACTTTGCTTTTCTCCTCTTGAAAATAACCATTTTCCTTATGCAGGAGATTGATTGTTTTGGGCCTTAAGGTTTGTAGTTGCATGTAGTTTTGTAGCAATAAAAAAGAATTGGCATAAATACTGAAAAACAGGAATTATAATAGCCATCTGGTTTTGGATATGCTTGGTACACGTTTTAGAATTTATAATCTCAAGCAATGAAGAACACAGTTTTAGTTAGTAGTGTGTTCGTGCAATTTATAGTTTTGTTAAATTTTAAAATTTCACTTGTAATTTATTTTTAATACATTTTAAAAATTTTACTTGTAATTTATTTTGTATGAGTGCAATTGTATGATATTTTACTACCCTTTTTGAGTGAAGTGCAGGTTAAATTAAATTGGTAATAACAGTTTTGACCATTTTTTTTTATCATGAGTTAGTCTTGAAAAGTATTCATAATTGAGATGAAGGATAATATGGTTACTAATAAGTACTTTTTTTTCGTCCCAGACAAAATTTAATTTGTCCTCCAGTCCCTGAACTTGCATTCCGTTAGACACATCAGTCCCTCCGTGAACTCTCTCCGTTAATGACTAACGGAGGGATCCTACATGGACAGTTAAACTTGCCACATTGCTATTATTTTCCACATCATCAGTAAATAATTAAGAAGGGACAAGTCAGTCCCTATCCTCAAGCACAAATCGCCACCGTTTTGTGCTTCTTCCCCAATATCTCTTGTTGCCCCCTTGTTTGAAAACCTAATCTCAAAAATCGTTTGTACTCACAACAATGAGTCCTTAGAGAAGAGGTTGAGTGATATGGAAAACAAGCTTGTTGCCCCCTTGTTTGAAAACCTAATCTCAAAAATCGTTTGTACTCACAACAATGAGTCCTTAGAGAAGAGGTTGAGTGATATGGAAAACAAGCTGCAAATGTTGGAGATGGACTTTAGAGTATATACTTTATATTATGTAATTACATGATTTTTTACATATACTACAAATTGAAGGCTATAGGCTTCAAAATGTGAGATATCTCTAATTTTTCTTGAAACACTATAAACCAAAAACTATAGGCTTCAAATTATGTAATTTAATGATTTTTTTACATATAGTAAAAATTGAAGGCTATAAACTTTAAAATATGAGATTTCTCTTATTTTTCTAGCAACACTATAAAACAAAGACTATAGGTTTCAAATTATGTAATTTTGTGATTTTTTTTGCAAATACTACAAATTGAAGGCTATAGGCTTCAAAATGTGAGATTTCTCTAATTTTTCTAGAAACACTATAAACCAAAGACTATAGGCTTCAAATTATGTAATTTCATGATTTTTTTACACTTAGTAAAAATTGAAGGCTATTATTGGCTTTAAAATGTGAGATTTCTCTTATTTTTCAAGAAACACTATAAAACAAAGACTATAGACTTTATATTATGAAATTACCAGATTTTTTTACAAATACTACAAATTGTAAGCTATAGGCTTTTATAATATGAGATTTCTCTAATTTTTCTAGAAACACTATAAAACAATGACTATAGCTTTTATATTATGAAATTACATGATTTTTTTACAGATACTACAAATTGAAGGCAATAGGCTTTAAAATGTGAGATTTCTCAAATTTTTCTAGAAACACTGTAAAACAAAGACTTTAGGCTTCAAATTATGTAATTTCATGAATTTTTTTTACATATAGTAGAAATTGAAGGCTATAGGCTTTAAAATGTGAGATTTCTCTAATTTTTCTAGAAACACTATAAAACAAAGACTATAGACTTTATATTATGGAATTACATGATTTTTTTTATAGATACTACAAAATGAAGGTTATAGGCTTTAAAATTTGAGATTTCTCTAATTTTTTAGAAATACGGTGAAACAAAGACTATATGCTTAAAATTATGTAATTTCATGATTTTTTTACAGATACTACAAATTGAAGGATATAGGTTTCAAAATGTGAGATTTCTCTAATTTTTCTAGAAACACTATAAACTAAAGACTATAGGCTTCAAATTATGTAATTTCATGATTTTTTTAAATCTAGTAGAAGTTGAAGGCTATATGCTTTAAAATGTGAGATTTTTCTAATTTTTCTAGAAACACTATAAAACAAAGACTATATACTTTATATAATGAAATTATATGATTTTTTTTTATAGATACTACAAATTGAAAGCCATGGGTTTCAAAATGTGAGATTTCTCCAATTTTTCTAGAAACACTATAAACCAAAGACATTAGGTAGCGTTTGGTAGCTGTCTCAAGTAAGTGAAGACAGAGACACAGAGACACAAATGGACAGAGACACAAAGGGACTGTGTCTCTATATGGTGTTTGGTAACAGTGGACAGGACACAAAAAATATTTTTGTATTGTGTTTGATAATAGTGAAAATGATATAAAAATATGTCAAAATGATCCTGGATATACATAATGTGAATTATGTTAAGTGATGAAGGATATATTGGTCATAAAATTTCATTAAAAGGACCAGTCCATTCTAGTTCATCTCAGTCCTTCACCTCTGGAGTAGACACAAATTTTGTGTCTTTTCTGTCCATGGACACAAATTTTTATCCATCTGTGTCTTTGTCTCAAAAACCAAACAGGATTAGTCCCTTTCAGTCTCTGTCTTTTGTGTCCTGGGACAGCTACCAAACGTTACCTTAGACTTCAAATTATGTAATTTTATGATTTTTTTTACATATAGTAAAAATTGAAGGCTATAGACTTTAAAATGTGAGATTTCTCTTATTTTTACAAGAAACACTATAAAACAAAGACTATAGACTTTATATAATGAAATTACAATATTTTTTTACAAATACTACAAATTGAAGGCTATAGGCTTTAAAATGTGAGATTTCTCTAATTTTTCTATAAATACTATAAACAAAAGACTATAGGTTACTAATTATGTAATTTCATGATTTTTTGCATATAGTAAAAATTGAAGGCTATAGGCTTTAAAATGTGAAATTTCTCTAATTTTTCTAGAAACAATGTAAAACAAAGACTATAGGCTTCAAATTATGAAATTTCATGATTTTTTTACATATAGTCAAAATTGAAGGCTATAGGCTTTAAAATGTGAGATTTCTCTAATTTTTCTAGAAATACTATAAAACAAAGAGTATAGACTTTATAATATGAAATTACATGATTTTTTTTATAGATACTACAAATTGAATGTTATAGAATTCAAAATGAGAGTTTTCTCTTATTTTTCCTATGAACACTATAAACCAAAGGCTATAGGCTTCAAATTATGTAATTTTATGATTTTTTTACATATAGTAAAAATTGAAGGCTATAGACTTCAAAATGTGATATTTCTCTTATTTTTCTAGAAACATTATAAAATAAAGACTATGGACTTTGATTTTGGAATTACATGATTTTTTTACAAATACTACAAATTGAAGGCTATAGGTTTTAAAATGTGAGATTTCTCTAATTTTTCAAGAAAAACAATAAAACAAAGACTATAGGCTTAAAATTATGTAATTTCATGAATTTTTTACATATAATAAAAATTGAAGACTATTGACTTTATAATGTGAGAGTTCTCTAATTTTTCTAGAAACACTATAAAACAAAGACGGTAGGATTCAAAATACGTAATTTTGTGATTTTTTTTTCAAATACTACAAATTGAAGGCTATAGGCTTCAAAATGTGAGATTTTTCTAATTTTTCTAGAAACACAATAATACAAAGACTAAAGGCTTCAAATTATGCAATTTCATGAGTTTTTTTTACATATATTAAAAATTGAAGGCTATAGGCTTTAAAATGTGAGATTTCTCTTATTTTTTCTAGAAACACTATAAAACAAAGACTATATGCTTAAAATTATGTAATTTCATGACTTTTTTACATATAGTAGAAATTGAAGGCTATAGGCTTTAAAATGTGAGATTTCTCTAATTTTTCTAGAAATACTATAAAACAAAGACTATAGACTTCAAATTATGTAATTTCATGATTTCTTTACATATAATAGAAATTGAAGGATATAGGCTTTACAATGTGAGATTTCTCTAATTTTTCTAGAAACACTATAAAACAAAGACTATATGCTTAAAATTTGTAATTTCATGACTTTTTTACATATAGTAGAAATTGAAGGCTATAGGCTTTAAAATGTGAGATTTCTCTAATTTTTTTAGAAATACTATAAAACAAAGACCATAGGCTTCAAATGATGTAACTTCATGATTTTTTTACATATAGTAGAAATTGAAGGCTATAGGCTTTAAAATATGAAATTTCTCTAATTTTTCTAGAAACACTGTAAAACAAAGACTATATGCTTCAAATTATGTAATTTCATGATTTTTTTACACAGTAAAAATTGAAGGCTATACGCTTTAAAATGTGAGATTTCTCTTAATCTTCAAGAAATAATATAAAACAAAGAGTTTAGACTATATAATATGAAATTACATTATTTTTTTACAGATACTACAAATTGAAGGCTATAGAATTCAAAATGAGAGTTTCTCTAATTTTTCTATAAACAGTATAAACCAAAGGCTATATAGGCTTCAAATTATGTAATTTCATGATTTTTTTACATATAGTAAAAATTGAAAGCTATAGACTTCAAAATGTGAGATTTATCTTTTTTCTAGAAATTTTATAAAACAAAGACTATGGAGTTTTGATTTTGGAATTACATGATTTTTTTACAAATACTACAAATTGAAGGCTATAGGTTTTAAATGTGAGATTTCTCTAATTTTTCTAGAAACACTGTAAAACGAAAACTATATGTTTCAAATTATGTAATTTCGTGATTTTTTACAAATACTACAGATTGAAGGCTATAGGCTTCAAAATGTGAGAATTTTCTAATTTTTCTAGAAACACAATAATCCAAAGACTAAAGGCTTTCACTTTATGCAATTTCATGAAGTTTTTACATATAGTAAAAATTGAAGGCTATAAGGCTTTAAAATGTGAGATTTCTCTTATTTTTCTTGAAACACTATAAAACAAATACTATATGCTTAAAATTATGTAATTTCATTACTTTTTTACATATAGTAGAAATTGAAGGCTATAGGCTTTAAAATGTGAGATTTCTCTAATTTTTCTAGAAACACTGTAAAACAAAGACTATAGGTTTCAAATTATGTAATTTAATGATTTTTTTACATATAGTAGAAATTGAAGACTATAGGTTTTAAAATGTGAAATTTCTCTAATTTTTCTAGAAACAATGTAAAACAAAGACTATAAGCTTCAAATTTTCTAATTTCATGATTTTTTTGAACATAGTAAAAATTGAAAACTATAGGCTTTAAAATGTGAGATTTCTCTTATTTTTCTAGAAACACTATAAAACAAAGACTGTAGACTTTATATAATAAAATTACATGATTTTTTTTTACAGATACTATAAATTGAAGGCTATAGGCTTCAAAATGTGGGATTTCTCTAATTTTTCTAGATACACTATAAACCAAAGACTATAGGCTTCAAATTATGTAATTTCATGATTTTTTTTATCTATAATAAAAATTGAAGGCTATAGACTTTAAAATGTGAGATTTCTCTTATTTTTCTAGAAACACTATAAAATAAAGACTATAGAATTTATATTATGGAATTGAATAATTTTTTTACAGATACTACAAATTGAAGGCTATAGGCTTTAAAATGTGAGATTTCTCTAATTTTTCTAGAAACACTGTAAAACAAAGACTATAGGCTTCAAATTATGTAATTTCGTGATTTTTTTACAAATACTACAGATTGAAGGCTATAGGCTTCAAAATGTGAGATTTTTCTAACTTTTCTAGAAACACAATAATCCAAAGACTAAAGGCTTCAAATTATGCAATTTCATGAATTTTTTACATATAGTAAACATTGAAGGCTATAGGCTTTAAAATGTGAGATTTCTCTTATTTTTCTAGAAACACTATAAAACAAATACTATATGCTTAAAGTTATGTAATTTCATGACTTTTTTACATATAGTAGAAATTGAAGGCTATAGGCTTTAAAATGTGAGATTTCTCTAATTTTTCTAGAAACACTGTAAAACAAGGACTATAGGTTTCAAATTATGTAATTTCATGATTTTTTTACATACAGTAAAAATTGTAGGCTATAGGCTTTAAAATGTGAAATTTCTCTAATTTTTCTAGAAACACTATAAACCAAAGACCAAAGGCTTCAAATTATGCAATTTGATGGTTTTTTTATATATAGTAAAAATTGAAAGCTATAGGCTTTAAAATGTGAGATTTCTCTTATTTTTGTAGAAATACTATAAAACAAAGACTATATGCTTAAAATTATGTAATTTCATGACTTTTTTACATATAGTAGAAATTGAAGGCTATAGGCTTTAAAATGTGAGATTTCTCTAATTTTTCTAGAAACACTATAAAACAAAGACTATAGGCTTCAAATTTTGTAATTTAATGATTTTTTACATATAGTAGAAATTGAAGGCTATAGGCTTTAAAATGTGAAATTTCTCTAATTTTTCTAGAAACACTGTAAAACAAAGACTATAGGCTTCAAATTATGTAATTTCATAATTTTTTTACATATAGTAAAAATTAAAGGCTACAGACTTTAAAATGTGAGATTTCTCTTATTTTTCAAGAAATAATATAAAACAAAGAGTATAGACTTTATGTTATGAAATTACATGATTTTTTTTTACAGATACTACAAATTGAAGGCTATAGGCTTTTATAATGTGAAATTTCTCTAATTTTACTAGAAACACTATAAAATAAAGATTATAGACTTTATATAATAACGAAATTACAAGATTTTTTTACAAATACTACAAATTGAAGGCTATAGGCTTTAAAATGTGAGATTTCTCTAATTTTTCTATAATCACTGTAAAACAAAGCTTGTAGGCTTTAAATTATGTAATTTAATGATATTTTTGCATATAGTAGAAATTGAAGGCTATAGGCTTCAAAATGTGAGATTTCTCTAATTTTTCTAGAAACGCTATAAAACAAAGACTAAAGGATTCAAATTATGCAATTTCATGATTTTTTTTATACATAGTAAAAATCGAAGGCTATAGGCTTTAAAATGTGAGATTTCTCTTATTTTTCAAGAAACACTATAAAACAAAGACTATAGGCTTAAAACTATGTAATTTCATGACTTTTTTACATATAGTAGAAATTGAAGGCTATAGGCTTTAAAATATTGAATCACATAAATGTTTTACATATAGTTGATATTGAAAGCTATAGACTTTAAAATATGAGATTTCTCTATTATTTTAGTTGTATTTTAAAATAAAGACGGTAAACTTTAAAATATAGAATCATATGAAATCATAATTTTCAACATATAATAGAATTTGAAGGCTATATACTTTAAAATGTGAGATTTTACTATATTTTAAAATAAAGACTATAGTCTTTAAAATATGAAATCATATGAGTTTTTCAAATATAGTATTAATTGAAGGCTATATACTTTAAAATGTGAGATTTCACAGTATTTTTGTTTGTATTATAAAATAATGACTATAGATTTTAAAATATTGAATCACATTAATTTTTTACACTTAGTAAAAATTGAAGGCTATATATATACTTTAAAATGTGAAATTTCCTAATTTTTTTATTGTGTTATAAAATAAAGACTATACATTTTAAAATATTTAATTACATGAAATTTTTACATATAATAGAAATTGAAGGCTATATACTTTAAATTGTGAAATTTCATAAATTCTTTTGGATACATTATAAAATAAAGACCATAGGCTTTAAAATATTGAACTGCATGAATTTTTTATATACAGTAGAAATTGAAGGCTATATACTGTAAAATGTGAGATTTCATATTTTTTTATTATATTATTAAATAAAGACTATAGCCTCTAAAATATAGAATCATATGAATTTTTCATAAATAGTAGAAATTGAAGGCTATATACTTTAAAATGTGAGATTTCTCAATTTTGTTGGTTGTACTATAAAATAAAGACTATAACCTTTAAAATATTGAATCACATGATTTTCATATATAGTACAGTAGAAATAGAAGACTATATACTTTAAAATGTGATACTTCACTGTTTTTTTAGTTGTATCTATATTATTAATCTATACTATTAATAAAAGAGGATTAAAAAAATAACTACATTTTTTTGCCCACACTCCTTTTAAGTAGTAATGTTTTAAATTTTAAAAGTTAAACTAAAAAATTATAAAAATAAATAAAAAAGATAATATCCTCTAAACACCAATCACTCTATTTTTTCACATCTATATCTTCCATGTTATTTTTTATTATTCATTTTACTTTTATTTATCTTTATAAAAAATTTTAAAAATTAAATAATATAACTCGACAGAAAAATAAAAATACTGCTTGACGGGCACGAAGTGCCCGACAAGGCACTGATTTAAAAAAATTATATTTAATAAAATTGGAATAATTCTGAAGTATTTTTAGTTGCACATAATGCTTCTAACTTATTTCGAATTATATTATTTTTTTACCTCATATTGATAGTTTAATAATGTATTTAAACATATTTTGATCCATTAGTAATATATTAATATATTGTATATGGGATAATATAATTTTGATATGTTAATAATATAAAATAATTTTGTATCGTTTAAATATATATCATTACGTTAGCATGTATGATTAATATCATTACGTTAGCATGTATCATTACTCCTATTATTGTTTTAATATTCACATTAAGTCATATAAATTTAAACAGGAAGATAATGTAAAGAATTCTTTCAGTCAATAATATTTAAGTAAATTGCTTTTTTATCAACAAAAATAAATAATATATAGCTTGCTTCTTGGTTTGAGGACTTTGAAACTTTCCGAGGCGTATATACATGAGTCTATAAAATAACTACAGATACCATTATTCTTATATATTATTTACAAACCTAATGATCGACGATCACTTCCATCTCCAATAGGAGTTGAATATTTGTAGTCAAAATTATTCAGCATCAGCTGATAGGTAGTGAATAATAAGATTTGTTGTTTGTACTAAAAAATCTCTACCTATGTGCTAACAAATTTGTTATTTATACAAAAAAAATCTCAATTTTTATGTTGATTATAATTTATATTGTCATCGAATGAAGTGTATCACCACATTCAAGTTGGTCTTATATTTTATCTAATAGAAAGAATTTGTAGTTTACACCACATTTTTATGAATAATAGTTTTAAAATTACTCAATTTGATCAAAGAAAAGTCAAATGATATGATATCATAGTAATAAGGGTAGCTATTTTTGACATTAATGAAGTGAAAAACATTTACATGGTAGTTCGACGATCTACATATTTAATTTAATACATATTTCAAGCTATATATAAAAATCTTTGTAACACATTCAACTTATAAAATGATTAAAAAAAACTTATAATATAGAGTTGGAAAGATTTTTTGACATACTTATTAAATGTTTTTCTCTTATTTCTTCTTTAATTACATTTTAAAAATGTGGTTAAATGGTATATATATAACTATACTTTCACGTGGATTGTGGAGGACTTGATCCAACATAAACTTATAAGAAACTAACATTGCACTTCGTTGTCTTATTTCACTAACTACTTAATTTACCATAATTAAGATAATTTTTTTTTATAAAACCATAATTAAGATATACACTTATGCACATGCGTTGGATACAAGTTGGACGTATTTCTATTGTACGTCAAACATTATTGTATAATATTCGAACATCTAAGTTATTCAAACAACAAGAAACAATAAAGGTGAATCATATACGCACCTTGCGCATTGACAATAAAGGTGTTATACACATGTGACACATACATTACGTATGTCACACATTATATATAACACACATTGAATAGTTGTTGTATGATATTTGTGTTGTACGATAAACATTATTGTAAGTTAAGTGAATCCATTCTGTAAAATTTGTTTGCTCTGAGCAAGTAGTTCCTTTGCTTTGTGGGAAATCATTTGTGCTTGAAGCATCAAAGTGGCTGCCCTTTGAGCCTTTTGACCAGCAATCTCAGCAGATTTAGATGAAGTTCCATTAATCTTCAAAAGGCTCACTAAATCAGCTATCTCAATCCCTTCATTTATTATTGTGTCTGGTGGTGCCATTTCATCACTAGTAGTACTATTATTCATTGATAGTTCTTTCAAACGTTCAACTAACCCATCAGTCACCATTGTTACTGCTTTCTTGATTTCTGTACTTTTGGGTCGTTTGTACAATTCTTCTGCTGCCTTATGCTCAAGAGAAAGCAGGTCAAACTCATCTCCTTCCCAAACTTGTTTTTCTTCTGCAATTAATCCATCAATCAATTGGTATCAACAAAGAAATCAAAAAGTTAAAATAAATGAAAAATTTGGCACATGTGATATCTTGATGTGATAGCAATTATTTTATTTTGTATTCTTGAGATGTTTATTTATTAGACTATACTATTTGCACATTTAATTTTTTCAAACATCTATATATCTTACTCATAAATTAAATTTTTGTGAGTTCAACCATATATTTATTATTTATTTTTTCTTTTAATCCATTATCTCCCTTAACTTTCTTTTTTTATTATGGATGTATATATCTAAGATAGATGTTAATCTATCATTTCTCTTATTTAAACTAAGGGCACGTCGGAATCTCATAGGATATGTGATGTCCTAGGAGATATTGGAATAAGAATGTTTTTGGACAACATATATATATCATCTATTATGTACAACATATATCACTTGTTGTAACATCATCTTTCTTTATAATATGTAATATATGTTGTGCACATCAAGTGATAAATGATGTACGCAATATGTAATATTCGTTGTGTATTTTATATTAAATATGTTATGCACAACTTGTTGACTGATTTAACTTATTTTTGTTGAACATATAACAATACTCTTATTAATTTGCATCAAAATTATACTAGAAAATGAGTTGGTTGATCCAAATAGATAGATAGGTTATCAGGTTATGTCTTAACCTTTAATGAGATTTAGTGAGAGTTTTAATTAGACTCAAATTTAATTTCAACAACTACTTTACCCCCAAAATCAATCATAATAAGAAATCATTTCTACAAGCAATAGTGTTTGCGTACATCAGAAATACGTCTATCAAGTATCTTATACATGTTATGGAATGTGTGTTATACGTGCATGTGCTATACAAATAGCACACATCCCATATCATGTATAACACACATTGCTATACAAATAGCACACATCCCATATCATGTATAACACACATTGGATACTTAATTGACGTATTTCTGATGTACGTCAAGCATTATTGATTAAACTCGCTTAGTTACCGTGTTGATGAGTAGGGCCACCACTTTGATCCTTTTCCAGAGCCTGTTTCTGTTTCAGCTTCTGTGAAGGAACAATTCTTGATCTGTTATATGGGGAATTCACTTTTTTGCTAACGTCCCTTATGAAACCATTATTTCTGGGCTTTCTGGGAGGAGTATCAGGAACGAAGCTATTTTGGCGGGGAGAAGAAGGAGGGGAATCTTCTACACTTACTTCATTCTTGTTCTTCGTTTCCATTGTACAAAACCTCACTTGCACTTTCTAGGGTACCCTCTCAACCTTTTTTTATAGTATCATTGCTTCCTTCTTCTTTTTTAAATTATTATTATTATTATTAGTATAGTATGATTGTCATGCAATGATGAGATAACACTTCTTGTTATTTTTTCTTTATTTCTCACGGTATCCTAATCCGACAGACCAAAGATTAATTTATTACGGATCTAAGCTTCATTTAAAGGTTTGTTACTGGCTGATTTTGTTTATAAATCAAATTCAATTACCACAACTTAATTGTCTTATAATTCAATATTTGACATGATTGATTGATTGAGTGTCACACGAAAAATGAAAAACATAAATAATGAATATGTATTCTTTTGTTGAAATAGAATAATTATGAATTATTAATAAATACTAATGTTTGATAATTAGTGATATTTAAATATTTTTCTGTGATTTTTAATGATTGATGATTAACGAATATTTTAGATAATTTTAGTGATTTATATTATAAATTTCTAATATTTTGTTAATATGGAATAATTATGAACATTAATATATTAAATCACCTTGATAATTAAGTGAATCTTTTGTAGTTTTTAGTGATGGATTAGAGATTAAGTATTTTTAAAATTTTAGATTTATTTGACAACACACTAGTAATAATAAAAGAGAAGGAAAAAAATATTTTAGGAAAACTAGATAGAAATTTATCAAATATTGTATAGTAATAAAGCTAAAATGGTGTAATAATAGTCATTCTGTATGTTTGATATATGAATATATGATGAATCAATATACTGTTTATAAAAGAAATTTAAAAACTACATATTCATATTATTTGATAAGTAGTTCTTAGACACACTACCTCCATGATCCTATTTTAATTCTATTTACAATCACTAATGTAAGAATAATTTTATTATTTATATTTATTGTTATATTTGAAAAAAATAATTTTATAAATAACATATTTTAATTTGACTCATTTTTATACAAGTATTTCTATTTTATTAATTAGTTAATATTTTAACTATTAGATTCGATATAATATAATCTTGTGCAACACACGAGTATAACACCAGTAGACTATAAAAAAAGACTATAGTGTCACGACCCAAATTGGATCGTGACCGGCACATGGGACACCGAGTCCCATGTCAGCCTTAACCTGTAATTCACACCTCAATCCAGCTAAACAACAACAACCACAACTACTATAACATGCATACATGCATAAAATCCATACATATAATAGGGTTCTCAAGGTATCACCCCATAATCTATAATACATACATAAATCCAACAGAAAGGTAACAAGTCTTAATTAGACTTACAACACACACAACTTAGACAATCCTGTTTGTCAACCTATGGAGCATTCTACTGACATAATAGAAAATAACATAATGCCTCCAGACATTGAGGCTCACCAAAGCTAAGAGCTTGGAGGGACGGAAGGACTCGCCTCCTGATCTGCACCAGAATCTGAAAATGGTTTGTATGAATGGGTGAGTCATACGCTCAGTGAATAATAGATTAAAAACAGTTTATGCAACAATATTATAATTACACATACAGTTATAACAATCCATCACATAATCGCCATACCACACACTCCGCAATTCGTCTTTTGTATAATTATTATTAGTGTATTCATTATTAGAGATCCCGGGAGCCCAACCCCTCCTCAGATCTTTAGTCCCGGGAGTCCAGCCCCTCCTCAGACTTATCAAACTCGACCCCGGGAGCTATGCCCCTCCTCAGGCCGAGCAAACCAACATTTAATCATTCTTTAATTAATATCATTTCGTAATCGTACGTCACATCATCATCATATTAACATCATAAACAGCTCAGTATCAAGTTTGGGGTAGTGGTGAACATATGGATTTGAAAACATAACTTAAATGTGTAAGGATTTTGAGTTTAAGTCTTAAAAATAGTGTTTTTGTACTGATGTAATCGATTACAGGCCTCTGTAATCGATTACCAGCTTCAAATTTCGTTCTGAAGGAAAATTTTTGCGAAAATAGGCAGTCTGTAATCGATTACCAACCCGTGGTAATCGATTACAGTAATCGATTACAGGATCTTGGTAATCGATTACAGTAATCGATTACCAATTCGCTGTAATCGATTACAGCCTGGGTCAGAAACGAAAGTCTGCAGAAAATCACGCGAAATTCATCTCCAAAGCCACATTTTCACCACAACCCATCCAAATCAAACACAACCAACATACAATATCAGTTATATATCAACCAATCTCAGTCCCTATCAACTATCATAGCAAGAAATTCACAAAATCATTCAAAATCAAACATAAACCATAAATAACCCATTACTCACAAACTACTCCAATGAGCTCCAAGGCACCACCCGGAGTTAGGATGAGGTACCCTGAGCTTCTCTAGCTAGTTGAGAACCTAGGGAACACATCATAAACCTCAGATTCTCAACAAAATCAAAAATCCCCAAATACAAACCCTAAAACCCCAATCCGAAAATATAGAGAAATATACACCAATGGAGAGAAAGAAATACTCTACACTTACCCACAATATACTAGATGAGTAATGCTCACATGAATCTTGAAGATTAATGGGGTTTGATGAGGGTTTGGGAGAGATTTTGAGAGGGATGAATAGTGAGGGAGAAAGAAAGAAAGAAGAGAATGGAGGGGGAATGGGGTTACGGGAATGGGAGAAGAAAAGGGGAAAAAGGGAAGGAAAAAGAGTGGGGAGGTGGGACCCACTTGGTTCTATCTCCCCGGTTGTACCGTGATCTCTTACTCAAACTAACTCAGAATACCCGAGGTATTACATATAGCCTCTAAAATATTGAATCACATGAATTTTTTACTTATAGTAGAAATTGAAGGCTATATAGTTTAAAATGTTAGATTTCAAAAAAAATTTGGTTGTATCATAAAATAAAGACTATTATATAGCCTTTAAAATATTGAATCACATGAATTTTCACATATATTAAAAATTGAAGGTTATATAATTTAAAATGTGAGATTTCATATTTTTTTATTGTATTATAAAATAAAGACTATGACATATAAAAAATTGAATCACATTAATTTTTCAAATATAGTAGAAATTGAAGGTCATATACTTTAAAATGTGAGATTTTATAATTATTTATTGTATTATAAAATAAAGTCTAAAGCCTATAAAATAATGAATCACATGAATTTTTCACATATAATAGAAATTGAAGGCTATATACTTTAAAATGTGAGATTTCACAATTTTATTGGTTGTACTATAAAATAAAGACAATAGCTTTTAAAATATTGAATAACTTGAATTTTGTACATATATTAGAAATTGAAGGCAATATACTTTAAAATGTGAGATTGCACAATTTTTTTTATTGTATTATGAAATAAAGACTGTAGCCAATAAAATATTGAATCACATAAATTTTTCACATATAGTATAAATGGAAGGCTATATACTTTAAAATATGAGATTTCACAATTTTTTTGGTTGTATTATATGATAAAGACTATAGCCTTCAAAATATTGAATAACTTGAATTTTTTACATTATTTATGGTTTAGGGTAGCCTATAAAAGAATGAATTATACGAATTTTTCACATAGGAATTGAAGGCTATATACTTTATAATGTGAGATTTCATAATTTTTTAAGTAGTATTATAAAATAAAGACTATAGCCTTTAAAATATTGAATAACCTGAATTTTTTTAATATATTTGAAAATAAAGGCTATATACTTTACAATGTGAGATTTCACAATTTTTTTGGTTGTATTATAAAATAAAGAAAATAGCCTTTAAAATATCGAATAACTTGAATCTTTTACATATATTAGAAATTGAAGGCAATATACTTTAAAATGTGCGATTATTGCACAATCTTTTTGGTTGTATTATGAAATAAAGACTATAGCCAATAAAATATTAAATCACATGAATTTTTCACATATAGTAGAAATTGAAGGCTATATACTTTTAAAATGTGAGATTTCATATTTTTTAATTATTTGTATTATAAAATAAGACTATAGCCAATAAAATATTGAATTAAATAAAATTTTCACATATAGTATAAATGGAAGGCTATATACTTTAAAATATGATATTTCACATTTTTTTTGTTGTATTATATGATAAAGAATATAGTCTTCCAAATATTGAATAACTTTAATTTTTTATATTATTTATGGTTTAGGGTTTAGGGTAAGCAATAAAAGAATGAATCACATGAATTTTTCACATATAGTAGAAACTGAAGGCTATATACTTTTTTATAATGTGAAATTCCATAATTTTTGGGTATTATTATAAAAGAAAGACTATAGTCTTTAAAATATTGAATAACCTGAGTTTTTAATATATTAGAAATTAAAGGCTATATATATACTTTAAAAAGTGAGATTTCACAGTTTTTTTGGTTTTATTATAAACTAAAGACTATATAACCTATAAAATATTGAATCATATTAATTTTTCATATATAGTAGAAATTGATGATCATATACTTTAAAATGTTAGATTTCTCAATTTTTTTTTTGTGTTATAAAATAAAGTTTTAAGCTTATAACATATTGAATCACATGATTTTTTCACATATAGTATAAATTAAAGATTGTATACTTTAAAATGTGAAATTTCACAATTTTTTTAAATAGATTATATAGACTTAAAATATTGAATAACCTGAATCTTTTAAATATAGTAGAAATTAAAGGCAATTTACTTTAAAATGTGATATTTCACAAATTTTTGGTTTTATTATAATAAAATAAAGACTATAGCCAATAAAAATATGAATCACATGAATTTTTCACATATAGTAGAAATTGAAGACTATATACTTTAAAATGTGATATTTCACAATTTTGGGGTTGCATTATAAAACAAAGACTATTGCCTATAAAATATTGAATCACATTAATTTTTCACATATAGTAGAAATTGAAGGCTATATACTTTAAAATGTGTGATTTCATAGTTTTTGGTTGGGTTATAAAATAAAGACATAAGTTTTTAAAACATTGAATGACCTCAATTTTTTTTACATACAGTAGAAATATAATTGAAGGTTATATACTTTAAAATATGTGATTTCACAATTTTTCTTATCGTATGATAAAATAAAGACTATAGCCTATAAACTATTGGTGCACATGAATTTTTCACATATACTATAGATTGGAGGCTATATACTTTAAAATGCGAAATTTCACAATTTTTTTGGTTGTATTATAAAATAAATACTAAAATCTATAAAATATTGAATCAAATGAAATTTTAACATATAGTAGAAATTGAAGGCTATATATTTTAAAATGTGAGATTTCACTATTTTTTTATATAGACTATAAAATAAAGATTATAGCCTCTAAAATATTGAATCACATGAATTTTTTACTTATAATAGAAATTGAAGACTATATACATGTGAGATTTTTACAATTTTATTTGGTTGTATTATAAAATAAAGACTATAGCCTTTAGAATATTGAATCACATTAATTTTTTTACATATAGTAGAAGTTGAAGGCTATATACTTTAAAATATGAGATTTCACAATATTTTTTGTTGTATTATAAAATAAAGTTTATAGCCTATAAAATATTTAATCATATAAATTTTTCACATATAGTAGATATTGAAAGCTATATACTTTAAAACGTGGATTTTACAATTTTTTTTGTTAAAAGAGAATAATTATGAATTATTAGTAATTATTAACGTTTGATAATTTGTATGTGATTTTTAAATTTTTTTTTGTGATTTAGTGATTTTTAATGATAGATGATTAGTTAATACTTTAGAGAATTTTAGTTATTGATATTAGAGATTTCTAATGTTTTTATTAATATGAAATATTTATGAGCATCAATATATCAAATCACCTTAATAATTAGCGAATATTTTGTAATTTTTAGTGATTGATTAGAGATTAATTATTTTTAAAATTTTAGAATTATTTAACAATATTACTGAACACTCTATTTTAATTATATATATATTTCTGTTAGCAGGTTTAGTGAACACTCCATTTTAATTATATATTATTGACTAAATTAATTAATTATCAAGGTCCTCCCTAATAAATCATATCGAGGCGCAAGGAGCATCGCAAGTAGCATTATTCTTCATATATTTAAAGGTTGTTACAACTTATTATAGCGAAAGTGCAATGTCACATGATCTCACGTCTCGCGTGTCACAACAACCATAAAATGTCAACTTAAATATTTTTTTATCTTTGTAACAACTTAATTTTTTTTTTAATGTATGACATATTATTATGCCACTGACACATAATACTAATTGAATATATTTTTATTATGAACATTGTTTGAGACATAACAAAAAATCAGCAAAAACGGCCAATAAATAGGATTTTGAGCCACAATCACTTAACCCATTAAAAATATACTCATGATTAAAATGCTATTTGGGTCATAAAATGTTAAATGAGCTTTGCTTGTTAACTGTTTTGGCTGAAAAAATATTGTTCCCCAAACATTTATGTTTTATTATACAATAAATATTTACCCTTAAATTTTATGTCAATTTGAACATTGGAGTTGCAGTGTTTTTGGACAAAATGGTGTTAGTCACCGTTATCACCCTAATTGGATTGAATCGAGATTGAGAAAGCCAAATGCGAGCAGTGGGTAGTAGACTTTTTTTTTAGTAGTGGATATTAAAGTAATAATTATATCAAAATTTAAAAATAATAAAACGAATATCATCATATGTAACGAGAAGATGGATGTGTATAGAATACATTATTTGGACATTATGGAGTGTTTACCCTCTTTCAATATTATTCATCTCCTTCTATTATCCGATGAGATTTGTGGTTCTCAGTTACATTATATTATTAATTAATAATTTTTTCTGTTCTTTGACTTTATAAATGTTAAATGGACCTCTATTTTAAACTGTAATATTATCTGTACATATTTTTTATATAATTAAAATTATTACTCACAAAATATGTAGGTCTTGTTGCCAATAATACTAGATGAACACAGAACACCAGATTTTCAACCAGTGCCAACTAGTTAACAACGTAGGATATGTGTTTTAGGTGTAATAATACAATAATGCTTTACATAGAACATAAATACATCCAACTTGTATCCAACATATACTATCCATGTTACAGGATGTGTGCTATACGTATAGCACATATACGTATAACACACATCCTGCAATATGAATAACACACATTTGACGTATTTTTTATATACGTCAAACATTATTGTGTAACAATATGACGTGCATTATATATTATATATGATAATATTATATACAAATTAATGATAGAGCATACTGTAGGTCCGTATTGACTTAATTTTGTAATTCAATTATTTTGTCTTTACATACATTTTTATTACTTAATTTTTCTTTGAACTTGTTCTTTCTTCCTCATTTCTTTCATTTTTTTAAACAGTAATGCTTATTGTATATCAAAAATACATCTATCGAATATTCAACGTGTGCTATATATCATACATAATATGTGCTATAAGTATAACACATTACGTATAACACACATTACGTATGACATATATATCACACACGTTGGATACTCGTTAGATGTATTTTCAAATTGCAAACATAATTTTTCCTATTTTAAATGTCCAAATATATTAATGTAATCCGACGACAAATGGATGGTAGCATAGTGTTAGTATAAAAACTAAACCTAGAAATCAAATGGTGGGCAACCAATTGTGAAGAAATAATTAAATAAAAAGTGTAAAGTGCAAAGTGTTCTCTATGGAAAGGAAGAACAATAATGAAACAAGTGGTGGAGATTCTTCTCATTTTCTTCACCAGCGTCACAAAAAGAAGATCTACAGCAACAACATTTTCACTAGGGATGTTAGCCATAAACTCAAGTCCGGTCCATCTTTCGCACAAGTTCTTCAGAAAAGCAAGAATTTGAAACAGCCCCAAACTTCAGCAGAGGCTCAAGAAAGAGAAGAAGAAGAAGAGCTCGAGAGTAAGTCGTGTTCTAAAAGAGTTTAATTTTAATGGACTGAATCTAAATCTTATACTTACAAGTAGATGTTGTTTTGTCTTTGGATAATAAGGATCAACTTGGAGGATAGTAGTGTTTATGATTTTTTTTTTAAATTTTCTGAAAGTAAAAAGTAATATTTTTTTGTAAATTAAAATATTTTTTTATGAAGTACTTTTTAAAATATTTTAAAAAATAGTTTTATTGTTTTATATTTAAATATAAAATAACTTATTAATATATTACTTTAGATGAGAACTTATTATTAAAACCGATTCTAAATATGAAATCTATCAAGTTCTAGGTGAATATGCTTAATTAGTTATACGTGCATTAGTGTAAAACTATCTTATATGATGCTCCCTAAGTTTTAAATAATTGTTTAATTTTAACATTTTAGTTTTTCATAACTAAAGTTTTCATAACTAATTGATTAACAGATAATATAGTTATTGTAATAATTAAAAATTACACCTCTCTCCTTTAATTATTTGAAAACAAATGTTAAAATCTCTCTTATAACTAAGGGAGGCAGGTGTTATTAGAAAATCATCTACTAGAAATTAAAGTATTAATTTATCCAATTATGTTTTATATCGATATGAATCATAAATACTGTCACATAAATTTTATTATTTATTTTTATAAATTCTACTGTCTAAAACTTAAACTCTTAATAAATAGAAAATAAACCATCCAAGATATTTCTTTTCCTCAATATATTTTTTTCTCAAAGTCCTTTTTTTCTTTTTCTTGGGTAGGTTCTTTTCAAAGTCATGAATACTATCAACATACAATTTTTTTTTTATCCCACAGGAGTTTTCCGAGCAGAAGAAAAGTTGTTACAAAATTATCTGAGATCCCGTGACCCTTTCCAACAAGGTAAACAATGTAACATTAATTAAAGACTAGTGTTATATCTACAATAATACTTGACGTACAACAGAAATACGTCCAACGTGTGTTATACATAAGATATAATGTGTGTTATATGTATAGCACATCACGTACGTATAACACACATTATATCTTGTATATAGCACATATTAGATACTAATTTGACGTATTTCTGTCGACAAACTGTTAGAATTTTATGGACTTAGTGTAAATATAAATATGTGTTATTATAAAGTTTAGCCCAATATTAAAGTGATATGGTAAATTTAAATTATTATTAGTGTATGGGCATAAACATCTTATTAAGTGAGTATGGGCTTTTATATGTGTAGATACCATTTGGGCCCAGTTACTAATTCTATGATGGGCTGAATTAGAAACTAGGGTTATGCTGTTTATATAAAGAGGTTATGGTCCCCAAACTGTGAGGGTTGCCTCCTTTCCTGTTATCCCATCAGCAGAGAGGTAGAACCCTAAGGAGCACTCACTAGTTTGGAAGATCAAGAACCAGATCAATCAACCTTGTAGATCAAGAACTAAAGAGACCCAAAACATCAATCGATTTCTATGGCATCAGGTACGCTTCCGCTTTTGATTTCTACATTTTCTCTATGATTCAATATGAGTGGTCTTGGGTTATTACGGATTCAATGTTTTCCTAACAAGTGGTATCAGAGCCATTCATAGCTGAATCATTAAGAAAATAATAATATAGATGTTTGGAATTTAGAATCGACTCTTTTTTTATTGTCGAATTCTTCCTATTGCCGATTGACCCTTTTCTTTTAATCGCGTTTTGTAAAAATGTGATTAAATGCATGTTCTTTTGCTGTTATAATATGAATTGGTTTTGGACGCATGACCCATGCTTTTACATGTAATTATCCTGCTTTGCCGATTACATGTGTATATATATATGGATGCCTTTTATGTTAATATGGTAAATTGAGTTTTGGCTTATATATATTATATATAGCGTTGTTCATGCTATTCTCTTGCAGATTGTATGTCTAGCTTATTTGTCATCATGCATCATCATGATATTCAGGATTTTGGTTCTTTTATGTATATATATATAATCGATAAAATGGATTTTTTGATTTTTGGTTTATATAATTATATTATTATATTATTCGGTTTATATAATTGAGTTATTTTGGGATTTATAATTCATATTGTACATGAATTTGGAATTGAGTTGTTGTCATTGTTAAGTTTTAGGATGTGTGCTCTCCTATTTGTTTTGGTATTGTTAAGTTTTAGGATGTGTGCTCTCATATATGTTAGAGTTAAATCCTTATTAGCATCTCAAAAGAGAGACATGAGAACCAATATGTCCAAACAAATGGGAGATTTTGAGGAGTGAGACTATTCTGATTGCACAAGTCTTATGATCTTGAAGCATGAAGTTATATAAATATTCATGGGCAATTTGTCCGAAAAAGGTATTAGGTGTGAATGTAATTATTGGTTTCTAAATGGCTTTATCAAAAGCAATAAGGTAAAACAAGTGCGATTTTATCGAACTTGTTTTCAATAAAGTGTTAAGGAAAACAAAATTTAAGGGAGTACATCATGAATATGTCTTATCTTGTTTTGAAACTAAATGCATTAAAATTAGAGTTATCTAATGATGTGTCTTTGTATTTAGTTTTGACTTCTTTTCAAGCATAATTTATTTGGTTTGAGGTCAGTTATTGTAACTGACAAAAGGAAAAATAGCTATTTTTGAAGAGAAGAGAAGTGTGTTAAGACTAGAATAAAAGTACTCATTTGACAAACACCTTTAAGGACAAAATATAAAGAAAGGAATAAAGTTGTTATCATTAGTCCACTTTAGAAGAAATAGCACAGGAAACAAAATTTATGTGTATATATAAATTTTGGCTATAACTTCTAATAATATTGGGACACATAAATGATGAATTGTCGAATGCCATATTTGACATATGAGGAAAACTATACTTCTCTTTTGGGTATGGTATTGGGCTATTTAAGTCGCAATACCTGTTTAGAAAAATAAATAATCAGGAAGAGATTAGGTGTCAATAAATTCTTTTTGGAGCTCTTTTATTATTATTATTATTATTATTATTATGTTGTGAAAACATGATCCATTTAAGTTTATGACACTTTTACCTCCTATGAGAAGTTTTAGTTGTAAATATATTTAAGAAATAAAATATTACAGCTTATATTCTTAATAAAGTTTCAACTACGGTAGTGACCAAAACTTCTTATGAACTTTCAGACTGAAAATATTTTTTCAGTATAAGGCTTTTATACATTTGGAGTTGTCTAATTAAGAAGTATTTTGTCGGTCAAATAAAGAAAAATTAGACATAAAGATGGTCAACAACTGCTTAGTTGATTTTTTGGTATATGGGTTATAAAGTTATTATGATCTCACTACATCATTGAGAATATTTAGTTCATTGAGGATATTAAGTTTGAGGGGAGAGATAAGGTTAAAAAGAATGTTGATAGCTTTCCCCAATCAAGATAAGGAAAATATACTTAAAAGCAAACTCAATAGACTCAAGAACTTATGTTATTAAGGTAATCCAATAGAGAAAAGAAAAAAAAAAATTATGTTATTATGTTCCTCTAGGAATATAAGAAAGAAATGGATTGGTGAAAGATAAAGTTTTAATTAACTTTCATCAAGACATAAAAAAGTACATTCATTTCTCGAATGTGGATTGATGTAAGAGTGAAGAAGTGAACAACGACTTTTAGGTACTTATCTCATTACTTAAAGGTATGAATCTCATTAGTTACAGATTAATATTTAAATCTGGAGGTTCAAAAGGTAATGTGGAAAAAGATAAAACATGTCTTGTTCTAAAAGATTTCACTCTGACATATGTTACATATTAATATCATAAGTTTCATTACATGAATATAAAGAATATGGTTTAATCATCAATGAGCTTATGCCAGATCCCAAATTCTAATAAAGGATATTACAAATACCATTAATTATTATCTCATTTGGCTCTGAGATAAATGAGGACATGGTATTTTGTAATTCATAAGTTCAGTGGGAGAACATATATTTTGACATTACATGTTAATAATATATTGTTTGCTAATTATAATAAAGTTTTGGTTCACAATATCAAAAGGAGTCTATCAAAGATATTTGATACGAAAGATCTTGGGAAGTCTCTTTTGCATTAGGAATTCAGATGTGTCGAGATTATCTCGAGCTATTTTTGAATTGTCGCAATAGAGCTACCATGTTAGTTAAAGGACTCATGATATTTGACATTCAGAATTGCAGAACAGAAAATGCCCCTATTGCTAAGGGAGACATGTTTAGTCTCAATTAACGTCCTATGAATGATTTTGAAATTAAAGAAATGCAAAAGATTTCTCATACTCTAGAAGTTGGAAGTATGAGGCATGTTCAATTTTGTACGCGTTTGGATATTGTGTATATTATTGAGTGTTAGGCAGATACTTGAGTAATGTGAAAATAAATTATTGGTTAACAACCAACTAAGGCTTATGGTTTAATTAAAGAACAAAACATCACATGCTCACATTCAAGAAGTCGGGTGAAGTTAGAGATCATCAAGCATATAGATGCCGACTTTGTCAGATGCCAAGAGAATTGTATTTTCTTTTTGGTTATATTTCTATGCTTGTTGGAGGAGCAATATTTTGGTAGAGTGTCAATCAGACACTCATTGCTCTTTTCACCAAGGCAGTTGAGCTTATTGCTCATTAAGAAACATCAAGTTAATATGATTATGTAATTTTGTCACATAATTGCAAATTCTTGAATAAAGTTGAAAGACCACTTAAGTTATTTTGTGACAAATTGTTTACAATCATATTATTTAAGGAAATACAGAGTGATTAAGGTGTCTTTAGAGCATATTAACATAAACTCCAAAATTGCGGATCCGCTTACTAAGGAAATCAAACCTATGGTCTTTCATGAGTTCCATACTCATTTGGGTGTATTATCATTTTATATGATATATCGTTTCAGTGGGAGTATGTATTTGGATGCTCATGTGTTTCACAGACACACCTTAAGTTTATGGATATTTTCTGCAGAAATAAAGTATTTGGTTTTGTTTATCACTCTGGATTATTTAATTTGATCTCATAAAGAATAAAGTTTGGACCAGTTGGAAATAGGCATGTGTGATCACATTACGTGTAATTTCCATGCTACACATCCATGCTTGATCTATGTCATTTAATTGTGATGATATTTGTGATCATGGAAAACTTAGTTATGAAAAAATATGATGAAAGTTGCCTTGGTCCTATATCAACATAGTTGATGGACGAGATTGTTTAAAGATGTTTTTGACATAATAGCAAATTTAGAGCTCATAAAGTTACGGTTTTGTATTTATATATACACATATGTCCAAGTGGGAGATTGTTAGAATTTTATGGACTTAGTGTAAATATAAATATGTGTTATTATAAAGTTTAGCCCAATATTAAAGTGATATGGTAAATTTAAATTATTATTAGTGTATGGGCATAAACATCTTATTAAGTGAGTATGGGCTTTTATATGTGTAGATACCATTTGGGCCCAGTTACTAATTCTATGATGGGCTGAATTAGAAACTAGGGTTATGCTGTTTATATAAAGAGATTATGGTCCCCAAACTGTGAGGGTTGCCTCCTTTCCTGTTATCCCATCAGCAGAGAGGTAGAACCCTAAGGAGCACTCACTAGTTTGGAAGATCAAGAACCAGATCAATCAACCTTGTAGATCAAGAACTAAAGAGACCCAAAACATCAATCGATTTCTATGGCATCAGGTACGCTTCCGCTTTTGATTTCTACATTTTCTCTATGATTCAATATGAGTGGTCTTGGGTTATTACGGATTCAATGTTTTCCTAACACAAACATTATTGCATTATATATAACCCATACTTGTGTGGTTATCATTAAGCTTCATCATAGCTTTTCAACTAAACTATTTTGGTACTAAGTAGCAATATATATATATATACTTATTCAATAGAAATTTTTTAATATCACTAAAAATCATCCATTATAATAAATAATTAGTGTGTAATTTCATTTTTTTCTCAATATATAGTTCCCTATTCACAATGACAAATTTAAAAAATTCTTTAAAAATGTATAACTCTATATATATATATATATTAACTTTGACCCGCCATAATATAAAATTTTAATAAATATCATATCGTATTTTTTATATAAATAATATAATATTTTTGTCATTAAAATTTTTTAGATCCGTCATTGCTTATTCATTTAGGAATTCTAGTAGTTTAGTTACATAAGTTGATGCTGCCTAGCAGGTAAAGAAGAAGAAGGTTGGTTAGAAGATGAGATTGACTTGCTAGCTTTGGAGCATAAGGCATCAGAAGAATTATACAAAGTACCAAGATTTGGAGGAATTTATGAAGCTGTAACAGTGGATGTGGATCGCATAGAAAAACATTTGAAAGATTTATCATCATCAATGAAAGATTTGGAGCAGATTACACCAATGGAAGTCATAGTTAAGGGCCTTGAGATTGCTGATTCAGTGTCCCTTTTAAAGATTAATAATAATAATAATAATGGGACTTTGATTGAGATTGCTGGCCAAAGGGCTCAAAGGGCTGCAACTTTGATGATTCATGCACAAATGATGTATTACAAATCAAAACAACTACTTTCTCGGAGTCTCGACTTGTTAGAAGAGGCACATTTTGAGTAAGGCTGAGAAGGAACACAAAAGATTTTGTCCTGACAAATTCAATTACTAAAAATGTTTTTGATAAAATAATTCATGGAAGATGATTTAAGTGTGAAAAAATTCGCCAATCGTGTAACAAAATGTCCTTTGACTCGATATCATGACTGGTGTAGTTCGTCACACTTAAACAATCTTTCATGGGCGGTTATTTTGTCAAAAACATCTTTGATGGTTGGATTTATCAACAACAAAATCTTTCATGTTCTTTTTTGGTACTTCACCCTTTGAGTAATACAAAAGTTTCGTACGCAATTTTTTTTGCATATAAGTACTTCATTTATCATTAAACATTGTGTGAGAGATTCACATACATGTAATTCAATAATAATGCGGAAATTTAAAAAAAGAAAGATAGTAAGAATTACATTATTACTCATCATCAATACAAAAATATTTTTCTAACAACATTTTCTACGGCACCTACATGATTTCATATATTTAAATTACTTGTATCTATGTTTTAAATATAGATATAATTGATTTTTTATGCATGAGATCATTTATGTAGGGGGGAAATTGTAGAAAAAGTTGATAGTAAAATAGTTTAATTTTCAAAATAACAATAAGGTGAAATGATTTCACCATGTATTCCGGGAAGTTCCTCATTATTTATGCAGCGCAGATCAAACAATTATCTTGTATTATTGTATTTATGTATGTTTTCTTGTTCTGTTTGGAAAAACTTTAGTAAGAAATGCATTGTATTAATATGCTGAACTTTAATTTGAATATAATAAAGTGAAGTGTTTGGATGTTTTGTGTGATTTTCTTTGTTTAGAATATCCTCATAAGAAGTGGTTATCTAGATGAGTATTGCTAGAGGCACAACAAAAAATCAGCCAAAACAGCCAACAATAGAAAATTGGGCCTAAATCACTTAGCCCATTACAAAAAATACACATGGTTAATAATACTATTTGGGCCAAAAGTGTTAAAATGGGCTTTGTTGGCTGTTTTGGCTGGTTTTTTGTTGTGCCCTAAGCATTTGTGTATCTGGATTACCATCACCAGAGATAATCTTCTAATTTTGTTTTATTATCTAAATACCCTTTGTAAGTTTGTGACTCTATATTTTAAAGCCTAGAGCTTTTATTTTATAATAAAACGAAAAAAGGGAAATCTTTTATTTTAAAGTATATAATCTTCAATTTATACTATATGTGAAAAATTCGTGTGATTTAATATAATATTTTACAGGCTATAACCTTTATTTTCTAGTGTATCCAAAAAAATAGTGAAATCTCACATTTTAAAGTATAATGTCTACTATATGTAAAAATTTCATGTAATTCACCATTTTAAAGCTTATAGTCTTTATTTTATAATACAACCAAAAAAATTGTGAAAACTCACATTTTAAAGTATATTGCCTTCAATTTCCACTGTATGTGAAAATTTCATGTGACTCTATTTTTTAAAGTCTATAGTTTTTATTTTATATACAACAAAAAAAATGTGAAATATCACATTTTAAAGTATATAACCTTCAATTTCTACTATATGTGAAAAATTAATGTGATTCAATATTTTATAGGCTATAGTCTTCATTTTATAATACAACTAAAAAAATAGTGAAATCTCACATTTTAAAGTATATACCCTTCAATTTCTAATATATGTGAAAAAAACATGTGATTCAATATTTTATAGGTTATAGTCTTTATTTTATAATTCAACCAAAAAAATTGTGAAATCTCACATTTTAAAGTATATAGCCTTTAATTTCTACTATATGTAAAAAATTCAAGTTGTAACACCCCTGAAAATCGTAACTCTAATATTACAGTAATAATTCCTGAATTTATCTGTTAGAGTAATTTTAGGAGTTTACGATTTTTGTGATAATATGAATGCGTCCTTGTATTTCCATGCATGAGCTATATGATTATTTTTTTATGTTCAAACATGTATATATATATATATATATATATAACAACATAATTCACTACAACACGTGTGCATGTGCGACATGTGACACTTTCATGCAAATCATGCAAGATTAAACCATACAATATTTAATTAAATGCACCAAAAATATTTTTATTTCAATGATAAAATTTTTGGACTCACCATTTACTAGTTTCCCGGATCATATATTTTACTTTCAAGCCGAGACGTTTTTACGAGTGAAATTACTAAAATACCCCTACATGACCCTAAGACTACACCACTTAACCTACACATCAAAAAATTAAAAATACCCTCACCTTAGCCTAGGTAGTGTCGCGGCCACATGCTAAATGTAGAGAAAGAAAATGGAATTTCCAACACCTAATTAATCCTAATTGTGCTCTTGGGAATATAAATGTAATTAACTCAAAGACCACTTAATACTAGTCTTGCTTAGGAAATACAATTGACTCAAAGATCACTCTCCCATTGGTCACCATGGAGGCTCATCCAAGGGCCAAGATTTTGTGACCCTCCACCACCTATTCACCTACCACCTTCTTCCCTCTCTATTTATTCTAATCTCACACAACAAATCACACACACTACAATCTATCTCAATCAATCCCTCACACAACCACACACTCACAAAAACCAACCCCATTTCCTTGAGGAGCCCGTGGCCAAGGGAGAGAGGAGCAAGCTTCAAGAGCTCCGCCACCATCCAACCATCTCTAGTGTTCAACCTTGAGTGAGTCATTCTTCCCGAAATTTTCATTTTTACTTACTAAGAATATTTTTATTGAAAACAATCAGTGAAATTATTATGTTGAGCAAAAATAGTATTTTTTCCTAAATGTTCTTGAGTCCTCAAATGAAATCTACCATTTAAAATGAATTGTGATATCATTGGTGCATTATTTGAATATAATGATTTACTCTTGGTGTTGTAATGGATGTATACATGCTTATAAATGGTGCTATGATTAAAATGCGAATTTTGGGTCCCCTTGATGGAGGAACCCGTGGCCTTGAGGGTTTGGAAGAGAGAGTGGGTGTTGTTTCATAAACTAAAACTGCTTGAAAAAGAACCTTAATGAGTTAGAGAATTTGAAATAAAATAGGGATATTCAAGAGACTCATGTATAAATGTTAAGAACACTTTTTGCTTCTGGAAATTATTCAAATAATTCAGATCTTAGTAAAGAAAAATAATGGTGTTAGTGCACATTAAACATGTGCTAAAAAGATTAATATTTATGTAGAAAATATGTCTTTTAATGTATTAAAAATAGCTCTAAAAATAGGAAATCTGTAAATTAAATTAAGATGCACTAAAATAACTCTCTTAAAGTAAAAATAAAATTATTTCCTCAGATCTGGAATTTTCTTGATTTTATTTGAATAAAAGATGCTTTAAATAGTGTAGTTTGCCAAAGATAATGCTAAATAATAAAGTAAACGATATAAAAATTATTTTAATGGCTCATTATTCTGAGATGTTTATTTTTAGCCTTATTAAATTAATTATTTTCAGTTCTGGAATTTTTATTATTTATTTGTATTTATTGGGAAGAAAAAGGGCTTAAAAATGGATAGTTTGAATAAAACGGTTACTTAAAAATACCTTATGATTAGAAATATTATTTTATTATTTGGAAATTTTGAGATACTAATTTAAAGTGTTTTTTATGAAATAAAAATGGTGGGTTAGGTTCTGGAAAATAATTTAGTAAAAATATTAATAAGAAAAGGCTTATTTGTGCACATAGTTTACGAAATATTAGGAATCAATATTTCTGGAAACATTTAGGAATTTAGTATTCTGGAATAATAAGTTTTGAAGTTAGAAAAAATAAAGTTTCTGATTTTAAAAATATTTTAGTATTTTATTTGACAATAAAAGGTATTTTCTAGTACATAGTTTTGTGAAAATACACTCATAAAATGTTTTTCTTAAAATAAATGGTATAGTAAAATAATTACGAACTTTAATTTATATTTTAATAATTAAAATATACCTTTATTATATTCTGTCCAGATTTAAATAATAATTTAGAAATAATTTGTTACCTGTTAATTAATGCTAAAACTAGCTAAAGAATAGTAAATAAAAAGAATAAGTATTAGAGAAGAATAATTTGAGAATATCCTGAGATAAATAAGTGGACCCACATGGGTTGTAAAGATAATGATAATGTTAGAAAAATTTTAAAGGGATTAAAAGTTGAGTTTATTAGTGAAATAATTACTAAACCGTAAAATGGCTAAATACTAGCTATATTGTTCTAAGATAAGAGAAAATAATGGAATTATTAAGATATCACATCTGAAATAAATATTAATCATAAGAGGCCAAAGCTAAAAGTCTTAATTAATATTTTAATAGGAATTGAGACTTTAGGAAAAATGAAATTTATGTGCTAGTTAGTATATAAAGAATAAAAGTATAATTAATTAAGTTAATTATTCAAATCCCCTAAAGAATTAAATAAAATCAGCAAGGTAATGATTTAATAAATAATTATGATAAATAATAATAATTCGGAAGGTTTCATAAATCTTTAGAGAAGACTTTGGAAAGAACGCTTCATAATACGTAAAAGAGAGTGCGTCTTGAGAGGATGAAGTACGAGTAAACGTACCTTATGCATGATGACCGAATTTATTATGTTCTGTGACTACGAGATGTGGAATTGACCGAGGAACAATAAAGTGGTGGTGAGAATGATCTAGATAGTTGACATGAAATTCAATGATGATTATGATTGCCGTAGTGCACTATGTTATGCTAATACTGAGATTGACTGATGATATCCTGAGACTGAATGGGATGAGATGTGTTTGACTTTTGGTTGCATTGATTGATTGTTGTTTGTTGTGTGAATATTTACCGTCAAGTGGAACTCTCGATTAGCCTAGATCCAGCCGTTCTACTGAGTGAACGGTGGTGCATTGTGCATACTCACGGGATAGGGAGGCCTATGGGGTGAGATGTGGTTTTCATGCATTGGACACGTAGTCCTACTAATGATATGGTGAATGAAAGTATATATGTATATTCAGGGGTGTTCCCGAGGTTGAGTGAACGGTGGTGCATTGCGCATACTCACGGGATAGGGAGGCCTATGGGGTGAGATGTGGTTTTCATGCATTGGACACTTAGTCATATTGATGATATGGTGATTGGAAGTATATATATATATATTCCGGGGTGTTCCCGAGGTTGATGATGAATTGTGTAAGCGTACACTCATGAAAATGGAAAACGGCTAATCCCTAGTTCCATGTAGACGAAGAGGTTCTAAGCCGACGGAGCTACCTAGGAGACCTTTTTAGTACGGCCTATGGAGGACTCTAAGGTGGTGACGTCTGATAGAACTTGACGTAGGATGCTAGTTACGCGATAACCTAGAAAAGACATTAGGTTCCCTTAGTCCGGGCAAGTAGGATGTTTGACTGTTCAACGTAACACACCTCAACTTCTTTAAAAAGATGATGAGTAGTTTTCCTAAAAAGGAGGGTGTTACTTTGAACAGCTGGAATTGACATAAGCGATATCAAGCCCGGGTATCGACAATGATTCACTGAGAATTTTATTCTCATACTCGCTTCCTTTCTTATGTCCCAATTCCAGGTGATGGATCCCCCACCGCCACCCGTCATTGATTTGCTATCCGTTCGCTACTTCCCAGCTACCGGCTACATGTCTGTCACTTCCCCTGTGCCCGCTACTTTTGGATTCTATGTGTCGGATTTACCATACTGGGATCCCGCTCCGGAGTCCGTTCACCCTCAGCCGCCCCACGGCGCAACGCATCACCCGGGAGTACCACCGCATCCACCTTCACCCCCTGTATCCGCTCCAGCGTATGAGCCGATGACTCCTCTGAATTCTCCGGTCTTTTCTGACGGAGACATTATAGGGAACCCTTTCCTGTGGATCGATCCGAACTATTCGATGCCAGACCGTCAGGATACTGAGAGTGACCTGGATATTGCAGTGTCATCCGCTAGAGTCGTGGACGATGTGAACGTGATCGTGCTGGATGATGAGGAAGAAGAAGAACCAGAGGAAGATCCAGATACTGTACCCGCCGATAGTAGCTGAGGAGTCTATTTTTCATTTAGTTCTTTATTTCCCTTTTTGTCATAAAACATTTTGGTCGTAAAGGTCATTGTTCGACCTATTTTGATACGCAATGGTTGTAATTCTTGTTATCTACTTCGTACCTTTGGGGTTTTGTTTCTCCCAGAATTTTGGATGATGCTTAATTTCAGTTTTATTTCCTTTCTTCTCATCTGTTATATAGTCTATTTGCGTATTCAAAAAAAAAAATCGTGTTTTCCGCTGTTAGATTTAGGATGTTACACAAGTTATTCAATATTTTAAAGGCTATAGTCTTTATTTTATATTACAACCAAAAAAATTGTGAAATCACACATTATAAAGTATATAACATTCAATTTCTATTATATGTGAAAAATTTATGTGATTCAATATTTTGTAGGCTATAGTCATTATTTTATAATACAACCAAAAAAATGTGAAATCTCACATTTTAAAGTATATAGTCTTCAATTTCTATTATAAGTGAAAAATTAATGTGATTCAATATTTTATAGGTTATAGTCTTTATTTTATAAGATAACCAAACAAATTATGAAATCTTACACTTTAAAGTATATAGCCTTCAATTTCTACTATGTGTGAAAAATTCATGTGATTCAATATTTTATAGGCTATAGTATTTATTTTATGATACAACAAAAAAATTGTGAAATCTCACATTTTAAAATATATAGCCTTCAATTTCTACTGTATGTGAAAAATTCATGTGACTCAATATTTTAAAGTCTATTGTTTTTATTTTATAATAAAACGAAAAAAATAGTGAAATCTCACATTTTAAAGTATATAGCCTTCAATTTCTACTACATGTGAAAAATTAATGTTATTCAATATTTTAAAGCTAATAGTCTTTATTTTATAATAAAACAAAAAAAATTGTGTAATCTCACATTTTAAAGTACAATTTCTACTATATGTAAAAATTTCATGTAATTCACTATTTGAAAGCCTATAGCCTTTATTTGGTAATACAAACAAAAATTATGAATTCTCTCATTTTAAAGTATATAGCCTCCAATTTCTACTACATGTGAAAAATTCATTTGATTCAATATTTCTAAGGCTATAGTCTTTATTTTATAATACAACCAAAAAAATTGTGAAAACTAACATTTTAAAGCATATTGCCTTAAATTTTTACTATGTAAAAAATTCGTGTGAGTTTGTAACAAATATCATTATTATAATAATAATATATGTATTTTAAAAGCTATTATTGTAATATGCGTATTTTAGAAGATATTTTAATAATATATGTACTATATTTTTTTATAATTATTTAGAAGGTATTATATTAATATATATATTGCTTTATAATCTTTTTAATGTATACCAAATAAGATAATATGCATTACTGGTTATATTATTTATACCAAACAAATTAATATATATTACTAGTAATCATAATTGGTAATGTGTCAAATAGTACCTTGAAGGTGTGTGTTTGCACGAGAAGAAATGTTTAATCGTGCTTGAGATTTTAAAAACTTTTCTAAAATAGTTTTCTTTGAAAATAGGACTTAGAAGCAAAGTTCTTCTAAGATGCAAGGAAGAGTTTCTAAGAAGGTAAAACTTCTGAGAGACTTTGCTTTCTAAGTAGAAAGTAACCTTATGAGAAAGTAAGAAGTATTTTTCTAAGAGTATTTTGTAAGACTTCTTACTTAATTTGTTTGGTAGTGTTTGTTTTCAGTGACTCTGGGTCAGAGTCAAGGGAGTCATGAAGTCAGTGTCACAGGAGTAAGAGTCATAGTGACTCCAAAATTGACTCGGAACACTACCTCACATATTTGTGCCTCCCTACCAGCACACATAGTGACTCCCTGCAATACACAGTGACTTCAAAATTGAAGTGAACAAAACATTGACAATTTTGTTCACTGAGTCACTGTGACTCTGTTCACTGAGTCACTGTGACCCTCGCACCAAACACTTGACGGAGTCAGTTTTTCACTGACTTCCTAACTCTAATCCTAGAGTTAGAAAAAACAAACGCAACCTTTGAGTTCAGAGTTAAGTTCAGAAGACTAATTTTCGCAAACTATTTCTTAACAATTTATCCGAATGTCAAGAGTTAAGGGAAAAGAGAGATTTATAGACAATGATTTTTATACTGGTTCGATTCTAACTTAATCTACTTCAGTCTTCAAGCTTCACTTGAGATTTCCTTAGATATTTTTCTTATAGTGCCTTCTCAGGCAACCTCACCTTTACAACCGTAAAGGATTTTCACCACCTAAACAACCTGAGGGAGATTTCTTTGCCTCTAACAAATGAGGATTTTCTTTGCCTTAAACTAAAGACTTTCAATGCCTCACACTTAGGACTTTACTGCCTCACAATGCGAGGACTTAATGTTTTTACAAAGTGAGTTTTTGATAAAAACACTACCAAGATCTTATTCGCAACTAAGTTTAATTCTTGATAGACTTCTAGAAATAACTTACCCTAAGGCAAGAATAAAACAGAAATGAACTAGAAGATTTTACAAAGTTTCATCTCAAATCTGAGACTTTTGAGAAGGTTTTTCAAAGTTTTCTCAAATTGGATTTTAATTCAATAGAGTTTCAGCACTTTGATTCAATGTGGTTCTCGCTACTAAAATCATGCTGTAACACCCCGCTACTTAGGGGTGTCCGTGGGAAGGGCTCTATCCCAACGAACACGCTACTAGGGTATAACTTAAGGGCTAAACAACATGCATAAACCATTAAATAAACTGAATAACCGAAATAACTGAAATAACTTTTTAACTGATAATCATATATAACTGTATTAATCTGAAACTTACATACTAGTTCAGTATACTGAAACATAACTTAACTGATAAAGGAATCCTACCTCTAAAGTCTGGAGCAAAACTATTGATTTGACTGTGAAATATAAACTAAACCTAAACTAAACATAGACTGCTAAGACTCCACGAAAAATACGGAGCTCACCAAGGAAATCAACTGCAACCGACCTCTACTGGATCAACGGTTCTTCGTCTGCCTCTTGATCGAACTCTGAAACAAAAATGCGGGGAGTGAGTCGCAGCTCAGTGATGGGGTATCATGCATGTCATGCAACACATACTGTCATGTTATCAATCACGTATACTTGTCCTATCTACGTAGCCGCACCTCTCTGACGACGGACGCGTACCGCCGGAGATATCCGCACTCGAGCCCCCATGCTAAACTGATAAATGACGGAACACGAGCCGCCCTGCTGTAACTTATAACTGTGACTCGCTACCACGAGGGTGCGACCATATGACGGAACACGAGCCGCCCTGCTGTAACTTATAACTGTGACTCGCTACCACGAGGGTGCGGCCATATGACGGAACACGAGCCGCCCTGTGATATGGATCTCTACAACCACGCAGGTGAGGCCAGTCATACTGTATCTGGGGTGGGACTCGAGGCGCTTCGTGGCAGTATGTCACGGCTAAACTCGACCGGGAGCTACATCCGGGCTATAGTGTTGAAATACATACTACGACGGTTCGCAGTCTACGTAAACAGTCATCACACAATTCTACAATCATTCTACTCATACACTGCATGTTATCATACTGATCATATATCATAGGATTCTAACTTGCTTCATATCATGGCGTAGCATAACATAAATCATTCAAGCTTATAGGAATAATCATAACGTTTATAATAATTATAATCATAGCGCATATAATAAATATAATCATAATGCATAACATCATAACGCATAACATAAATACAAATGGATCTAGAAGTCATCCACTCATTCCTGTCATGTTATCTATTAGGGAACTTATCTATCTGAGCATTATCCTCCATTAAAATCTGTTATCCTCTAAGGCACGTTTCTATTACGGTATGTTATCTTACTAAGGTTTATTATCTGTCTAAGGTATATTATCTGTCTAAGACGTGTTATCTTACTGGGGCTTACTAGGTCACGTTATTCTTCTAAGTTATATTATCTTAATGAGTTATGTTATCTTATCATGATATATTATCCTAATAGGTTATGGTGTTTTACTCGATTACATTAATTACTAGGTTATATTAATTACTAAGTTATATTAACTCACTAGGTGGTATTAATTAATTGATTATATTAATTTCTAAATTATATTAATTACTAGATTATATTATCTTCTCATGTTCTCTTACCATGTCATGTTTTCTTATCACGTGAGGTTATCTTACTAGGTTATGCTGTATTACTATGTTATATCATCTTACTATGTTATATTATGTTACTATGTTATATTATCTATCTATGTTATATTATCTTACTATGCTATATTATGTGATCTATCTAAGCAGGTTATTTTCCTAATCATATCATCTGCCTAAGTACGTTATAGACCTATCATATTAACTACCTAAGCATGTTATCTACCTATCATATTATCTATCTAAGCATGTTATCTATCTATCATATTATCTATCTAAACATAAATATAAACATAAACATAAATATAAATATAAACATAAACATAAATAAAACTATAAACATAAACATATAAACATATACAAATGCTACTATGTGGCAGCCACGGCACATCCACCCTAAAACCTCCACTCACTTGGAAAGTCCTGAGACTGGAAGGCACCGCTAGCTCCGGCTCCAGCTATCGGCACCGCGTTTGCACCTGGCGTGCAAAAGACCCATCAGGACCGCACAAAAGAAAAGAAAAACTTGAACTAGGCTGCGCACTGAACCTTCGCTAGCGAGCAACACCTTCTCGCTAGCGACGGCACACTCGCCAGCGAGCTCTCACAGCTCGCTAGCGACCAGCATGCTGACAGGGGAAAAAACGTCTTTTCACTCACCGTCGGGAACTTGCTCTAGCAGAGTATCCCCAAGACGTCGAGCTCACACTATCCTCAACAACGAAGGATGCCCCAAAGCACTGCTTTGAAAAAGGCTGAGTGTGAGATGTGAGGTGTGAGGTAACATAAGCTCTCATATATATAGGGTGAGGGGGGGAAAGGTTGAACAAGTTGTGACCGATGTGGGACTTCGGTCCGGTCACTAGCGACTAACATATGCTCGCTAGCGGGCAGTGGCTGCTCGCTAGCTAGCACCTTCTGTCAGCAACGTCTTGACGTCCATTCTGAACGATGTGGGACTTGATCCCATCGCTAGCGACTTGACTGCGGTTGCTGGCGACCAACGGCTCGCTAGCGGGAGCTGACTGCTCGCTAGCGAGTCCCTTCTGACAGGAACTTGCTGGTGTGTTTCTGACGCGTCTTGAGAAAAGTCCTTCCTAAGGGACACTATGATACGGGGTATCACACATGCATTCTTCTTCTATTTATAGAGTAAGAATCCGTTGGGATTTAAAGGTTTTGAGAGCTTATATGGCTTTGTGCAAACTCAGATCTTCTTCAGAACGACTCCCTACAATGTCAGCGCAAATCGTGTAGCTTTTCAGACTCTGCACAGTGCACAACTTCCAATACTCCTTAGGGAATGTTTTGAGCTAGATGAGAATGTTCTATGAAGTGTTCTTTTTAAGTGATGAACATTCTGAATAAAGGTCCTTCTGAGAGGTAGTCCTTCTGAGATACAAATTAAAATTTCGCGCTGCCTTCTGACACTACTAGAAACTCCCGGATTATCGACCGACATTATCGACAGATTGTTTTGCCAAGGTTATCGGCGGATGTATCGACGGATATAGCATTGGGGAGAATTTTTAATCAACGAATATAATTATCGAGGGATATTTTAGAAAATATCCCTCGATAATATGTTCCCGCCCAAAACAAAATTTTTTTTTTGTAAGGTTGAATTTATCGACGGATGAAGATTAAAATATCCGCCGATAAAACCCTAAACCCTAAACCCTAACCCTAGAAGAAAACTATCGACGGATAATATTGGTTTCATCCCTCGATAAATGAAACGCACCGTTTCATTTAATCGGTTACTCATTATCGAGGGATGTTATCGACAGATGTATTAAACCATCCGTCGATAACCCGCGAATATGAGGAGACAACGTCTCCTTCTTCCTCATTTCGCGAACGTCCTTCTCTCTCTCTTCTCCGTTCTCTCTCTCTCCGCCGCGAATATCGCCGTTTCCGCCACCGTCTGCCGCCCGTTCGCCCTCCGGGAAGTGCCAACAGGTTAGTCTCTCTGTCCTCTACATTTTAATCGGTTTAGATTTTTTGTTTGAGGTCTCTAATGAGAACTCATTGTAGGTGCCTCCGTCTTCTCCGCTGCCACCGCCGTCGCCGCCGTCCACTGCCACCGCCGCCACCGGAGCTCCGCTGCCACCGCCGCCAGGAAGCTTTTATTGCTCTTCATTAGGTATTTTTGTTAAATTTTAATTTTTCATTGTTTTGGTATTTTAATATATTGTATTTATTAATTTTTTAATTTTCTATTTAAAAAAATTAATATGTTAAACTTTGTTTTTAAAAAAATAAATATATTAATTTTTTTAAAAGGAAAAATGTTTAAAACAATAATAGAAACGTTATTCCAAAAAAGATAGATTTAACAAACTTATATGTTATTTAAAGTAAGTAATTTTTCAATAACGTAACAAATATATTATTTAAATGATATATATGAGAACAGTTGTTGATATATTCGGCGATTGGAGCTTACGTTTATATTAGGTATGTTATTTATTAATTTAATTTAATGATATGATTCTGTTGTTATTGTTGCAAAACCTTAGGGTAGATGACTTAGTCTGAGACCGGTCCTTAAACTCCGGCAATACTGGTTGATTGATTTGTAAAATTAAATGAGAAAGTTTGTTTAAAATTTAGGGGAGACTCTGTCAAAATTTTGTGAAGTAAAAATTTTGAGAAATTAAATAACTGTTGTTAAATTATCTAAAACTAAAGGAAACTCTGTCGAAATTATGTTTGAGTAAAAATTTAACAAATTTGTAAAAATCATTTGTGTCGTATTAATGGTGAATTTAGATTAACTAAAAAACTGTTATTAATAAGCCTTAGTTAAACTTCTCATTTTAGGATTCTCCAATATTCAAGGGCAATGTCATCAACAAATAGATCATGGATGTATGATAGGTTACACCCGAATAGGGGGGAATTAAGCCGGAATTCTATGCTGGAGTTGAAGAGTTTGTGGGGTTTGCTTGTATGTCTGAACAATTTAGGACTGAGGGAAAAGTCAAGTGTCCATGTGCCAAGTGTGTTTGTAGGTTTTTCTATGATGTTGACACGATTAAGGTTCACCTGTACAAAAAGGGATTTATGGATAATTATTATGTATGGACAGTCCATGAAGAAGTCGAGTCAGTGTCAGTTCAGCAGGATCAGTTTGTCGGAGGTAGTTCAAGTGGGTTTGATGGTGACCAATATGAGGATCGTAATTTAAATTGGGGCGGTGATAATCGTGGGTGTTATGAGGAAATGATCCATGATGCCTTTGGGGGGCAACATGATGAAGATTATAATGAACCCAGAGAGGAGGAACCAAATCCTGAAGCGCAGAGGTTTTTTTCTTTGTTAGAATCTGCAAAGACACCCATTTGGGAGGGTTCAGCCCTTTCTGAGTTGTCAGTGGCAGTTAGGATGTTGTACTATAAGGAGGATATTGAATTAGTTGAATGTAAATTCTGTCAGGCCCCCAGGTTGAAACCTAGAAGAGCGGGTAATGGGAGGTATAAGCATATTCCCAACAAAAGGATGCACTATCTTCCCCTAATCCCTAGGTTAAAACGCTTGTATGCCTCTATGAGCTCTGCACCTCACATGAGGTGGCATTATGAGAATAGGAGAAGTGACGGGATAATGACGCATCCCTCTCATGGTGAAGCTTGGAGGCATTTTGATAGGTGTCACCCTCAATTTGCAAATGATCCGCGGAATGTTAGATTAGGGCTTTGCTCAGATGAGTTCACGCCAAATAACTTATTTAACAAGCCTTATTCTTGTTAGCCTGTTGTTGTTACCCCTTACAACCTCCCTCCTGAGATGTGCATGAAAGATCCGTACATGTTTTTAACATGTGTAATTCCTGGCCCTGATAATTCAAAAGCTAAAATTGGCGTTTTCCTCCAACCACTCATAGATGAATTGAAGCAGTTGTGGCACAATGAGGTCTTGACCTATGATGTGGCCACCAAAGAAAATTTCATGCTAAGAGCCGCTCTGATGTGGATGATTAATGACTTTCCTGCTTATGGTATGTTGTCTGGGTGGATGACACAGGGGAAGCTAGCTTGCCCTATTTGCATGGAGGATACTAAATCCTTCACACTTAAGAATGGCGGCAAGAACTCATGGTTTGATTGTCATAGGAGATTCTTGCCAAATGATCATGCATTTAGGAATAACAGGTATGGGTTTAAGCGAAACTGTGTTGAACATGAAGAACCACCTGTTAGGCTTACTGGAAGACAGGTATGGGACAGAGTTAAAAATCTGCCTAAGATAACCGAATTGGGTAAAGTAGTCAAGTTTCCAGGTTATGGTGTGGACCATAACTGGACTAAGCAGAGCATATTCTGGGAGTTACCCTATTGGAAAGATAATCTTGTTCGTCACTGTCTAGATGTCATGCATGTTGAGAAGAATGTTTGTGATAACATCATGAATACTGTTATGGACAGTGACAAGACTAAGGATAATGTGAAGGCAAGATTAGACTTAACAGAGTACTGTCGACGACCAGAGCTACATTTACAAGAGACACGTGATGGTCGCGTTGTTAAGCCGAAGGCAAGCTATGTTTTAAATCCTGCGCAGAGGCAATCCGTGTGTAAATGGGTGCAAGAGTTGAGAATGCCAGATGGGTATGCTTCCAACCTCCGTAGGTGTGTGGATGTTGCGCATGGAAAGTTCCATGGGATGAAAAGTCATGATTGTCATGTGTTTATGGAGTGTTTGCTTCCAGTTGCCTTTTGAGAGTTACCTTTACATGTGTGGAAACCATTGACCGAGCTTAGTTTGTTCTTTCGTGATTTGTGTTCTACCACACTGAGGTCCCATGATTTGGAAGTAATGGAGCAAAATATTTTTGTAATTTTGTGCAAGTTGGAAAGAATATTTCCCCCCTCTTTTTTTGACTCAATGGAACATTTACCTGTGCACTTGGCTTATGAAGTGAAAGTATGTGGGCCGGTTCAATATAGATGGATGTACCCCTTTGAAAGAAATATTGGGACCTTTAAGAGAACTGTCAAGAATCGAGCTCGTGTTGAAGGGTCAATATGTGAAGCTTATTTATCAAAGGAGACGTCTTTCTTCTGTTCATTTTATTTTGAGCCACATGTTCATTCGAAAAGAACAGCAGTAGGCCGCAATGATGATGGAGGTGAAACTTCATATCCGCCTACTTTGTCTGTGCTTAATCAACCTAGACGTGGTGCCGGTAAACCCACAAATTATTGGCTGAATGATAGAGAAAAGCATGCAGCGCACCTACATGTTCTCATCAACTGTGATGAGGTGGACACTTATAAAACGTAAGTGACATATCTAATTCATCATTTCAATAATGTTTTTGTACATAGTAGTGAATGTTGTCATTAAAAATCTTTAATTTCTACTTACTGTCAACAGATATTTTGAACAAACCATTCAGAATCATACGCTTGACCAATTCCCTCAATGGTTCAACTCGTTCGTAAGTTTGTAATCTTCGTACTATTAGTCTTTGATTTATATCTTAACATAAAATTCAAAATTTCCCCTTCAATTCTCTTTGTTGTCTACGTATGTAAGTGCTCAATCATGACAATAATGTCACAAATCCTCATATAAAAAGCTTAGCTTGGGGTCCCACCAATGTAACAATTTCGTGGCCAATTTTCCATGTGAATGGTTATAAATTTCACACCCTAGACTGGGGTCGTGAAAAGACCACGTACAATAGTGGAGTATGCGTTCGAGGGGATGCTGGAACAGGGGAGAATAATTGGTACGGGGTACTTAGACAAGTCTTAGAGTTGGAATATGTTGGTGAGGACCCAACACCAAAGAAGGTTGTCTTGTTTAACTGTGAGTGGTATGATCCTAGACATCCTGATGGAACACGCAAGCACACTGATTACGACATAATTGAGGTTAACCATACACGACGATTTGGTGCATATGATCCTTTCATCATTGCACAGAATGCTCGGCAAGTGTACTACACAAGGTATCCGGGGAAGTGCAAGAATAAGTGGTTGATTGTTTTCACAACCAAACCTAGGGGCAGAGTTGAAAGTGATGATGTGGATGAAATAGCTTACCAAGTCGAAGTTGCATGTGCTCCAAGGGTGGTTGTAGATACAGGAGTCCCTGCTACTTTACACGATGATACTGGTGAAGATGACATTATTAACATGTCTCGCCAAAACATAACAACTCAGGGTGATGACTCCACTGAAGGTAGTGACGAAGAAGAAGATGAACTTGACAGTGACGATACAGAAGACGAGAGTGAAGACAGTCCACAACTTTCTGAATAAATGGTTTTTAATAATTCAATTTGTTTTCAAATAACACTACATCATTTTAAGATACTTTGTCAAACACTTTAATTAATGAAAATCAACTTGTATTGTTGTGAATAGATATGGCAGATGATGATAGGGGTAGGGGTAGGGGCAGAGGCCGAGGAGATCGAGGGCGGAGGAAGACCGTCGCCCAGCCTCGTGGTTATCTTTCCAGGGGTATTCAGCTGTATGATATCCCTGGTCGTGAGCCGAGACCAGAGACGGAGGAGGACCCGGACTACGAGCCAGTACCATCACCATCACCATCACCATCACCATCACGTTCTGCTGCTGGGGGACCATCATCATCACCCATTATTGCCTCCCCACATGACATTGGGGGCAGTAATGAGGTGCCACCCGAGATTGCATCAGCAGCTTCAGATACACGTCTTCTCCCCTCCATCAGACCGGATCCATCCAGTCTAAGGTATATGATTTAACTTGTTATAAATGTCAATCTTTTATAAATAAAATGTAAAAGTGATTATTATATAAAATGGAAACTAATTCTTTATAACAATGTAGTTTTGTGCCTACCACCCTCGGCACTCATCAGATCACGGCCACGATACAGAAGATGTATCATAGGCCGATCGAGTATTTCTCGAAGTTGACCGAGGAGGAGAGGCGACGATGGTATCAGGAGTGGAAGGTAATATGAACTCTTCAATTTTAGTAATTTGTAATTAATTATGTTGTGGTAACTAACAAATTAAATTTGTCTATATATTGTAGTCTCACTTCACCATTAGTCCTGCCGATGATCCAGTACTGTACCGTGCCTTCTGCCATCGGGCAGCTAAGAGGCTCGGTGACATGTACTTATGGATCCGTAATGGCAAGGATGACAAGCACAGGTGGCTCTCAGATGCCCACCACCGTGTGCTGCAGGAGTATTGGTCTTCTCCGAGGTTTAAGGCCAAGTCGGAGAAGGCCAAGGCTAGCAGGGCCTCATTGAGGGGTGACTCCCTTCATTGTGGTGGATCCGCTACTGTGGACTCCACTAAGAGACGGCTGGTACATAATATCTGCAATACATTTCATTTTATGTTTCTTATATATGAATTGATTAATTAATGCTTTGTTCTTCAATTGTCTTAAACTTACAGGAGCAGAGGCTGAAGAGACCACCCACGCAGGAGGAGTTGTTCAGGGAGACGCACACGAGGAAGGGCGACAAGACGACGTGGGTAGACGAGCGGTCGCAGCGCACTCATGTAAGTGATTTCATCATAGTTGTATAAATGTATTCAATTAATATGATTATGTATTCTTCTCATTGTAGGCTGATTATACGCGCCGCTTGGATGAGGTCCGCACTCAGCTGGCAGAGGCATCACAGCCCGGTGAGTCCGTCCCACCCGTCGATGAGGAGGCGGTGTGGACTGAGGTAGTGGGCGGCCCTTACAAGGGCCGCATATACGGGCGGGGCGCGATCGCGAACCCCATTGCCCGTTCCTCCCACGCATCTCCTGCAACAGGAGCAGCAGCCTCAGCGGAGAGCAGCGATGCAACGACGCTGAGGTCCGTGACCGGGTTCACAATCTGAACCTGGAGCTACAGACCCGGGTCGAGGTGCTGCAGGCGCAGCTTGAGGAGGAGCGGGCCGCCCGACAGCAGGACAGGATCGCCCAGCAGCAGGAGATTGCTGCGGAGGTCAGCCGGCAGATTAGAGAGCAGATGTCCCAATATTACGGGATTTTTGCTACTGGAGGGTCCTCATCTGCACCACCACCACCTTCTCAGCCATCACCCTTCCCTCCCACTCCCCCACAGTATCCTCATCCCCCTCCGCCTTATCCCCCTGCATTCTGGCCTCCTCCTCCACCTGCATATCATCCAGGCTATCCACATCCCTCATATTCTACACCACCTCCACTATCTGCTGCTGCCGTTGCCCAGACGACACCGCCTGCTCCTCAGCCCTCTTCATCTGCTCCTCAGCCCTCTTCATCTCCACCTCAGCCTGCTGCTGCCGCCGCTGCCCACACACCGACTCCTCGACCTCCTCCTGCCCAAACTACTCCTCGTACTCAGCCGGATGCATCCAGAGATGATGCTGGTGATGATGATTGTGATGTTGATACGATGGATTTTCTATGACTTTTTTTTATTGTTTATGTTTTGGATGTTCAGACATTACGTTTTGGATTTTGTATGACTTCGCTTATAAATAGTGTTTTGATTTTATCTATTTTGTAAATATTGATTACTATATACATTATGATATTTCATTATAGTTTTATTTATGGAGATTATTGCTATTTTGTTATAATTTTTTATTTAGTTTAAATATTATTAATTCAGATATTTAAAAAAAAAACTTTCGGCCACTGTTATCGACGGATGCATCCGCCGATAACTGATTATTTTTTTTTAATTTTTTTTTCCGAAAAATACGTCATCGACGGATAGGCATCCGCCGATACAAATATTTAATGATTTTCATATTTTTTTAAAATACCTTTATCGAGGGATATATCCGCCGATACGTCCGTCAATAATATTGACGGATGTCGACGGATATATCCATCGATAAAATATCGACGGATATTTTGGCCAAATCCGTCGATACTTGAATTCCGACTAACAAGTAATCGTGGGGGACTATATACTTGAATTCCGACTAACAAGTAATCGTGGGGGACTATCCGTCGATACAGTGAATCATCGACGGATTTTAATGCTATCCCTCGATAAAATCTGTCGATAATCCGAGATTTTCTAGTAGTGTGAGATGCTCTTTGAGTTTGAATTTTGTTCTCTTTTCAGAAGTGTATTTTTCACCTATTGCTTCTGAGACACCATTTTTTCATTCTTCTTAGCATTGAGTTTTTCTTGAATTTCGAGGTTACTTGATGCAATTTCTCTCATACTGAGTTTTCTGAGTATCCACTTAGCACACACATTAGTTTTTATCAACCAAAATTTTTAACCTTTAATTTAAGGTTGTTATCATTAAAATATTTAGATTGCATAATATTTAGATTGCATAAGAGAAATTTTTAAACTTAATTTCTTTGGAGCTTAAATACCTTACTGTAAGAGCACGTCTTTGCTGCAAGAGCACAATGTAATAATTTTATTACAGGATCATTCATCCATCCAATTATTAATCTCTAGAATAGTAGAACATATTTTTAATCCTTTTATTTCCCTTTTGTTTCCTCTGAATGCATGTTATCCGGAAATGGTTATCATCACCTAAGATAAACATGAGAAATATTTTTTAACTATAAAATTAGTTATCATCAATTATTATATATAATAATTAAATTTTATTAAATTTTTAATTTAATTTTTAATATTATCTATTAATTTATTATTTTAAAAGTTGAACTAATAATTTTAAAAAGTTAAAGTTAAATTATTACCTATAATAATTAATGATGATGAATTTTATGGTGTAATATTACTCGATAAGCATTATCTTGCATAGCATAGCATCTCTCTGTGCAATGAACATTTTTGTCCCATTGCTTAAATGATGACGATGAGTAGGGTATTTTTATAATTCTAAATGATTAATTTCTAAATAATAAAATAAAAAGTCTAGTCTTCTTATTTTAATTGCCTCGTGTTATTAGTTTTATTACTTGTTCATCTAGGTCAACCACAAGAAATCCTAATATCCTATATATGTGCATTTCCAATTTATTCCAAGCAAGTGGAGGACTATTCAATTTTTAAGGTTGCTAAATAAATCATCTAAACGTCATACATTATTAAATATTTTTTATTTTATGATTTCAACTGCCTTTATATATATATATATATATATATATATTTCAATTATATATTATTTACTAAATTAATTAATTATCTAGGTCATCCTAACATGCGTAAGGTAAGTGAGGTATGCAAAGAGCATTATAGTTCATATTTTAAGATGGTTACAACTTATTATAGCAAATGCAATAGCACATGATCTCACGTCTCGCGTGTCTCAAGAACCATAAAATGAAATGTGAACTTATTATTTACTTTTTTATGTTTGTAACAACCTTAACATTTATGTCAATTCGAACATGCTAGTTGCGATTTCATTATTTCCTGTGCATAATTTTTTTTTTGTCAATCAAATTATTTTATTATTTCATGTGCATAATATTTTAAGAGTTTAATTATGATGCAATGACGATCATATCCCTTGATTTGTGTGACTTTTTAATTAGTGAGTATTTAAGTTAAAAAATTTTACTGATGTATCAATCCATGTTTGAATATTTGTGTAAAATTACTTTACACTGACAATGGATTGAAATTAAACTTATATTTTAATTAACGAGGAAAATGATTAGCTATATTTCATGATGTGAAAACAACCGGATATATATATATGAGTAATATATATCTCCCTTGATTTTGGAATCTCTTGTTATTTATCAAATATATATATATATATATATATATATATATATATATATATATATATATATATATGTGTGTGTGTGTGTATGTATTACTAGTGAGAAGAGTAATGTTATATAAAAATAATAAGAACAAATTTAATCATGCAAACTTAGAAATCCTTGCTAGACATCTATCACCCAAACTTAAGACATCCTAGACACCTACCTATCACCAGAACTTAACAATGAAGTAATATTGTTTAAATAATATGAGTAATATTATATATACACTATAAATAATATATAATTTTAAGAATTAAATTAATAGTTTTAATAATCATTTCATATGATAGACCGATGGTGACTAATCTAATAATAGTTTTAACAACTTGATCTAATAAAAAATGTATTTGTTTTTAAATGACAGCGATCGAAGGTTATAGATTGAGAGTTGACATTGTGCTCAGGTGTTTAAAAAACATTTCTCAGTTATTTGAGTTGGTAATAGATTAAAAAATTGACCCCAAATTACTTCTCTAGATATATATATTGACTCACCACTTCATTTTTTTTTTCAGAATAATGTTATTTACTCATCTCATTACCATGGGATAAAATTGATAAGTGGGCATGAGAAAGACTTACCATTTCATATGACATTGTGGTATTAAAATAGGCAAAAATGCTATTGCTAGATAATATAGTACCATCCATTTCATAAAAGTGTTGGCAATTTTGATGAATATATTAACAATCATCAAAATTGTCAATATTTTATTGAGTGAAAAAGAGGTAGATAATACTATTGTATGTACTAATAACACCCCTCTAAAATAGGTGTCAAAACAAAATATCAATATATAGGTGTTGAAACATAATATATTTTTTTTCCTCTCAAACTTAGGCATTAAAATCCTCTTAAAACCAATGTAATTTAAAAATACACAATTATCAATTTCATGAGAATTGCAATTCAATTCATTTCCATATTCTTTGCATTTCAAACAATATAGTTGATTTAAAAATCAATTCATTTATCATTTTTAATGGTTCCAAACACACTCACGCAATTCATTAATGAATCTTGTTCTCTTAATTCTTGTTCCCAACCAAACACACCTTAACTCCAAAATATTTTTGTTATGGTTTTTTCAGATTGTAATTAGATGGTCAACACAAGCATAGTTGAGGTTTTAGCAGTATATAACACAAGCACACATGTTCGAATAGTACAACTATCCATTGCATTGCCTGTCGCAAACATGAATCACCAAGGGCAAAACAATGCTAATCAAACCAGTTGGATGGTTCCTATAGTAGAGATGCTAGGCTCTATAGGCCATCCAGAAGTTAAGGCAAGCAGCATCTCTATGGTTCCGGACAAACTCCGGAAGCCGAACAAGGATGCATACGCGCCGCAGGTTGTATCCATCGGACCCTTGCACAAGGGTAAGAGGAATGACCTCTTATTGATGGAACATACTAAGTGGAGTTACATGCTGTCCCTTCTTGAACGAACCTCAATACCAGAGGAACAAGATCATCAAAACCCTGATCATGAAATCAGGGAAAAGGAGAAAGAAAATGAAAATACTGAGGAAGCCACAGTCCAACACATTGTGCTGAACGAATGTGGCTCTACTGTTCTGGGGTTAGACAATATAGTCCGTGCCAGCTATGGAGGAAACATCGAAGCTGAACCCCACGAGCTCGCCAAAACAATGCTAGTTGATGGCTGTTTCGTGTTGGAGTTTCTTCTGAGGCTTCAAAATTACAGAGAGGACTTGAGGAAGGAAACTGATGGTGCTTCCATTAATGGTGGCGATGACTATGAGGACGACCCCATATTCAAAAGTCAAGAGAAGCTCTTGGCTGTTTTGAGTGATTTGACTCTGCTTGAGAACCAGGTAACCTAACAACCACATATACTTCAAATTATGTTGGACATATAATTGCATATATGAATCCTGATTTTTTAGAAAAAAAATACTGGATGGGCGTAGGTACCTTTCATTGTTCTCAAGAAGTTGTACAGGAAACTCTTCCCTGATAGAGAAGTTTCCCTAGAAGAAGATCACCGCGTTGCTTATCTCGCACTTGGTGCACTCGGCTACCCTTTAGTTCGTCCTACCTCAGGTGTGGCTCACCTCCTTCACCTTGTTCACTTCTCCACCGCAAACCTGGATGGTACACATGAGATGAACGAAACTAGTAAAAAGATAAAGCGCTGTGCTACAAGGCTTCGAGCTGCAGGGATAACAATAAAAGCTGCAAATAGCAGCAACCATGGTAAAACTAATGACAAGCATAGCAATCTTGTGGATAGCTTTGACTTCGAGATAAAATTCAGAGATGGTGTGCTGGAAATACCTCCCTTGCATATTAAGGAAACAACAGAGGTCAAATGGAGGAACTTAATTGCCTGGGAAGAGAGCTTAACTGGGAAACCATGGCAGTTAACCTCATATGCTTTGTTCTTCAAAGGTTTGATCTGCTGCGGACATGACATTGAACTTCTTGAGAAGAACAGAGTAATAGTTAATGATTGCAAGAAGAGCAAGGAAGATTTGCTGAAACTGTTTCGCAAGATTTGCCAGGGGATTGAGCACATGGATACAAGTTACAGCGAGCTGTGTGAGAAGTTGAACAAATACAAGGGAGGGAAACAGTGGAAGAAATTGCCTATTGTCACTTGGCATCAGTGTAGAAGAATCTTTGCTATTATTTTGTTTTATTGGAAAAACTGGTACCAGATTTTGCTAGAGCAGCACATTCCTACAGTATGGAAATTGATAGGAGTGTTGGCTGCAATAGCTCTGCTAGCTCTCACTATCATGCAGACCTATTATGCAGCCAAAAGCAGTCATTAATAAACTCTAGCACTTGTGAGAGATGGCTCTACCCAAGCTAATAAGAAGTATGGTTTTATAATATGATATCAGAGCCTTCATGTCCAAGTGATCAGAAGTTCAATCCTTGTTTTATCCTATTGCAAAAAATAATAATTCATGCTCAAGCCTAAAAGAGGCATTCACATAATGGAGCATGTTATAAGATAAAAAGTCACCATATATCATCTTAAACTTTTGTTTTACACCAGTCTTTGTGGTGCAGGATTAGTAAATAAATAAGTAAACATGGGGTTATTTTATTATTCAGAAATGTTATTTTGGCAGCTTCTGGTTATGGTTGGGCCACAGGTCATGTGTGTAATTTTAAGAGTTCTAAAGTCTTTGATGAAATTTCTGATTATTTTAAATCGATTTGGGTTTATGGAGGTGCCAATCATTATATGTTGGGAATTCTTTCTTTAATTCTAATAATTTGTATATAAGAAGCTGTACTGGGTAGTTATGCTTTGAATTCCTTAAGAATTATAGTGTGAATAGTCTTAGTTTATACTTTATACTATAAAGCTAGACCTACTATTAGTATTTGTATGAGGATTGGTTTCTTAAATAAATCAGAACTATTAAGAAGAATTATCTTCTTTTCCTGGTTGTTACTTGTTACACCATAAGACCCAGACATTGGTTGAATTGACTTATTCATTCCAATCCTACATCACCTGGGTACCATATGATAACTGTTAGATCTTACATTAATAGGAATTAGACAAAACAAAAAACTATCTAAACATTTAAATAGACCATGGGATCTATAACTAACTTTCAATCTCAACTACATGCACCAATGATAAACATCTTGGTCCAAAAGTCCTCTCACTCAACACTTCAATATATTGCAATATATCAAGTGAAAGAAGTTTATTGTAAGAGAAACAATTATTCACCATTAAATCTTTCATAATTAGTGAATAGTAAAACATAAAAGTCATATGCAATATATAAAGAAATTGAATGGATAGTAAACTGTTTATGTTCTGTAGAGTATGTTGAATTTCATGGTATCAGTATAGAGAGAGCTATTGAGAGAATTGAGAGTAATATGAGAAATGGGATTTTACTAAATGATAGAACAGGTGAAGTGAAATACAAGTGGGAAGAGCCTTATATAGACATATCAACCTAACTAACTAAACTAATTCCTAATTACAATGATATCTCTAGTAGCCCCCCGCAAGCTGGAGCATGCGAATTTCAGCATCTCCAACTTGGGATGAAAATACAACACAACTGAAAAGTAAGAAAATACAATGAATAAAGCTAAAAGTACAATGATCAAATCTGAAAAAAAGTAAAAAAAAAATATCTAAATCGAGAAGAACTGATGACAGAGCGTATCCACAATTCTCCAACAAAATGAAGGATCATATCCAAATACCAAGTGAGTTGACTTGCCGTATACATATCGAACAAAGTCACTCCTCAAGTGTAGAAATCTCAATCCGAGAACAACAATCATCAAGAGCCAATGAGACAAACACTTAACCACCAAAGATAGAAGTCAATCCACTAGACTTAACTAACTAGGCAGAAGCCACCAGGAGGTTATAGTCAATAAGACTTTGAAATGAGGTTATAGTCAATAAGACTTTGAGGTTAAAGCCATAAGGCTATGAAGAGATGCCAATCAATGGCAAAAACTCACAATCGATGAATCACAGAGGTGAAGAACAACACCAAGTCAAAGTAATCCAAATCTCTTATCCAGAACAAAACAGAATTGCTCCATTTGATGAGGGCATGAGGCAAACCATCAAACACATACAATGAACACCAAACTTTGATCCATAACAAAGCCAAAACAATGGCTCCAACACTAAATCCACAGTGGTGAAACAAGATCTCTGCAGCATGACAGTAGCAATTTCACACACAAATATCAAAGTAATTCTTGAAATCAAAGCAATAAACCTGATGCGATAGAAAGCCAGTAGAAAGAACCACATATCAGTCCAGCAAAGGCACAAAGTCATTGTGACATAACTAGAACTTGAGACTGCTCAATCTGAGAACAAGTTGCAAACGGGAAGTAAAACAGGATCGTGCACAACCAATCCCCAGCGAAAAACAGATTTAAACACCATTGGAGAATCCGAGTGTAAAACAACTTTAAACAAGAACACATATCTTCATACCAAACGCGGATCCCGGAAAACTAACCGGAGCAAAAAATGCGTTTGAAACTGAGATGATGAAACCAAATCGGAGGATAGCGCCAATCTGTGATCCGCGACCACCGGAAACAGATCTGAAACCGGAGTCGATCGGAAAATAAATCAAATCTCGAACGAGAGCATCGAACGAAATTGCGCCTATGAAGAGATCTCCAAATTTAATTTGAAGGAAATGAAACAGATCTGAACGCGAATAGAATCAACAAGCAGACCTGACAAACAAGCAGCACCGAGCAAGGACGGAGATGGCAGAACGAAGAAGACTACGACCACCGCGCTGAGTAGGAACCAGATCGGAGAGCTCCGCCGCGCGTCGGAGAAGAGAATCGCGAACGGAGAAGTTATCGCTGGCACCAAGAACATGAGCAAAGACTCCAGATCTTGAAACACAAACCAAAATAAGGAAGAAAAATGCAGATCGCAAGATTGGGGAATATTGCTCAAATCTGGAACCACGATGATGTTTCTGTGATTTTTTTTATTTTTTATTTTCTGAATATTTGAAGGTTGCAGAAGCAAGAACCAGAAATAAAAAGCAACAAATAAAATGAAAGAAGATGAAAACAAAAAGAAAAGAAAATGAGTTCATAGAACTCACAAGTGCAGCGGAAGAATAGAGCTCATGGTGGATGGTATGGCTCTGATATCATGTTGAATTTCATGGTATCAGTATAGAGAGAGAGCTATAGAGAGAATTGAGAGTAATATAAGAAAATGAGATTTTACTAAATGATAGAAAATGTGAAGTGAAATACAAGTGGGAAAAGCCTTATATAGGCACATCAACCTAACTAACTAAACTAATTCCTAATTACAATTGATATCTCTAATAAGAGAGAACAAGAATTATATCTTAGAATTATACAATCTGAAACGACAAAATATTTTGATTATTGTTCCTAGGAAGTAGCAAGTATTTGAATAGTGTAGTTTATCACAATTTATCAGGATAAGATGCTAATTCAAAGACAAAGCAACAAAATATCTACAGCAAAGAGGAGGTGTATAGGCCACAAACAGGGATATAGCAACCAAAATTAAGTTATAAGGAGAAGAATATACCATCACTCTGAACAACCAAAAACAATACAGATATTTTCTACATAAAATACAATCAGACTATACATTAAGATTCTCACAAACCTGACTAACTGATTTTTTACATATAGGTTGAGAAAATGGCATCAAACTCTTGCTGCAGCAACAGCCTCAGGAGTTGCCGCAGGCACACCATCAGGAGGTCCAGTTTTAGCATCCTTTTTGGTTTCTGGTGATGGAGGTGGCTTACGCTTCATATGTGGAGGTGGATTATGCTTGAGCTTTAATAATATCTGGCGCATTCTTGAAAGATCCGTTGGTTTCCCTGGCTTTGGTCCCTGAATTACAATAATGGAAGGCTTCTTCTCTTTGTCCTTCTTCCCTCTTTTCTCTATTGCAGGAACTTCATGGGGTATAAGTTCACCTATTGCTTTCCAGTAGTTTTTATCAGCTTCAGCATGAAACTTCTCTCGGTTTTCCAAAAATATCTGCATGATCACATACATTGAATAAAATATTTAGCACAATGGCTTAAAGGTTCACAGAATAAACCCTAACAGAGTTGTTACCGAAAATAGCCATACTACTTAGACATGTATAGTTGATGCAGTTCTATAAATTATCAAATTTTACATTTTAAAAATGGAGGGATTTCAGAGTAAAATGTTCCAATTATCTAAAAAAGCAACAGCAGCAGTACGAGATACTACCAGTACAACTGAAAATTTGACATGCGAAGATCTAGTACGATGCTATACTAACTCTTTCATATGCTTATAAATAAAATAAGGGTGAATCTATACAGATGAATTCCAATCTTGTCAGTAACAAGGTAACTTAAACCAAATGATAGTCAAATGATGAGCTAAAACTACCTACACTTGAACAAAGAATTGCTTCTCAGAATAACAAAATATGATACTTGGACCATGGGGCTGGTTTAATTCATCAACACACCGGTTATCCACAAATCAAATCCATGTAAAATCAGAAGTACTTTGAAAAATAGCAGCATCAATAAGTCAAGGTAAAAACACTAACCAATCCAACACAAATATTTCATGATGCGGAAAAAATTACACATTTTTTCTAATGTCTTCTCACACATGATACATTCCATTTCCCAATTTCTAGATCAAATGCCTTAATTAGGATTTATCTCCCTTTGATCACAAGAGCAATAATGAACCTATGCCATTTGTTAAAAACAAATAAACAAAATAAATCAATTTTGATCCAGCAGCATCAAACAGGTTGCCATTGAAAAAATCTAATCTTCAATGAGTGTTTAAACTTTGAAGAATTGAAAAAACAAAAACACAGAAAACAATGAAATGAATTTGAATTTTTACCTTCTCTCTTTCCCTGTTAGTAGCCCTGTTGCTCTCAACATTAACCTCACGCTTTCTATAGAACTCAATTTTGTAATTATCCGCTTCCTCTATGATCTGCAACCTCATCTCCTTCTCCTTTTTCTCTTTTTCCTCCAATCGAATCGCGTTTTGCCTGCACCATCACCACAACCACAACCAAGAGTAATTAATCCCAAAATTCGTTTCTAATTCAAATAGCATACTGAAAGTTCCTTACTAATTACAAATTCAGAAAAAATAGTTTCTTACAAGTTTTAAAAGTTCTGATGGAAAGTGTCATCGACTATGATTGGCAAATTATAAATTCTCAGTGAATTTTCAAACAAGAGAGCAAAAAGCGATTACAACGTTGTTTTGTTTACCTTCGCCACTCCCTCAGAGCAAAACCCTCCTCCGGCGGAAAAGGCGGCAAGATTGGGCCACCAGAGCCGTCAAAACCTCCGCCGACGCCTTCATCGTTCTGCTCCGGCGAGAACTCAGCGAATACCCCGGCGCCAGAGTATATCGACGGTGGAGACGGAGTATCCGGCACCGCCTGAGACGAGAAAACGTTACCTCCGACGCCGTACGACCCACCGCCCCCGCCGAATATCGGTGACGAGTCACCGGCCGAGTCCTTGACTGAGTCGGCATCGAAGATGGAGAACGCGTCGGATCGCTGCGACTGGAACCGATGATCGTAGCCGCCGCCGTCTCCGTCCAGCGGCGGGGCTGAATCCCCGAACGATGACATGGCGAATTTCGGCGAAGCCTTTCCCTCCGGTGATGTGGTAAGGTGTCGAATTGTGTGCTGTCAACGGATTTTCTATGGTGCGCTCGGGTCTTCTCATTTCTCAAGTTTGACTATTTAGTGTTGACTTATGTAATGTTGACTGCTTATAATTTATACTTACAATTAAAATACATTCACCAACTTATCTACTATATATTATTCCCTCCATTTTAAAATATTAGTTGTTTTGACTTTTTTAGTTTATTGAAAAATTAATGTACCTAGACACAAATCTTGCCATGTTAATGGCTCTGATGGCCCAATCTATGAAAAATTGTCTCATCATCAATAAAAAACTCTATAGTTTTAAATAAGAGATTAACATACAAGAGATAACAGGATTTTCTTTGTTTGAAGTGTCATAGAATGATAAAGAAATCTTGTGAAAAATGGGATGAACACAAAGAACTCTTTTAAAGATAATTTTGACAAAGTTTTATATTATCAATAATAAAGTAGTTATTGGGAATTCAGTAGCCTAATTTAACACAAAAGTTAGTTTAAGAGTTAAAGGTTGACCAACATTTATAAATACTATTTAAGTTATATCTCTAGGTAATATGTATTAGACTTTAATAACTACTTTTATTTCAAATGTGTCGAAAGAATAATTTAGTCAATTCAAAAACATAAATGTAACTTTCGGCATTATAACTAATGCAATTATCATCATTATAGTAAGAAAATTAAAGGCTGGCAAAATCATGATAGAAGATTTTGATTCTCTTTATTCTTAATAGTAAAAAATAAATGCTATGTGTACAATAAAAATTGTATAATACTTATATAACAATTATATCCACCGTTGAATTGCATTAGTTTTTAAATCAATATCACATGGCATTAGTGGTAGTAAAATAGAGAATGAAAAAAAAAATAAAAGGAACAAAGCATATATCAAAAAACTCTCTTCATCACAATTTCAACCGACTTCTTACTTGCAAGATCCTTATATTCTCTTGATGTAAACCTAAAACACACTATCTCTCTTCACCCACACAAAAAGTATTACAAAAGGAAAGAAAAAAAATCATTTACTAATCATTCCATAACGAGTTTCATTATCTACCGGTGAATCCATAATGAATTGAATCTTAAGAAGAAAATAAAATTATTTTTATTTCAAATGCGTTCAAAGAATATCTCAGTCAATTCAAACATGAATGTAACTTTCAACATTACAATCAATGCAATTATTAACTCTAAAGGTTGAAATTAAAAGCTGACGAAAGCATGATAAAAGATTATTTTTATTCTTAATAGAAAAACAGAGAATGAGAAATTGACCATGAGAACTAAAAATAAATCAAGGTGCTCTTTGTGAAAATTTTAACAAGTTTTTTATTTGTAGGATCCTTGTACCCACTTCTTTTGAAAACCAACTACACACAAATACTTTACTCTACACCCATAAAACTAAGTGTGAGTTTGGTAAAGCTTATTGAGCAAGTGATCCTTCTCTCAAAAGGCATAAGCTCTCTTTTTGTGTTTGGTAATTTAAAAAATCAAGGAGCTTTTGCTCCTAACTTTTGAGAATCAAGGGTGCTCCTAGAAGCCACTAGGAGTAGCTTTTTGAGAGCTCAAATAGCTCAGCAGCTTTTTGAGAGCTACAACATTACCAAACCAAGCCTAAAAAAGAGAGGGGGATCACTGAACTCATAATGGGTCATTTTGGTTTCAAGATCATCATTTACCTAGACGCACACCGTGTATGTTTAGGTGAATTGCACACTACCTCAATTTTGGGCCACAAATTTAGTTTTCCAAACAATGAGTTTGAAATCCACTACATTTCAACAAGGAGCCAACGTTGCGATCCACTTTCGATCCTCCAAACAATCTCCCCATTCTCTGTACAATGCAAGCTCGAATCCTCACTGCAAACACCACAACCAGAATTCGACAATCTCCATGCCTCTTGCTTCCAAAACTTACAGGTCCAATAACTAATCACTTCACATTTTCTGCTTTCGAAATTTTGTAAAAAGAATAATAAAAACATTAAAAATTATTTAAAAAAATCTTTTTTCAACTCTCATTTTATATTATTTTATAAAATTTTGAAGATGTTACGGTATAAACCTCTAGACTTCTAACTCCGTCAGGATCGAAGGCTCCCGCGATAACCAAACTCATCGCCGGGACGCCTGACTTCGACAGTAACACCTCCGAGGTCGGATCCCGCTCCACCTCGGAGCTAGTAAGGACCTAGGGGCAAGCTCCTGACTTGACCAAGGGCATCCCCTCGAAGTTAGAACATCTGTCTCCCTCAAAGCCTAGCTCGCCCACGAACTAGGACCTCTAGCACCTCCACGAGGTCGGAATCACTCAGGGACCTTGGGATTAGTCACAGCCCTAAGCACTCCCTGGCCCCACTTCACCCTGGATGGCCCACCAATCACCTTTCTAGAATCATCCAGAAACTAGGGCTGAGTCAGCGGCATCTAAGAACTAGGGCTGAGTCAGCAAGGGAGTTCATCATGGATGGCCCACCAATCCCCTTCTAGAATCACCTAAAGATTAGGACTGAGTCAGCAAGGGAGATTCTGGATGGGTCAGACACTCCTAAATTGGGGCAGTCCTGACCCATAATAAATTACTATAAATAGGGGTGGATGGCACTGTTCCCAAGATAATCTTCAATCTCTCACTCACTCTCTCTATCTTGAGTCATTACTGACTTAAGCATCGGAGGCCCTTGCAGGTCACCACCCCCCGTCCCTTGGAGTCGGAGTAGGCGGAGTCGGAGCTGACGGGGTCGGAGTAGACAGAGTCGGAGGAGGCACCTCCCTTGCTCACCAACTCGGAACACCATCAATCCATCTCGGAGAGGACCCCCTAGGTAACACTCGTTACATAAGATAATAGATTTCTTCAAAATCTTATAAAATTTAAGGATATCAACAGAGATTTGTGACTATAAATAAATCAGTGTTTCATTAATTTAATTTTTTTAATTAATAAATAATTAAATCAAGATCATTGATTACGTACTATAACTTATAGGGTGTTGAAGTATTTAAACCTTGAAGGTATAAAGCACTTTTTCTTTTTGTTCAAAAATCAGACGACATACCAGAATCTACATCAACTCAATGAAAAGTTGGCAAGGTAAATCAAACAAAGCTACATTTCGAGTCTTAAAACATGACCCAACGTTCTAAACTAAATCTTTTTGGCATGTAACACGTGTAGTAGGTGCAACTCCTCGAACTAGATACTAAATACTATTGTAATAATCTATAAGAAATAAAATTACATCATTTTTACATATAGCTATAGCTTTTAGCTTACAACGAATTCTTAACACATAGTACAGAAGAAAATGTAGCAATTTGAAACTTATTAATTCATGCTCAAGAGAAAATAGGAAAAAAAAAATAAGAGTATAATTTTGATGCACTGATATTTTTACATTGTCATCCAATCAAAACGTTCCAATTGTATAATTTTCAAGTAGTGGGAGAGAGAAAATACAATCATAGCTGATGTGACAGTATATGATTGGATGACTGTGTAAAACAGTTGTACACTATCAGTGAGAATTAAATCCAAAAAATAATGACATACTATCATACAATTTGTGCACAGAATGATTTTATATTTTATTTTACAAAAATCTAAGTTGCATGCTTAACAATTTTCTTTTTTCTCTGTTTTCATTTTGAATTTATAGACATTGGTATCAGTGATTGGCAATGAAGAGATGCACCTTGTGGCAATGCCAAGTAAGAGGAAGGAGAAGTCACTATGTTTCTGGTGCTTTTCAGTTCCAATAGGTCTCTATGACACATGCTTAAAAATGCTCAACACAAGGTCCCTTGCAATTGTTTTTGATTTGGATGAGACACTCATTGTTGCCAATACATTGAGATCTTTTAAAGATAAGATGAAGGCCTTGAGGGACCAATTGACCCGCGAGACCGATCCGTGGCGTGTCGTGAGCATCTCGGCGACGCTCCGGCGTTACGCCGATGATCGGAAGATGTTGAAGCAGTATGCTCGGACTAATTGTGTTGAAGATAATGGGAATGTGTTCAATGTGGAGATGGAAGAGGTTGTGATGACTCATTTGCGTGGTAAACTTGGAAGGGTTGTTCGGCCTGTGATTCGATTGAAAGAGAGGAATATTGTCCTTACTCGCATCAATCCTGAGGTTAGTATAATGATGTGTAACGCAATGTTCTACAATGCACCTTATGATTGTTTATGACTGTCATCATGTAGAAACTTTATGAGAAATGTTAAGTTTACGAGAAATAATTGTTGTACAACAAAAATGCATTCAACTCATATCCAACGTGTGCTATGTGTCATACGTAATATACTATTAGTTGGATGCATTTTTATTGTACATATACTATTATCATACGTTTACAGTGAAAATGGTACAATACTAATTATACAACAATCATATTTACCGTTGGATTGTATTAGTTTGTAAATTCATATTACAATCCAACGGTGGATATGATTGTTGTACAAATATTGTATAATTTTCATGGTACACATAGTATTATGGAAACCAATAATGTTTGGCGTACAACCGAAATACGTCCAACTTATATCCAATGTGTTCTATCCATGTTACAGGACGTGTGCTATACGTATAACATGGATAGCACACATTGGATATAAGTTGAACGTATTTCGGTTGTACGTCAAACATTATTGTTAGTGAAACTGTATATATGACAAAATTAAAGTTTGTTTTATGGAAGCTTTTTGATGCATAGTGGATAGTGCTATTGTGTCTCACAAATTTCATTTCTTGACACAGAATTGTGATACTAGCGTGTTGGTGAGGTTAAGGCCTGGTTGGGAGGTTCTAAGAAGCTATATAAATGCAGAAGAACGAAAGAGATTTGAAGTATTTGTTTGTACTATGGCTGAAAGGGATTATGCTTTGGAAATGTGGAGGCTTCTTGACCCTCAAGCTCACCTTATTTCTTCTGATCAAATCCTTCGCCGTATCATTCGTGTCAAATCAGGTATATATATGAATTTTTTTTATTTGCAAAATGAAAAACTAGTTAAAATCAGTCAATACAGAGATTTTGGACACATTAACTCATTCCACTAAAAACTGACCTATTAAAAAGAGTTTTTTTGGACCACAAAGTTATCAAATTGACACATTGACTGATTTGACTGTTTTTCATTGTTTCATGTAAGGATTTGAAGTTTTGGACTTTCAAGGGTCCTTGTTATCTTAAGAATTTGGATTTCTTTTGAGACCTTTTCTTCAACATGTAATAAAATATTAAACTTGTGTTTGTGTATTGGTTTTCTGTTGGTTTTGTAGTAAACTAAATATACAATTCCGACACATTTGTTGTTTGGTGAAATTGACCTCGACTCCCCTCAGGTTTCTGAAATAGTTTCTTCGGCCTCCCTTAAGTTTGTGTAAATATTACAATGCCCTCACCTCTATGTGTACAATGATCAGTGCGTACAGGTAGGTCAATGTCATCTAGACAAATATAAGGGAGTCGGGATTAATTTCATCGAACATTAGGGGTGGTCATTGTAATTTATCCTCGTTCTTAATTACCCTAATTGAGATGTTTGCAGGATGGCAAAAATCTTTAGAAAATGTCTTCAAGAATAGTGTGTGCCATCCAAGTATGGCAATGGTGATTGATGATAGGTCAGAGGTTTGGAAAGACATGGACAAGCCCAGGGTTCATGTGGTTCCTGCTTTTTCTCCTTACCATGATCCTCAGGCAGAGGTACTTGTTTCTTTATAGTATTATTGCAAGAAATTATTATTATTCTTTTTTGTTATATAGAATTTGTTTCATGACAGAATCATCAATCCATATTATTATATTTTTCATTAGATTGGCAATAATACACTTCCTGTCCTAAGCATAGCAAGAAACGTTGTATGCAATGTCAGAGGTTATTTTTTCAGGTAAGTTCAATATATAGGCTTAGTGTTGTTTTGTATGCTCTAATGTTCTTCCCTTAATGTTTTTGATTTTGTTATTCCTTGTGACCAGAGAGTTTGATGAGGAATTTTTACCAAGAACTTCTAGAGTCTACTATGAAGATGAGGTTGGAAATTTGCCTCCCCCTGTGGACTTGAGCAAATACATGATATCTAAGGTATTTGAATCTTTTATTGGAATAAAAGTGTGGTCTAGTACATTAGATTCCTTAACCCTCATTGAATTTTAAAAAAATCTTTGAAATTATGTAATTGTGTATATATATTGTCCCCATTGTATTATTGAGTTTGATCCCTCACTATAAATTTCTTTTAAAATATCATATTATATTTGTTTATAAAAATAATATTTTTACCCCACTGCTAAATTTTTTTAGATCCGTCACTGTATGCAGCCTTATCTCTATTTTGCGAATAGATTGTTTTCACTATTTGAATATTTCAGGTCACAAGGCAGCAACTTTATCATTGTGCGAAGGTTCACCCTCTAAATCTTTTATTGAAATATAATTAATAAAACCTTTCATGTGTCATTACTCATCAATTTAAGCTTTTGAAAGAGATGAGTGATATATATATAGTATCAGAGCCAACATCACTAAGTGAGTTTGAATCTCCATTCTAATAAAATTGCTCACTCTTCAAGCTTAAAACAAGCTTAAATTACAGATACATGAGAGGCTATATTAGATTATAAAACTATTCATATCATGTACCCTTCGATATAAGCTTTCAGGAGAAATGGTTCATGACACAATATGGAATAATATGCTATTATTTGCCTGTTGTGTAAATCTTGTTTATCTTATGCTCTAAATTAAAATGTTCATGGGAATGTAGGATGTTTATGTTGTACCAAAGAGCAATCCTAACACTAATAACACCCCAAACAGTGAAGGAATGAGTGATGTAGGAATGGAACAGAGGTTAAACCAATTGGTAAGTTTCAACATGAACTGCTTTGTTGTTTTTGTTATAGAAAAGTGTTTGAAATTTTCTATATTTGTGTAACAATAGTTGATCATTATAATTGTAATATGAATTTTATACTTTGATGTAGCCATCATTCACTAATATGAATTTTATACTTTGATGTAGCCATCATTCACTGAACAGTCTCAACCAATGGCAAATAATGTTGAATTTGGTCACAAAACCTCTCAGCCACCTGCTACTATAGTTTCAAGACCCCTCATTCCTTCTCAAGGTATATATAAAACTTAGCATATGATGATTTGTGTTTTTATAACAGTAATAATATATGTACAACAAGAATACTATCCAACAATTATCCAACGTGTACTATATATAATGTGTGGCATATGTAAAGTGTGTCACATACATGTGTGAAACTGGTTGAAAAAAACAAGAAATAACACAAAAAAAATACGACATACATGTGTGTCATTATTAAAATATGTAATGTGTGTCACTTCTTTATTTATAATATATACTATATGTTGGATATATTTCTATTGTACAACAAATATTTCTCGTTTTTTTAGATATTGGTTTTGAAAATATATGCTGTTATGTATTTTTAATGACATCTTTTTTCCAACCTTGTCTCAACAGAACCTGGCTTGCTTGGACCACAGGTAAGGGCATGATATGGAAGTTATGGTAATTGTGATTAAGGCATGAAAAAATTAAAGGACTATTAACCATGAAATATGGTGTTTTACATATAATTAAGTAATAATACTCAAATTAAACATCATCATCATTGTTGCAGGCATCTAGACAACATGTGAAAGAAGATAATACAATCGAAAGAGCTGATAGAAAAACTCGACCTCCTATGTTGGTTAAGGAATCTAATGTAGTAAATTATGGTAATCACCCGCCTCAACGAAAGCCATTTTCTCATCGGTAACGTTTGTTTTACAATAAAAATACGTCAACCTAGTATCTGACGTGTGTTATACATAATACGGAATGTGTGTTATACGTACGTGTGTTATATGTATAGCACACATTACGTATTATGTATAACACACGTTGGATATTGATTGGACATTTTTTTGTTGTACGACAAACATTATTGTTTTCTCATAGTGTGTTAGTCAATGCCTTATTGCATGGTTTTCTAAGTTGTTTTTGTTTCTGTTTAATTAACTTGTAGGTTCCTATGACTACTTCACTAAATTTTCAATTGGGTACAAAAACAGAATATTCCAAGAAAAAAGTTGAACTTTACCGAAATATTCTTAGGACCAGTTTGGATGACAGTGCTTCTGACTTATTTTAACTTCTGACTTATCAGAAGTTATATCTGTCATGTTTGGCTATATAACTTATGACTTCTCCGGAAGTTATTTCAGTGCTTTTGAAGAAGTTAGAATATTTGACTTCTCTATAAGCACTTTTCAAAATTGTTGAAATAAAATTTTTTGTTATATCATATTCATATACAAAATAACTTATTCATAAGTTACTTCTCAGAAGTTACTTTTATATAAGGGTTTAAATAAGTTGTTTATCCAAACTGGCCCTTAGAATATTTCAAAAATATTATATTAAGTTTGACTCTTCTTAACGGTAAATAGTTTTAGCGACTCAATTGAAATTTTTTAAAGTGCATAGATTCAATTGAAAATTCGATGAAATTATATATGTGGGCTTGCAAATTAATTAAACATTTCATTGTCAATTTTTCTGCTGTATCTAAGAGTGTATCATTTTCTAAATGTTGTTATTGGACTTGTTGAATTTACAAATTATTATTCTTCCATGAACATGATAATTTTGACAAGCTGTTTACAAATCTCTCATCAGCAATTTCTATCATCTTCTCTCGGATTTCTATAATAATTTGTTAAACTAATAGATATTGTTAACCATGTTGTTATTATTTATTTATTTATGTATTGTTTTGCAGAGAATAATGGTGTAGTTCAGAACCATGCATCTGTTAGTAATAGCAGAGAATTTCAGAGTGAAGTTGTAAATCAGAACTTGTTACCATCTCACTCTATGGGAATGCTGAATGAAATTGGAAGGCAGTGTAATTCTAAGGTATAAATTATTTCTGCAAACATAAGGTTCATTTGTTGCTTTTTTTTTTTTCTCATGATGTAAATTTTCATGTCTTCCTCTTTGTAGGTTGAATTTATTAGGTCTATTGTTAGAACAGGTGAAAATTTTCAGTTTTCAATGGAGGTGAGTAATGACTCTGTTTCTTGATGTCTTCATTAATTAACAATTTGTGGTGTTGCAATTTTTCATTCTTGCTTATATGTTTCTCATTAATGTTTGTTGTACTACAAAAATACGTTCAACTAGTATTCAACGTGTGCTATATATAATATGTAATGTGTCATACGTGCGTGTGTTATATATATGACACACATTACATATTGTGTATAAGACACGTTTGATACTAGTTTAACGTATTTCTGTTGTATGAGGCCTCCTGATGAGATACTCAACGTTAACCTCGCAATAGATAGATTGTTTTAAGGAGTTGAACCAATTATATATAATTAAGTTACATGCATGACAATAACCTCAATGATGAGTCAAGTCTCTCCCTCTAGTAGCTCATTTTTGTTTGAGCTATAGAATTTGTTTTCTATGGTCATTTGAAGATGATTTATGATCATTATAGTCTTAATTAACATTTTTAATCGGCTAATTATTTTATTTGATTGCTGCTTTTCTCCTGATTTACTCTTGGGGTCTCAAATAAATAAGCTTAAGATTTATTGATATATTATCTTGTCTTATCTAATTAATCCATAATTGGTTGATTATGCCTTGAGTTTAGGTAATATTCAGAGGTGATAAAATAGGTGTTGGCATAGGTAGTACAAGAAAGGATGCAGAAGAACAAGCTGCTACAAATGCCATTCAAACCCTATCAGGTTAATTTAGTAAATACCTTTCTTTTAACTTTTCAAAATTTCTGTTAAAAAAATGACAGAGTACTGTTCTCTCTTGAATATAATACATACATAAGTTAGATATATTCTTTTATGTTATGATAATTTGAATTTTTTATACAATAATGTTTGTGATACAACAGAAATACGTCTGAGCATTCAATGTGTGCTATACATAAGACGTAATGTGTTCTATATGTATAGTACACGTACGTATAGAACACGTTGGATACTTGTTGGACGTGTTTCTGTGTACGACAAACATTATTGTTTTTTATATCATGAGTTATACTATTTTGATATCTAAAAATGACATAAGACATCTATCTCATTACCCTTAAATGTGATTGAATAAAGGGTGATGGTGTGAGTGTTCCATCAAGACATCCATAGTTGAATTTCAAAATAACATTTTTGTATCATGTATTAAATCTTTGTAAGGGGATTGTATTGTTTAGATTGAAAGGACAAATAGATGCTTATGCTTTATTTAGGAGTTGGATTTTCAAACAGAGAATTGAATATAGTTCTATCAACCATGCTTGTTGTGAACTTTGTTATCATTTCTTTATGTTTGGCTTTAATGCATTTTTTGCATATGAAATTGCAGAGATATATGAAGCTCTTAGGGATGCTCATCATCGTAGACTTGTTGATAATGAAATGGACAAGCTTTAATTTCTATGATTCTTATGGGATGTGATAAATCCTGTGTGGAACTGTACAGAAATGTGCATCTTTTAATCTAAACTTTTGTAAAGAAAAAGAGAAAGTGTTGTATGATACAAATTACTTTTTGAAGTTTTGTAGCATCAATTTTTGAGAACTATAGATAATCACTCTACTTTTTTAGTGTGTTTTGTTTTACTTTATATATAGATCAATTGATTCTAAATAAAATTAGTTTGATTTAATTAGTGATTTACGTGTAAATATAGATAATTTTAATAAGGCTAAAGTTATATAAGTATAAAGGTTTGTATATATTTAGTCTCATGCCTCTTTCACAAGTTCTAATTGTTCATGTTTATCTATAAAAAAAATTATATATGAAAAATCTTGATGAAAATCAATTTTGGTACAAGTAAATAATAATCTATTTAGGATAATTTTATTAGTTAGTGTAATTTATTTTAAATAAAAATAATAGTGGTATAATCAATTATGCTTGAGATTATTAATTAGTAATAATATTTGTCGTATAATATAAATACGTCTAATTAATATTCAACGTGTGTTATATATGATATGGAATGTATGCTATACGTACTTGTGCTATATAAATAGCACATATATTCCATATCATGTATAGCATACGTTGAATACTTATTAAACATATTTTTATTATACAACAAGTGTTATTAGTTAATTATTACTATATTTTTTTCTGTGGATTCCTCTTCTACGGAATTACTCTTTATTTCTCTCTATTTAATTCTACTCTATCTATATTTTACTTTTTACGATATTAACCACGTGTCACACTTTCTAAACATAGCAATAAATAAATGATGACACTTTATATTTTATAATGGAAAACAAGGTTTGTACATCTAAAATGAATGTACACATCTAATTTAAGTAAGAAAATGGATAGAAAAAATAGATTAAAAATAAATAATAAAAATAATGAAAATCATATATTTTTAAGTTAAATATTTAGGGATTATGAATATTTGAAAAGTTTAGTTTTAATATATTGACAGTATAAAGATATTTTACACTGTTATATAATCAAAATATCTTATTTATATAATTTTTCAAATAGTAGAAAAAAAATACAATCTTAACTAATATGACAGCACAAATAACTGTATAAAAGATTATACACAGATAAAAATTAAATTGATACTGTATTTAAATAGCACCGCTCTTTATTTGTTTCATGACAAAGTAAGATATGGATCCGTGCATTCCTAAAAGCAATTTAGCAATTTCTAGAATTGTCATTGCAGCAACCTCCAAATAGATTAATTTATACGCCTACCTTAAATTTGATTCTTATCTCGTTCTAAGGATATTGATAAAGTTATAACACTCTGTTGCCGTACGTTGTAGGTTTCACGTATAAATATCACAAACTTCTGACAATTTAGATTTTCCAACAGTTTTGATAACTTTGTAGCTTTGACTTTAATTATATAAATACTCTGAAGTGTCCTAAAATTGTGAACTTAGATTATGAAATCACTTTGGAGTTTGGATACTTCACTTTATGTAACTTAGAATCTGAGTTCCATGAAAGCATCATCAAATACTACTAATGATTTACGAATCTTTTGTGAAACTTTGAGAATTGGAAAGCATATACCAAACTCAGCTCATTCCCACTTGTTTCAGTTGCTACTACAATTACTAATTTATCACACTATCACCATTTTTAATATAAATACATCCAATTAGTACTCATCATGTATTATATATACCGTGTGATGAATAATACTAGTAGTAAACAAAACATAGTTTCTAAAAGTTAACTTTATGACATCCTCAGAATGTGTGATTTTAAATAATAATGTGCGTAACCTCTAATCAAAGATTATACACACCTTTAATAGACCGTATTTTTTATGTCATGGATTTATGAAATATTACATTTTCTCTTTAGTCACATTATTTTTGAAAGTAAATGTGGTACTTTTTTAAAAAGCAAATGAGCCATTTTTGTGAAAGCATGAATTTTTTTTTATTATTTATCATATTTTTAGGTAATTTATTCTATATCAATAAAATTTATAGGTACAGATATTCATTGATTATCATGTGTCATAAAAAAAAGTCATGTATCTTTTTTTAAAGTTCATCAAATCATTTGTCAAATAAAAAAAAACTATTTTTTAAATAGTAATAATATATATACAACAGGAATATCATCAAACAACTATCCAACGTGTACTATTGTGTGTCATATGAAATATATGTTATACATGTGTGAAACTAGTTAAGCAAAAACAAAAAATAGCAAAAAAAAATACACCATACATATATATATCATTGCTAAAATACGTAATGTGTATCACTTTTTTATTTATAATGTATGTCATTTGTTAAATATTAATTAAATGTATTACTGTTGTACAACACATATTTCTTATTTTTTAAGTGTAGCCAAACTCTAGTAGAGATCATTTCAGCCTTTGGGCAAACCTTTTTATAGCCTTGTACTATGTGTAGGCATTGTATGGCACAACAAATCAATAAAAAATGTGGGCAATATCACTAGACTTTATCACAACAGATACACATATTGCAATACAGTTATATGTTGCACATAACAAAACCTCTATCATCTATCACCCAAGAAACTCCTAGTAAGCTAGTACTACTACTATACAAAAGTGGCCAAAACTGAGAGAATAATTATAACATCACAATATACAACAACTTTGTCTTCAAAAGATAATAGATATCTACACTCAACAGCCATCACCAAGAGTTATATGATTTGTACAAAACTCGTGCAAGACACCGTGCTGACTCACTTGATTCATTCATCATTGGGGTCGACGCCTTTCCAATGGATGAATTATGAGTCTGCACGGTGCTCCGCACAAGTTAAGTGCAAATAACATTTTTTACCATCAACAAACGTCTTGAGCTCCTATCCATCTTTCCCAAGCCAATAAAAATTTGGGCAAATGGATCAGAACAATCACACAAATCATGATCATGACAAGTTCCAGGGGAGTTGCTCCTACTGGTTCTGTAAATTTTGACATCAAAGGAATCCAAGTATTGTTAGAAACTTCTTTACGGTTTCACGGCCCCATTGGATGTCGTTTTGCAAGACATTACCATCAACTTGCTGAGAATTTGATCTGTCTTCCATTGATGGAGCTACATGATGATGATGATGATGATAGTGCTCTTCGTGTTCATTGACACGCAGCTTCGGCTCACCAATGATCGTTGCATTCATCTCTTGTTCAGCTATGCCATCATTGGATTCTTGCTCCTTACTGAACTGAACATTTTCAGAATAAGCACATGAAAAAAGTACAATTAAAAAATATATTAACACTAGCACCAAGAATTTAACAGCTGCATCAGTTTAGAGAAATTTTTCGATGTTAAATGCTCGTGGAGTGCCAGGTAGGATTGTACTCAGACCACACCGACCAACTACGTAGAGTATCACTCTACAAGTGGATAGAGTACAATCCTACTCGGTGCTTCATGAGCACCTAATGTATAGTTTCTCCAACATTTATCAGAAAAATATCGCAAAATAAGAATATGCGACATTAGTAGCCAATAGTGAATACTCAAATCTTTTAGAAACAGAGGAACTTGTATGAAAGCATCTTTCACAATAATAGATTGGATCATTGGTTGTTAACTATAACTGTTAGATGATTTCCAATGTTGATTAAGTCATTAAGATATGTTTATTTGATAATAGCGGCTAAATTGGAAACACATAATTCCTTCTTTTTCTGGCCTTCAAATGCATTAGGCCTTATATATATGTGAGAAACAAAGCTTATGCACTACTGATATGAACAAAATTCGCTTCATTGATAAACAAAGATGATGATACAAATTAAACCGGATCAAACTCGAAAATAACTAGCGGTTCTAAAGAAACAGAAACAAGCAATTCTCTGCCAAAGTGAGGTTAGCATCACACACTCATCAAGCTGTTACCTCTGGTATGATCTGATCCTTAGATTCAAAAGCTTCACTCAAAGTTTTCGTAGTTGTACTTTCTTGAACTTCATCTTGACCACCATCTTCTGTTGTCGCGACCGGCAGTGTTAAGCCGGGTACAAGAACAGGACCGGGTTCCAAATCAAATAAGTTGCCTTCCGCAATTATCACCTCCTGATTATTGAGTGGTGTAGCATTTCCATTGGGCTCCAGATTATGTGTTATATCATCATTCCCAGGACTATTTGCAGATTCGCTCGGCTGAACCGTGTTCTCTATATCCTTTTTGTGGCTTGTACTATTGCTGAAATCCTCTGTGCAACCTATATTTTCGGCAACGATAGCCATCGGCTTCTCCACCGGGGAAGAAATACTATCACCGGTGATTTGTTGTAGGTCAGGTTTAGCAACTGTTTTCTCCGCTGTGAGATTTTGGCTAGCTTCAACGTCCGAATCTTCCCATAAATTGGATACAAGTTCCTCTTTAGGATCATCCAAATTTTCTGCAGGGTTCAACATTTCTGCATCAACCTTCGGTTCCTCAATCGACTTAGCAAGTTGATCTCCCTCAATAATTTCCTGAAGTTCAGCATTCTCCCAATCCTCACTAACAGTTACTCTACTCATAGTTTCCGAGGTGTTGACGATTCGGTCTTCCCCAGGTTGCCAAATAATATCACCTTCTTTTCCTTTCAGTATAAACTTGAAATGGATGGACTTTTCAGCAGGCAAATCCTGATCACATTAAGATTAGTATAAAAAAGACTAAAGAAAATTTTCCATCACAAAATTTTCATATTTTGAAACAGACTATACTCACCGAATCGACGGTCCATACGTGTCCATCAGACCAGGTCATTGGCAATGCTTCTAAAGGGTCCCAAGAACCAAGAACAGGATCATCTCCAACTACAAGAAACTGCTCACCAAAATCACAATCTTTTTGCAACTGAAATGTTACCCGAACAAACTTCGATTCATCTATACAACAGATCATAGTATTAGGAATCTCATAATCACAGAATATACAGTAGAAAATATAATTTCAGAGAAAATAAAAAAAGAAATTTCCATTGAAGTTAGAAGGTAGAAGTACTCACTTGTTTGTTCACTTTGTTGAGCCTGAGGTTCCAATTCAGGCTCTGCAGAATCCAAATCCACCTGAAACATATTATGCATCCAAACATAGCCTCTAATCAAATATTACAAAACCTTAATACAGAAATCAAACAATCATTTCATAACAAATATTTCCATATAACAGAAAAAACTAAAAAAAGTGATCATGTCCTTTTATACAAACTAATTTCATAACCAAATCATGGGGTAATCATAAAACTGGACAGGCTCAACTTTCCTTTGTTAAACTACTGTTCACAAATCACAGAAAATCAAAAAACAAAAAAAAAATAGTTTGGGAATTTAAGTAAGAATCTCCTCTCCTTGAAAGCAACATAGAAGAAAGCAACAAAAAAATCAGATTTTTTTTCTGTCATTTTCTCAGCCAAAGAAAGACACAATAAAGAGAGATACCCCAAAAACAAACACACACATCCCAAGAAGGTAAAGAAAAAGTACTCATCATTCAAATAAAGAAAACCAATCAAAAGAAAAAAAATTGGGAAATCAAGCAGAGAAACAGCATTTATATATACCTCATCAGTTTTTGATGAAAGTGCATGAACAGGGTGAATATAACCCTTGTTCTGTTCAAGCTTCAGGAACCAGAAGTTGAAACATCTCTTATCATTTCTAGGGAAGAAGAACTCAACTCTATCAGGAACATGGTTTCTATGAGATGGTGATCCAAGCCTCTTGTCAACTATGGCCTTAGAACAACAAGAGCTTGTGAGGGCTTTCATGAGTGAATTTTTGGTCTGAGGAACAGAACAGAACAGAACCTAAGTAAATTTTGAGGAAGTGGATTTTGTTGGTTAGTGGCTGAAATCTGATCCTTGTTGTGAGGAGTGAAGTGAGGTGGGAACTTTTTTATAGAGTGTGGGCCACATAAGCTTCTGTAAGCTTCTGTAAGGCACTAATTATACCATAAAAATTCTACTGTTAGAGATTGAATTAAGGAGTTGTTTGTGTATTAACTATTTGTGGTACTTAGGGTCATCTAAAATATTAGATTGGAGACACTTAAAATAAGTAATGGATTTAATTTTCAATTAAGTGATGAGACAGTGTATAACTTTTTTACCTAATCGTTCAATTATATGTTACTATTTCAGTTATGATTGTATTTTCTCTCTTTTATTACCTAAAATATTATACGAACGAAGTATTTTAATTTAATATTACATTGTCAATATATCAAAATTGAACTAATAAGTAATACATACATCATAAAACTTCTTGTTCTTTTTCTCTTTCTCTTATCTTCATAGTTAATAATTTCAGGTGATTGATTTGGTCCCAACACTAGATCACTTGTTTGTTTAAGAGTAATGTTACTAAGAAATCTAAGATATTGTTTAGAACTTAATTTATATTAAGCAGTATAAAGTAATTTTACATATATATTCAATTATGGATAAACATATTAGCAAAAGTCTTTAACTCAATTACTCAATAACTAAAAAGTCACATAAATCAATGGATGTGATTGATTGATGGTGTAAAAGTTTTTACACTGTCAATATATTATAATTAAACATTATTATTTATGCTACATTTATCATTGATGGTTTATGATATGTAGTGGGATCACATCAAAATTTATATGATGATAAATATAAAGTTAGTACGGAAATCGGAATATGAAAATGTAGATATTAAAATACTTTTTATTATAAGTCAATTTTAATTTTTCACACGTATTAAAAAGTGAATAATAAAAGTATTTCTATTAATATATATATATATATATATATTACATAATTAAAAATAGTAAATAAAATGTGATATATGGCAACCTTTTATTAACTGACAGTGCATATCAATTAAATCCTTAAGTTTAGGATAAATTACACTCAACTCCTAAGGTGTAGCAATATTACACCGGACACCACTCTATTTTCAAAACCTACGGCACAAATCCTTAAACTTTTAATAATCTACACTGACCTCACCTAAAAAAAGTTTGGCTAACAGCCAAAGAATCATGTGAGAATAACATGATCATTAATGACATTTTTATAAAAATCAAAAAAAATTTTATTAAAAAATAAGTACAAAAAGTCTTTTGTAGTGATTTTTAAATTACCCAAACATCAAACTTTCTGGCATACTTAGTGCAATTGATTATAAAACAAAATAAAAAAATAAAGTTAAATTTTGTTTTAAGAGTGCAATCCGAAGGCCCCGTCACATTTATAGATTTTAGACTTTATGGTCTTCAATTTCTATTATTTATGAAAAATTAATGTGATTCGTTATTTTATAGGTTATACTCTTTATTTTATAACACAACCAAAAAAAAATTTTGAAATCTCACATTTTAAAGTATATAATCTTCAATTTCTACTATATACAAAAAAATTCATATGATTCAATATTTTATAGGCTATATAGTCTTTATTTTATAATACAACTAAAAAAATTTAAATCTCACATTTTAAAATATATAGGTTTCAATTTCTACTATATGTAAAAAATTAATGTGATTCATTATTTTATAGGTTATAGTCTTTATTTTATCATACAACCAATAAAATTGTGAAATCTCACATTTTAAAGTATATAGCATTTAATTTCTACTATATGTAAAAAATTCATGTGATTTAATATTTTATAGGCTATTATTTTATAATACAACCAATTTTTTTTAAATTCTCAAATTTTGACGTATATATATGGCCTTCAATTTATACTATATGTAAAAAAAATCATGTGATTCAATATTTTAAAGACTATAGTCTTTATTTTATAGTCTATTTAAAAAAGTGAAATTAAAAATTGAATTAATGTATAATATTAAAAGTTGGAATAATAGTTTTAAAAAGTTGAAATATTATATATGATGACTGATGATGACTAATTTTGTAGTGTATAAAAAAACATTTCTCGAAAAGTTATTAGCTAGGTGCAATGATAAATAAGTTGCATTTTTATGATGAGAAGAAGATCATTAAACCTTGCCTAATATAAAATGTTGAAACAACCTCTTAATCATGATAGTATTAAAAAAATAAAGTTGGTCTCATCACAATAATGCTAGTAGAAATATATATCCATTATATTATCCAATAATAAAAATTTCTCAGCATGCACAAGTAATGGGGAAATAGTGGGATTTCTTGCTGCTTTTCAACTTAGTATATAGAATATAATTTTAATGGTAGAGACATTTCATCTACCGATCTGAAATCCCATATGATAGTAATCTTATTACTAATAATGATTAAACGTGCAAAGTCGCTCCACGATTGCTTTTCTTAAAAAGGATAATGATGTTTACGATTTTTTAATTTTATAAAAATTAAAAGTTAATATATATTCTATTTACTTATATATCTTATTATTTTAAAAAAATTATTTTAGTATTTTTAAGAAATGACAAAGATAAGTTAACATCATTTATCCATCATCAAACACGTGTCATCATATTCAATGCAAGATCATACATTATTTTTCATTAATGTTACGTGTACAATGAAAATTATACAATACTTGTACAACAATCATATTCACCATTGGATTGCAATATGGATTTACAAACTAATGCAATCCAACGATAGATATGATTGTTATATAAATACTATATAATTTTTATTGTACATATAGCATTTCTCATTTTTTTTCACGTGTTTTTATATCAATTTCTTGTTACTTTATAATTTTAGAAAGAATTTCATCACAGTTTATTACATATTAAATGCAAAACCCAAACTAATAGTAGCAGAAGTTAATTAGGTGATATATATGATAGAGCCCTGAAAACTTTATTGACAAGGTAGGATTAGAACTATTTTTTATATGTAAAAATTTCTTTTAAAACGAATTTAATGATATGTTAATGTAAGATGAGGTTTTTTTTTCTAACTTTACAAATGTATTTTCAGAAATAATTACTTGTGAATCATGTATTTCAATATTTGTTTCAAGTTTTATAAATTTATTTTCAAGTATCAATTATTCTCAGAAAATATATATTTTCAGATTGTATCCGGATTTTATTCCTAAGTTGAAAGACAAGAATAAAATATTTATTTTACAATAATATATCAAATCTCAAAAGTCATCAATTTTAGGAGGGGCTATTAAAATACAACCTAATTCTATAATTGTGTGAAAAATTTCAAAGACATCAAATATATATATATATATATATATATATATATATATATATATGATAATGCTATTCCGTCACGCATAGAAAATTAGAAATCAATCTCATTCTAATATTAGATTCCTATGGTTTTCTCTTCTATTTCTAATAACTTCACATAAACTTTTAAAAGCAGATTAATATATTTTTGGATAGTTTCAAAGTAGGAGCCATGTAAATATGAAAAAAATGTTCTATAACAAGAAACTTTACCGGAAATTTGTGTAAAGAATAATATCATAATTATTTGCTTTCAAGTAAACTAGTGGATCACACGATTTTATATCATCTAACAATCAGAAATATATTCAACTAGTATCTAATGTGTGTTATGCATACGTAACGTTGCTATACATAGGGCACACGTTACGTATCTATATATATAACACACGTTGGATAATTGTTATAATTGTTAGATGTATTTCTGTTATACAACGAACAGATCTAACAATTACCAAAATTTTCATCAAATTCTGACTATAATGTCAATATAACATTACTATGTGAATGTAATGTCCTAGGCCAATCCTATGTTTCTTCTGCAGAAGTTCTTCCCAATCTTGTAACTCTAACCAAACAGAGAACTTCTAACAAAATGTTTGATCCTTGGCAACTTAAACGTGCCAGGTTATTGTTTCTCTTCTCTCTAATCACATTCTCTGCCATAATTTTTCTTATCCATACAGATAGTAAAATCTACCATGATTCCCTACACCCTGATGCAAATAAAGAACATTCAGAGAAGTTACAAGATCAAAGTCGAACACTGGCTCATATTCCTCTCCATTCCATTGAAAAAGAGAATGATGGTGTTGATAGTGGAAACCAGAAAGGAATATTTGCTCCATCAAATGTGACAGAAAAGGAAAGAATTACCTGGTTTCAGAAAAAGATGCACAAGTTCAGTATTCTCAAGTCGAACAGCTTGACGAAGCGATTTCATGCCAGAGTTCTGGAGTTTTTCAGCCACGAATGTGAGGCTCAGTTCTTCATGACTTGGATTTCGCCTGCAAGTTCATTCGGAGGAAGAGAATTGGTGTCTGTAGAGAGTGTTTTCAAGGTCCATCCCCATGCATGTCTCGTAATTCTCTCGAGAACTTTGGATACCGGAGATGGATACAGGATCTTGAAACCATTGCTCGACGTCGGGTTCAAGGTTCAAGCAGTGGCACCCGACTTGCCCTTTCTGTTCAAAGGGACACTAGCTGAATCTTGGCTTCATGAGTTAAGGGAAGGTAAGAAGGACCCTGGTGAGATTCCATTGTCTCAGAACCTATCTAATTTGATAAGACTTGTAGTTCTCTACAAATATGGTGGTGTCTACATGGACACAGATTTTATAGTTCTGAAACCTTTAACTGGTTTGAGAAATTCCATTGGTGCACAAAGCATGGATTTGAGGTCTAAGAAATGGACCAGATTAAACAATGCAGTTCTGATTTTCGATATTTACCATCCACTTTTACACAGATTCATCAGTGAATTTGCATTGACTTTTGATGGAAACAAATGGGGGCACAATGGTCCTTACCTTGTTTCTAGAGTGATTAATAGGCTTCCAAAAAGTCCTGGTTTCAACTTCACAATCATGCCACCTATGGCCTTTTATCCAGCTGATTGGAATAAGATAGGGCGGTTTTTCAGGAAGCCGAAAACTAAAGGCGAATCGAAATGGGTAGAAGCCAAACTGCTTCAGCTCATTGGGGAGACTCATGGGGTTCATCTATGGAATAGACAAAGTAGCAGACTGAAGATTGAAGAAGAAAGTGTCATAGGAAGACTTATATCAGATCATTGTATCATTTGCAACCATATCTATAGTTCTTAGGCAATATAGTTGTTCTAATTCGAATAACAGTTTTTTTCTGTAGAGGAAACTGTTTGATTGTAAATAACTACACTTGTAGTATCAGCTAGTAAAGGAATTCTGTTGCAAAATCCAATTGGCAGGCTCTGAAAGTTTCTACCACAGATTTAGACATCTTAATTGCATCACAACTACCGTTGCATTTTCCCATAATTGTCTATAATTTTTGTAATCTTAGCACAACTGCAACCGTAACTACAACTGCAATTTAAAACCACGAAACTGTCAAGCCTCAGTCTGAATCTTCTATTCGCACTTTACAAACCGAAACATGAAAATCTCCTATAAGATTTTCTTTTTCCTAGTCAATTTGCGCCTTTGCGGTTCTCCAACCAAACTGACTGGTGGATTCAACCGGCATGATTAACACCGAGGGGGTCCTTGAACTCAGGCTCTTAGTCACTGTCCAAGCATAGGTATGGCCTTAATTATAGGTACATAATTGTAACAATCAATACAGGTTGTCAAACTAATATCCTCCAATTCATGTAAACTCAAAAAGGATGTGCTTCCTCCTTTCATAGACTCCAACAAACTTCTACTTTCAAGGAAGATGAACATCATCTTACATACCAATATAGATTAAGGGAGAGAAATAAAAGTAAAGGTAATTAGGAAAAATAAATTGTAATTCAGTTAGAGGATATTTGGGGGAAAAATTGTATTTCTGTTAGAGGAGTTAGAATTGGTTTTAGAAGGTGAGGAGTTTGTTAGAGGGGAAAATAGAATATAAAAAGAAGGTGGGGAAAAGAAGTAAGGTAGGAAAAGAGTGAAGTGGGAAATTGGGGAGAGAAGGCCTCTCGAAGAGCCATTTTATCATCTTGTAATTCCTTTACAGCTTATACTTTCATACAGAAATATACATCTCTGCAGATCTGAGGGACTATCACACTAATACCCCTTTCCTCTGCATTTACCTATCTTCTCTATCTCTCTTCTCTACTCTACTGCTGCTGTTTGTATTCTGTTCTGTGTAATTGGGGTTTGAGACTTAACAATTGGTATCAGAGCCACTATGTGCATGTAAGACCAATTGTTTTCAAAACCACAACTTCAAATTTCTAAGAACCTCATCTTGCATAAACAGCTACAAGTCTACAACCATTACAGGTACCATGGGTTAGGATGTTAAATCTATTGAATCCTACCGGGGTGATGTTAGCTAAATAAAGTCAATAATCAGTTTGCAGTACTATAAAATCTTCAGGGTTATAAACCAGTGGGTCTCTTCATCACTCTCATAAATAATTTCACATAACCACTAAAATATTTCTAAAGTATAATGTAGCTAAATTTACAATGCATATTTCTTTTAATTTTAAGAAGAGCTAATTGACAAAAAAAAATAAGCCAATACAACCAGAAAAGAATTATGAAGCTAGCTGCATTTTATGTCTGGAACTGACATACAAAGACACAATATTGATCCTTCCCCACTGTTATCGAAGCGCTCGCAATCCTCTCATACTACCATTATCTTATACTTTCTGTTCACATAGCAGTATAGCACAAATCCTAAGTAAACACAACCCTCGATTTTATTTTGTTTTTATAGTTTCCTTTCCAATTCCCACATCCAAAAATGCTACAATCTTCAATTCACAGTTGAATATAATACAGAGAAAAAATAGCATAGTGACCTTAATTAAGGATAATAAGAACTCATATAATATGATGAAAATTTCAAATTGTATATCGTCACAATGGAATTCAAATATCAACAAAACTAAGTAATGAAATACTCAGAACTATAATCCACTAATACAATCAGTTGAAGAGGGACTCATCAATTTCAATCTTCACCTTCTCATTATCTTCAAACTTATCTTTCTTGGCAGGTGCCGGCGGAGCAAAGAGCCTCGGTGGTCCTCTACCTTTCTTCTTGTCCTTTGGCCTAGCCTAAAATCAACCATAACATGAAAAGTAATATAACATTTCTAATAATGATTTGAGTTTATTACATAGACAATGTAAGAAAGTTTTACATACTCTTCCAATGATATAGTCTAACATAAGCAAATATAGCTAAATTTAACCTCACTATTTGTTTCGATGACAATGTAAACTCTTTTATACTGTGAGAAACAAAAAATTAAACCCTTATAATGAAATTTCAGCAAAAGTGCAAAACAGAACATCCATATGAACGAATTAAAATAAAATAAAAATCCAAACTTTAAATAGGATTGGAAATTGTAAAAGAGAGTATAAAAGCAGAACATTTTACATTTCCAAATGAATGGTTGAAGCGCTTCCCCCTTGCGGTTTTCTTGTCACCTCTGCCACAGTAAACTGAAAAAAAGAAACCAAACAGAAAAAAATCGAATACCAAAAAATGGGGTGTAAGAATTCATACATAATAAAGCACATTCATTACAAAGTTTGCATCTTTTTGGGTTATATTGGAGAAAGTTAGTACCATAAGGGGTTGGTGAAGGAGATGAAGCTACAGAGAGTGAAGCAGAAGGTGTGGAGAGTGGTGAAGAGAGAGTTTGGGAGTGAGAGAAGGAAAGGTGAGAAGAAGAAGAAGAGTGAAGCAGTTGAGTGGAGAGTGGAAGAGGTGAAGCTAGTAGCAGAGAAGCCATAGCTGAGGATGATAACACAATTGGGAAGATAAGGTTTTGAGAATGAAGAGAAAATAAAATATATAAAGCTTTGTTACAATTTTTTTTACTTAGTATTTTCTATTACAAATATATATTAAATTAAATTACTTGTTAGTTGTTAGTTATAAAATATTGTATGCGGATTAAGTTAAATAGATTTGTTAGAAAAAGAGTCATGGTGAGTGTACTACAATGTGGAAGAGTTGGTGACAGAGTTTTACAATTCATTAACATACAATCATTATACATGTGACATTTGTTGATAATGCAAAAATCATAGTATAAATTTATATAAGGTCAATTTGTTTTTTTGTTTTTTAATTGTGTGGCTATTTTATTTTCATAGATTTCAGAGGACCATTTTAGGTTATCTTTAAGGTACATTCTCTGTTGTTATGATGCCCTAGATATACATTTTACCTGCTTCTAAAACTTACCCTTCGAAGAAAAATACCTTTAAAACTTACTTATCAACTTATATATATAATTATTTGTCAATATTTTCCTCCACTTTAATATTTTAATTTCAATAAAATTAACATAGTACATTTGAAAGTAGAGTGAAAAAAAACTGACAAATAAATGATACAAATTGATAAATAAATTTTAAAACATTTATTAAAACATACAAGATATATATATATATATATATATATATATATATATATTATCCACGCCCCAACTAATATATCATTGCAAGTGGTGTACTTAAAAATTTTAAAAATTATAGATGAGACTCTTAGTAGAAACTCTTTTATTCATAAACTTTGAATCTGAAACTTTGCTTAAAGAAAGGATAATGAACCATTTACCCCTCACTTCATTCCACAAATATTACGTAGGAGAACAATGCAATAGCACCTTTTTTAAAAGAGTATTGTTACGTGTACAATAAAAAATCAGTCAAAATAATTAATAAGTTGTGCATAATATGTATAATATAAAATGTACAATAAATATTACATGTCATGTATAACATACAACACATTATGATATAATACATTATGTGCACAACATATATCAATGTTGCAAAGAAATATGATGTTGAAACTTGAAACATATGATATATATTGTGCATATAACAAATGATATATGTTATTCACGACATATGATATACATTATATATTTCATATTATGAATTTTGTGCCCAATATATGGGTAGTTTTGAATAATTTTTATTATGCATGTATTTGGTTTTTTTAATTATTCTTAACTATTCTTGAAATGCCGCGTTGCCCCCATTACCAATCACCAAACACAAACAACTGAACAAGTAAAACATATGGGAGTCCGATCTAGAGAAATAAAAAAGGGAAGAAAACAAAAGATGGGAAAATGTAAAGGAAGAAGCAGTGGAGCAAGAGTTTTCCACAAAAGAACCCCATATCATCAATATTTATCATATGCCACCGCCACCGATGGCCATGGTTTCCTCAATACCGTGGATGATTGTATTAACAGTAGCGGCTCTACCCACTCTCACGAGTCTATCACCTCCACTTCACTCCAAAGGTGAGTCACTTTGTTACCATCAAAATCTTAGTTGCCCACTTTTTTTCTTCACCCTTTTTTCATTCTCATTTGTTACAAAAATTCCTTGAACATACATATACATTATTGCATCGGGCAGAAAATTGATTTTGTGTTCAACTTTTTGTTCATCTTCTATGACCAAAAAATTCACTTTCAAATAATTAAGATCGGCCTAATTATCATACATACTTATGTGTTAGATGAATTAACTATGCAAATATATAGGTTGCATTTATTTTTTCCTGAATCTAGATCACGGTGAGTCAGTGAATAAAATTATCAATTTTTTGTCCACTCCAATTTTGAAGTTGCTATGAATTGGAAGAGAGTCACTGTGTGCTAAAAGAGGACACAAATATATATGGGAAAGTGCGTTCGGTGTCAATTTTGGATTCGACTCTAACTCCTATGACACTGTTTTCATGACTCCCTTCATTCTAACTTCAGAGTCACTTAAAACAAACACTACCATATAGATTTGGTTCATTCTTTCGTTCATGCAAGACATGATTTGAATTCGAAATCTAAGAAACTTCTTTGGAATCATTTGTAAATTTTACTATAAACTTTGGTTTACGAAGATGTGTATCTCATTATCTAAACTTTAATAAAAAAAATAAAATAGATGAGGAGATTTTGGACCAAAATGGGATTGACTTGAAGTCAATGTCCGTGAAGGCAGCAGAGGAACTGTCGAAACGACCCAAAAAGGGTGAAAGCAGATGTGAGAATCATAAACGCACGCTTGAAGCATCTCTCTCAGTACGTGATCTCATATTTGATTTCCAAATTTGGAATAATCAATTTTTACTAAATCTAAATAAATCATCATTTTATTTTGTTTGACAGAACCAATCGTACAAAAGCAGAACCAATGTGTTTTGATAGCTGATGCGGCGTCGTTGTTGAAGCTTTTGGACAAATCAACGGATGAGATTGAGGTTGCAGGGAAAATGGCTCAAAGGAGTGTCCTTTTGATGCTTCAAGCTCAGATGATGTTCAAGGATGCTCGAGAACTACTTGAACAGAGCAAACGCAAGTTACAATCTTTTGACATGTCTCAAAAATGACTCACCCTCAAGTATTATTATTATTTTTCTTTTGCTCTTTTGTCCATTTGGTTGGAACTCAATTTCAAATCCTTGGAGGTCAAATCTTTTCTTATTGGATATGTTTATGCTAAGAGATTGGAAAGCTTTGCTTCATAAATAGTTTTCTTCGAGTATTTAACACACAGGATTACTTATCCTCCTTTTATGAACTTCTTTTCTTCCTTCTAATAAATTCTTTTTTTATAAAAGAGTTGCATTTTTTTAATTTAGTCCTTTATTTTAAATTTTATTCAAATTAGTTCCTGACATTGCATTCCGTCATTCAAATCAATCATTATGTTCGATTAATATTATAACAGAGTTGATTTTTGCTGATGTGACTTGTTAACTGCGTACATGGTAAGTGATGTGAAAATTTCAAAGTAATTGTTTTATTTATGTCTCTCACTTTCACAATTTTAATTCAAATTAGTCCTTTTGTTTTTTTCTTCTAAAAACCATATTTGAGTGGTGTTAGAAACCTCTTCTTCCTCTAACATTTCTTTTTTTTCTTCTTGTTATTTTTTATCTTTAAGCTTACACCATATATGTTTTAGGGCCTAAAAGACTATTGGAAAAAAACTCTTATTGATAAGTTAGGTTTAGAACAGAAATTAAGTAAAATTTGAAATTGCTATGAATGGGTTTGCTTTGGGGTTTGTTCACTTTGTTGTGAGCATAATTGATGACCTCTAACAATGTGGATAGTTAAGGTTGTTGCAAGCTCTTTCTAAAGTGAAGAATATGGCTTCAAACAGGGTCTTTAAAAATTAAAGATTGAGTTATTTATCATTCCCAGATAATTTTTACACATTTTCAGAAAGAAGGTCTGGACATTGATTAGTGGTTCGTAGTGGTTGATCTCTGAGTTTGGAAATATGTGGTTCGTTGCAGCAACGCCACTCAAATATGATGTTTATATATAAAAAAAAGGGGCTAATTTGAATCAAAATCGTGAAAGTGACGGACTAAAATGAAACCGTTACTTTGAAATTTTCACATCACTTATCGCGTATGTAGATAACAATACACATCAGTAATAGTCAACTCAGTTATAATATTAACCAAACAAAATGACCGGTTTGAATTATGGAATGCAATGTGAAGGACTAATTTGAACAAAATTTAAAGTGGGGGACTAAATTAAAACAAAGATGCAATATGAAGACCTAATTTGAGTATTAAACTCTATAAAAATGATAACTCATCAACATGAGTTATCTTTATTTGATTTTTAGAGTAGTTTGTATATAATTTTATTTGTTTATTAGTCGTTGTTATTGAGTTATTCGAAAAAAATATTAGAAATGCATTATTTTTGCGTCATGGACTTTTCAATTTATTTGTTAAGTGTTTTCACGAAAAATTATCCAAATAGGATAAAAATATTAGATACTTTTGGCATAAAATGATTTCATAATTCAAATTCAAATTCGAATCATTCTATCATTTCATTCATTTTATTACTATTAACACTTTTGAGAAGAGAGAAACGTAACCTAGCAGAGCTCTGGAGACCAAGAACAATGATTCACTAAGAGATCAAAGTCAAGAGTAGAGAGGTGCGAGGATTCCCCAATTCCTAAGTCTTCTTATCCTTTCTATGTATTTCTCTCTCCTTTCTATCATATATTCTTTTTCAAATACCATGAACTAAAAATCCTTTGATTGGGATTTTGATGTAACAACTATGATTATCTTTTAGTTCAATTCTTTAGTATCCAATTTTATTTTACAAAATTGTATAAATTTAAAATTTGTTCTTAATACTTTTGTTTGATTGGGTAACTTGTGATTAATTTTTAATCTCATATGATCTCTAAGAGAAGTATTGTGAGTATGTACATGAGATTTAAACCACAATCTAGCTATCACTAGAGATAGATGACTGCGGGTTGTGCAATCATTATGGGAATGCAAGGACTTAATCCCTAGGTAGTCTAGGTTAGTCTAAGAGATTAGTTAACCGGGATAACGAATGAGTTTAGGATGATATTGATAAAGACTCTTAAAAAAATAGGGATCCCGATTGTTATACAAACAAAATAAAGATTGAATAACATAGATGGTAATTGAAAGAGAGACATATATTGTGAAATCAGAACCTCAATCATTTTTCTTTCACAAATCACTTCTTTTTAATTGTTCAATTGATTTGTTCTTTATATTTTTATTTTAATTTGTTTTATTTTTAATTCTTAATTCCCAATCATTCTCAAACAAATATTTTTGTTCCAATTAGTTTTACAAATTTGATTGATAAGTTAATTGATTAGTCTCTGTGGATACGACAATCGAGTCTTAAATACTCCAATTTTTATTACTTGAACGACATAGTATACTTGTCATGATTTTTCGCATCAAGTTTTTTACGTTGTTGCTGGGGACTAACTTTTATTTATTTTCATTAAATTTGTTAAGACTAGTTGTAATTTATTAGACATAGAAGAATTATTTAAAAATGTAATTAGTCAGATTAGTTAATCAGTTCTCAGTTAGTTAGTGTTTGTTAGAGTCTTTTATTTTGACTCATCCATTTTTGCTCATGTTGATGATGTATATATACTCTGTAATCTCACTTTTCTCAGTAATGAAAAATCATTTTCCACATTTCTTGCACAGAGCTTAAGATAGCTCAATCACAACAGTCTATCATGGCTACAAATTCTCCTCCACTTCCTCCGTCCAGAAGAAAGTTAGGTGATTACCTTCAAGTCAGACCGATTGGTGGCTCAGTCATTATTTTTCCTGATCAAGATGATGCTCACAATGAACTGAATATTCATCAGACAATCATCTTAATTCAGAACAACTGTCAGTTCTTTGGGTTGGCTCATGAAGATGCACAAGAGCATTTGGCAAAGTTTTTAACTGAGGTGGATAATGTGACGAGTGGTGCAAATAGAGAGAACATGTAATTGCGTCTCTTTCCTTATACCTTGAATGGAGAGGCAAAAGTGTGGTTAAATACTCAACCATCGGACACATTACTCACCTGGAATGATGTGGCAACAAAGTTCTTACAGCATTTTGATGCAGAGGATTGATTGAGTCAGGTTCAATTTGCTATCTACACCTTCAAGATGGAAGAAGAGAAAGCTTTCACACCTTGTTGGAGGCGATTTCTAGCTCTTCAAGCCAGACATCCATCTCATGAGATTCATACTCACATGTTATATCAGATCTTCTACAAAGGACTCACTTACGCATATAAAATCATGGTTGACAAGGGGTAGTCTGAGAGAATAAGACACCTGAGGAATGCATGAAGTTATTTGAGATAATGGCTAGGAACAATTATACTTCTTCTAAGAGAGCACCGAAGAAGAAGGGTATTCTTGAGATAGATACAAGCACTGCTATTTTGACTAAGTTGGAAGCTTTGGTCAACAATCAACAGCAAATTTTGAATGAACAGGTTAAGACTCGTGTGGTTCAAACAGTGGTTTGTGACTTTTGCAGGGGGAATCATCCCAATAGAGCTTGCTCTATTCCTTCTGTAGAAGAACAAGTGAATTATGTGGGACAACAAGAGATATTTAACCAATACAGAAAGTACTCCCATAATCCTAACCACAGAGATTATCCTGATTTTTCTTAGAGCAACAACAATCAAGTGCAGAGACCTCCTCAGGCACAACTACCACAAGAGAAGAAGCCCGACCTAGAAGCAATGAAGGCAAAGCTTATGGAGAGCCAATTGTCCTTTCAGGAAATGACAATGAATAAATTCAAGGAGCAAAAGACAATTAATAGGAATCATGAAACATCATTGAGGAATATTGAGCATCAATTGTGCGGTAAATTTCTCAACAGTTGACTCAGAGACCTCTTGGAACACTACCTAGTACCATTGTTGCAAATCTTGATGTCTATGGTAGAGAGCTTATATATATATATATAATGTCAATCACACTAGGGTGTATTTAGAGTGTTTCATGCTCGAAGTTATATATGTTTTATTGCAATTTCGGAAGGAGTCCGCGTAATATTGTCTCTTATCTCTTTTAAATATATATTTTTTAATTATGCTAGTTAATCAAGATAATTATCGAATTGCATTAAAAATTTAGATGTTAGAATTAAAATAATAAAAATATTCTACTATCATCAATTATTATAATTTCTTTCTTCTCAGAATAGGCAAATACATAGAGACTATAATAACAAAAAGAAAATAAATACTTCTTGAAATTAAAAAAGAGACCAAATAAAAAGAAAAAAAACAAAGACATTTAAAAGCAAGCAGAGAGTATTGCATTTGTCGTACAACAGAAATACGTGCAACTAGTATTTAATATGTACTATACATAATACACAGAATGTGTGTTATACATACTTGTACTATACATATAACACACATTACGTAATATGTATAGTAGATATTAGAAATTAGGTAGACGTATTTTTATTTATATGATAAGTATTATTGCATAATAACATGATTGTCCATAATGATCTGCTAACACATCAATTCCCATGGTGTTTTGTGGTTTTAGATATGATTCTGGCACCTTTCTTTGCAGGACGATGGTTAGAATTACTAACCTTCTTGTCTACTTTGGAAAAGAAACTAATGGGGGGAAAACAATGCTCATTGGAAGTTGTAGTCCTATCTGCATTTCTTACCTTTTTATCAATTTTTGAAAAGAAACTAAGGACACCATGTGATGTTACCCTATGTGGATCGCTGATCTTCTCGTTTAGTGTCGAAGAGAAACTAGGGAGACGCTGATCATTGGGTTTTGTCCTAACTGGACTACTCATCACTTTTTTATCTACTTTAGATGTAAAACTAGACATTATCTTCGATTGATAGATAGATAGATTGATGATGATGATGTTGAATAATAATTAAATTGAAGAACACACCAAACACGATGGCGGGTTGCCGGCTTTTTATAGCCACGGCATCTATAGTCAACTGGGTAATGCTATTATAATATTGGGATAAAGTACTCTTTCCAGAATTATAAATTCTAATTGTATCTCTTCAAAATTAAAATATCATATTAATTGGTAATTCTAAAAAATCAGACAAATTAGTTCCTTAAGATTTATGAAAATGATCAAATTAGTCCCTATAATGGGAGGATTAATTTGTCCAAAATTTTAAGTTGGTAGAGGCTAATTTTATCATTTTTATAAATTTTGAGGTATTAATTTGTATAGTTTTTTGGACCAATTTGTCCAACGTTTTAATTTAAGAGAGGTGTATTTTGAATTTTCGTTTCTAGAGGACTACTTTGATTGATAATAAGTTTTGTAGGGACGAATTTATGTGTTTTGTCTAATATATAAAGTTGGATATTTATAAGACATCCATCAAAATTAGCTGTAAATGATCATGTCATGAATTAAATATTAAAGATTACATTTTTTCTTTGGTAAGGATTAAAGATTACATATTGACATAATATATAATATTTTAGATGTACAAGTAATATTTTTGATGTTATACAGAGGAGACTAGTGCCACTTTTGTAATTTTGTTGAGGTGTTTAAGATATATATGACAACCGAAATAGATAAAAAAGTTAATTTACTTTCTGTAACAATGATTTTTTCTCTTATATTTAAATTGTTAAAACTTAATAATAGGTAATAAATATTGGTTATAAATTATTAAAAATTGATTATTCTTGAGTATTACTATAAGAAAACACTTGGAAAATATAAAATATTTGTATCAGTGTAAAGATAATGACTTGTATATTATTAAGATCAATTATTTTGTATTCCTTTTATTATAACTTTTTCGAAGTATAAAAATTACATAAGTTTTCTTTCACACATATTTTCTATTATGTTCTTATTACAAAATACTTTTTCTTTATATTTTTACATCTTACTAAATGCAACCTTAGAATACATTTTCTATTTTCTTTTCTTAATCAATAGTTTTGGGCATGAAATAATTAATGTCAAAATAAGTATATCTCTTACATATTTTTTATAGAAGCTCGTTCATAAATAAAAAATTCACTCTTTTTTTCCTAAGCAAACATACCCAATGAGATAGATCATCAACGCGTTACTCATATCAACCGACCCCTATTTTAAGTCTATATATAAAGAAAGACTAATTGTAAATATTGTCAAAGTCTCCCCCCTTAAATTATGAGCAATTATTGTTACTAGTTTCGAAAAGGTTGAATAGACTATAGAGGTCAACTTATTATAAAGAAAGACTAATGGTAAATATTGTCAAAGTCGTCTTTTTTTCAATTTTTCATTTAATTTATTTTTATTTATCTCTTATAAAATTTTAAAAAGTATTTATTCTTTTATTACTTTTTTATATTTTGTCTATCTGAAAGAAAGAAAAATTATAATAATTAATGATAATTGAGGTATGGTTATCATTTTAACTTTAATATTTAAATTTTCAATAAAATTCAATTATTATCTAAATTGACGAGTATAACTCAAAAAAAATTTAAAAGTGACTGAAGTAGTACTTGTTATTAAAAAATTGATGAAAATAGTCGTATTTTTTTCTATTGATGTTCAGGAATTCATCGGTGACGTTCATCTTGATGATAATTAATTTTTCACTCACTTATAAACACCTTAAAAGGTAGAATAACTGAACTAAAACTTTTTTGTTAATATCAAATTTCAACATTTAATTAAGAGATAATACACTTAAGCCTTGAGAATATAAACTCTTCAGGTTAGGTAATTATAATTAGGGTTTTACGGTACTTGTTAAGGATACTAAAAAAGGTAACATTTTTAAAAATTAAAAAATTTATGGTGGGTCCATCACATAGAAGATATCAAAATGCATGTTTTTAAGGTGAAACTTTCCTCTTTTACTACATTAACAAGTGCCCTAAGGACACTTGTTAGCAAAACCCTTATAATTATTATTAAATTTGATCATGGATCTCCGACGAGGCGATGATGAGGAATGCATGGTTTGTTTGATCTCTTTGAAGGAAATACGTTATTTAGGAAGCAATAATGATATTCGTACATATATTTTTTTTTTACATATTCTCTTCACTTACTTTATTATCATTGAATTTTAATATGACATCACTTTAACACTTCAATTTTTATTCTCCATCTTTGAATTTACATATATGTTTATTGTACATATATACAAAAAATATATATACAAATATCATAACTCTTTAGGTGACATTCTTAATTATTGAACTTGATAATACTATGTTATTGTTTGCTAAAAATATGTGTTAATTTTTATTTGATAAAAAAAATTAGATTTTTTATTGGCTTTTAAAAGTACCTTATGCACTAATTATATAACCTCATTTTCTTTATTGATTGAAATGGAAATTATTATCTTTAAGCACACAAGACCAAACGGAATTTTCACAAGCCAAAGCAACTAAGTTGATACCAAACTAATGGAGACAGAAGTTTTATGCATATATATTTTGATATCTAGACTAATTTTATTTATGAGCATTGATATATTTGCTATGAAAAATAGTCAAAACAGTCAACACAACATATATTACATATTATGTACAATATTTATCATATATTATGCACAACATATATTATAAGTTATAAAATAAGATTATGTTATCACATGTGATATATGTTGTGCATAATAGATAAAATATGTCGTGCGTATTACATATTGCATATTAGCAATATTTGTTGTACAACTGAAATACGTCCAACTAGTATCCAATGTGTGCTATACATAATATGTAATGAGTGTCATATGTATAACATAAGTACGTATAAAACATATTATATATTATGTATAGCACACGTTGAATACTAGTTAGATGTATTTTTGTTATACAACAACCATTATTGTATTACATATCAGTAATATATGTTGTGCACTAATTATTGGTTGTTGTTGCTAATTTTTCATTGTGAGTGAAGAATTTTCCCTTTATTTATAAAGAAATGATAAACTTGATATTTAATCTCTTGTACACCCAGAAATTATGAATGACTATGATCTAATCCAATAATATTTATTGTACAACATAAATATGTTTAACCAGTATTCAACGTGTATTATATATAATATGATTATGGAATGTGTATGAGATACATAACACACATTTCATATGTCGTTGGACGATAAAAATGATTGCATCTAAACACTATAAAAGTTATAGGTAAGGTGATAGAGTTGGCACAACTAAAAGTTCAATTAAAATCTTTGGTTATTTTTGTTTTATGAGATAACCAAAGATGCAAGCTTCTCAACCCGGTGACTTTAGCTGGATGATTCCCGTTGAAGTAATGCTGGGTGCTCTGGATCACGGAGAAGTTCATTCATGCAGCATTTCAAGGGTCCCAAACATGCTTCGTGACCAAAACGACGCCGCTTACAAGCCAAACACAGTCTCCATAGGACCCTGGCACAGAGCAACCACACGGCAACTTCTCAAGATGGAAGAGGCCAAACTTCGTTACATGCGTGACTTTCTCGAACGCAAAGGAAGATCCGAATTCAGCCTTAGAGATTGCGCCGTTGACATCATCAAATTGGACAAAGCAATTCGTGCGTGCTATGCCGGCGGTGACCTCATTGAATTCGATTCTCACGAGCTTTCCAAAATCATGATCGTCGATGGTTGCTTCTTGCTAGAGCTTCTCCTCCGCCTCGACGATTACATCAATTCAATCCCATCGCAGAATCAGAATCGAATTAATAATAATAATCCCTATTTAGGTGATCCCTTGCTGCAAACAGAGGATAGGGTTTTCTCAGTATTGAACAATATCACAATGCTGGAGAATCAGATCCCCTTTATTGTTCTCAAGAAATTGTACAGAAATGTCTTTTCCGATGACATTGAAATCAAACACGATCACCGCGTCGCCAACATCGTCCACCGAGTTTTCGGTTACCCTCCGGTGACCGCTATCTCCGGCGGTGGTGCCGCTCACATTCTTCACCTCATGCACTTATCCACCGTTCACGAACATGACCAACAGGAGAAGAAGCAGGGGATAAGAGATTTTCAACAACTAAGGCAATGTGCTACGAGGCTTCACGCCGCAGGAATTACCATTAAGCCTGTGAATAGCAACAACATTACCGCCACTATCACTGCTGGTACCAGTATCAGTATCAGCAGTAGTAGTAGCGGTGACGTTGTTGGTAATGGTCAATTTAAATTTGTGGATGTTTTTAACTTCGACATAAGGTTCGACGAAGGAAATGGTGTGCTGGAAATTCCGACATTGCGAATTAAGGAAACAACGGAGGTGAGGTGGAGGAATTTGATCGCTTGGGAACAGAGCAGAATTTGGATCAAACGAATGTACACATCTTACGCTCTGTTCTTCCAAGGTTTGATTTGTTGCAAGCATGACATTGAAATGCTGATGGAGAAAGGGGTGATAGTGATTGAGTGCAAGAACAAGAGCAAGGAAGAATTGTTGGTGCTGTTTCGAACAATCTCGAAAGGGGCTGAACATATGGATCCTAGCTATACCCAAATTTGTGAGAGGCTCAACGAGTACAAGGCAGGAGAAGTTAGAAAAGTGTTGTGTGGATTGAGTAGAATCGCTTGGCATAAGTGGTGGTGGGGTTTTGAGTTCATAGTGTATTGTGTGAGATATTGGTACAACATTTTGATAACAGACCATATTCCTAATGTGTGGAAATTCTTAGGCGTTCTTGCTGCTATTGTTTTGCTTGTTCTCACAATCATGCAAACATATTATTCATCCCGCAGTGTTGCCTAGGACTCTCTAGGAATCTAAGAATTTTCAACAATCCTATTTGAACATTTAATTTTTTCATACATCCAAACATCCTACTCACAAATATTCTGTAACATGAATAACACATGTTGGATACAAATTGAACGTATTTCTGTTATACGTCAAACATTATTGAAACCACGCATCAGAGCCCATAGAATTCCCTTAGCTACTCTTTTATTGCTTTTAAATTAATATATGCAATCCTCATCATCGTCTAGGTGATCCACTGTCAACTTTAATAGTTATAAAGAAAATGCTAATTCTAAATAGTACTCTTTCATTTATTTTTTATCACATTCAAATATTAGCAACTTTGAAGAATATGTTTACAACTTATCAACATATTCATCAAAGTTGTCAACGTTTAAATGGGTGAAGGAGTACTATATTATGTACCCATAGGACACCCTTTTAGGGATGGCAATGGGGCGGGTTTGGGTGGGTTTGTCCTCAACCCGACTCCGCCTCGCACACTCTAAAATTTATCTAAACCCGACTCGCTCCTACCCACGGGTTTAAAACATTAAAATCCGTACCCGCCCAGCCCCTCAATTTTAAAAACATAACATTTTAATTATTATAAAATCTAATAAATATATGTATCTGCACAATAATATTAATTAAACATAGATAAAGTAGACCAAAATAAATATAAACACAAATATCTCATTACAAAATGTACGGATAAAATAAATATAAAGTATACCAAAATAAACACAAACATAAAGGGGTTTAGGAAATTAGGTTTGTGACTTTGTGAAATTGTGATTAGGAGTGAGAGGAGTAATGTGGCATGATGATTTAAAAAATCTAAGTATAGAACATTTTTTCTTATAATAGAAGATTATATATTATAATTATATATTTTATAAATATAGGATGTGGGTAGGGTAGGGTAGGGTTCACTCTAAACCCGCACCCGCCCCGTTCGCAATCCAAACCCGCCCCATTGCGGGGTGGATTTTTAACCCGACCTGAGCGGTTAGAATAGGGTGGATGCCCTGCAGGTAAAGTTTTCGCTGTCATCCTTGACCCTTAGATATAATTACCTACTCTAAAGAGTATATATATACTCTCCAACAGTTGGAGTGTATCTTCTCTTAATTAAATGCAGAGAGATCAATCTTTCTTTTGAGTATGAAAAAAGTTTTAGAACTTCAGATTAGTTGTTCATTTTTTAGATGCCTATAAGTGAGTAAGAAATTTATCATCATGATCTACGGTAAAATGTCTGAAATTGAACAAAAAGTATACGATTACCTTTGTCATTTTTTTAATAACAAGTACTCCTTTCATTTTAAAATAGGAAAAATCTTGATATATAATAAAAAATCATTCAAAACAATCAATAAATTGTATACGATATATAATATATAATATGTACAGAGTATATTATATATTATGCACATCATATATAACATATTGTGCACAACATTTATCACATGTTGTAATATCATTTTTCTTCACAACATGTGATACTTATTGTGCATAATATATGATATATGTTGTGTATAACATGTAATATATGTTTTAGCATATTACATAACATTTGTTGCACATATTGTTTTGTCCGTTTTCTCGTTATAGATATAGCAATGTTATTTAAAATAATACTCATTTAAGGTTTTTATGCATATTAAAAAACTCAATAAATTTTCTTAATTTTCTAAACAAATATATTAAAATGGCTAAACTACTTTTATTAAATCATTTTTCACTACTTTTATTAATTGACGTTTTGAAGCAATGCACACTTATATTAAAAAGGTTATTAAAACACGCAATTTTCTATATAAATCAATAGACAATGACAAAATTATCTTTATAATTTTTTGTATAATAATTATTATAGGAGATGAGTGAGAGTATATATAGGTAGAACTGGAAAAAAAAACATAATATTCCCTCCGGTTTTTTTTAATTGTCCAATTTTAAATGCGCGCGGGTATTTAGAAAATAGTTGGTGTTGTATAAAAATTAACAAAATGTATACCTACTTTACTAAATTACTCTTTATTACTTTACTTGGTAAAAGAGTAAAAGAGATTAGTGAGTAGTATTAAATAGGGGTAAAAGGGGAGAAAATAATAAATTTTGTCTCAAAATTTGAAATGGACAATTAAAAAAAAACACATGCATCTCTAAATTGCACAATTAAAAAAAATGGAGGGAGTAAATAATTTCTTGAATTTTTAAAATGATAAATAATGTTAGATAAAAAATTTACTAAAAAGATAAATAAAATTGGATGAAAAGAGTATAATTTTTTTTTCTTTCTAAAATAATTATTATTTTAAAATCGATGGAGTACTTATTGGATTTCTATCATTAAGTTGACCTCTATTCAAACTTTTCGAAACTAGTAACAATAATTGCTCTTAATTTAAGGGGGGGACTTTGACAATATTTACAACTAGTCTTTCTTTATATATACTTTTGTAAATTAAAATTAGGGGTCGGTTGACGTAACACGTTGATGACCTCATTGGTATGTTTGCTTAGGAAAAAAAAGTGAATTTTTTATTTATGAACGAGCTTCTGTAAAAAATATGTAAGAGATATAATTATTTTGACATTGATTATTTCATGCCCAAAACTATTGATTAAGAAAAGAAAATAGGAAATATATTAATTCTAATGTTGCATTTAGTGAGATGTGAATGAAAGAAATAGATGTAAAAATATAAAGAAAGAGTATTTTGTAATAAGAACATAATAGAAAATATGTGTGAAAGAAAACTTATGTAATTTTTATACTTCAAAAAAAGTTATAATAAAAGGAATGTAATTGATCTTAATAATATACAAGTTATTATCTTTACACTGATACAAATATTTTATATTTTCCAAATGTGTTGTCTTATAGTAATACTCAAGAATAATCAATTTTTAACGACTTCTAACCAATATTTATTTCCTATTATTAAATTTTAAAATTTTAAATATGAGAGAAAAATTTATTGTTAAAGTAAGTAAATTAACTTTTCTTTGCTATTTCTGTTGTCATGTCTTATTCACCTCAACAAAAGTGGCACAGACTTTTGCCTATAATTGACATAAAAAAATATTATTCATAGATCGAAGATATTGTACATTATGTTGACACATAATCTTTAATCTTTGGTTTATGATGTAATCATCTATCATTAATCTTGATGAATGTCTCGTAAATATTAGACCTTAATTTTATTAATATTATGTGTATAATAAAAATTGTACAATATTTGTACAACAATCATATTCATCGTTGGATTATAATATAAATTTACAAACTAATACAATCCAACAACAGTGAATATGGTTCTTGTATAAATATTGTACAAATTTCATTATATACACATATCATTCCTCATTTAATTTAGATTTCAGAATTCAGAATAGCATTACCCAATCAATAATGTTTATCGTATTAGTATCCAACGTGTGCTATACATAATATAAAATTTATATTATACGTATGTGTACTATACATATAGTATAGCACACGTTGCATACCAGTTGACTATTGATGCTTCCGCTATAAAAAGCCAGCAACTCGCCATCGTGCTTGGTGCGTTCTTCAATTTCATTACTACAACATCATCATCCTCATCGATCTATATATCTATCTATCTGTCTATCATAAATGTCTAGTTTTACATCTAAGGTAGAAGAAAAAGTGATGAGTGGTCCAGTTAGGACAAAATCCAATGATCAGCGTCTCTCTAGTTTCTATTCGACACTGGACGAGAAGATCAGCGATCCATATAGGGTAACATCACATGGTGTCCTTAGTTTCTATTCAAAAATTGATGAAAAGGTAATAAGTGATGCAGATCATAGGACTACAACTTCCAATGAGCATTTTCCCATTAGTTTCTTTTCCAAAATAGACAAGAATGTTCTTACTTCTACCGATCATCATCCTGCTCAAAATAGTGTCAGAATCATATTATAAACGTTAAGACATCATGGGAATTGATGGTCTTAACGGATCATTCTCAACAATCATAATGTTTCATATTATTTAGAGTATTGTTAGAGGTACAACAAAAAACAAGTCAAAACAGTTAATAAATAAGAATTTTTATCATGAAGTGTTAAAAGGACTTTTTTTAATTGTTTTGACTGAAAAAGTGTTGTTCCCCAGATATTTGTGTATTATGGACCGCTCCCAAAATCGCACTGGACCTCGTAAAATTTCAAAGCAAGTCAATAACATTCCAAATGCTCCACATCCTTATTTTGCCTTGTGCACATGGGTGGATTTATTTTATTGGTGTGGAGGCTCATGATCCATAAAATTTTCAATATTAGTTTAAAAATATATAAATATATATATTGCTCCATTGTATTACTTTGTTTGTTCACACGCTATAAAATTTTAAAAGATATATTATATTAATAAATATAAGTGAAGTAATGTTTTTTTTTTTTGGGTTTACAGTGAAGTAATGTTTTTATCCTCGTTGCAAAATACTTTTTTTCTAGCTACAAAATCAAACCGCATGGTGGGCTTGTGCGTACAAATGTGTTGAATCCAAAAAAAAAAAAAAACAAAAGAAGCTTGAGCTGGATGCAAGGGTTTAAGGTTCGATCTGATCCCCGTCTTATACATGCAATAATCTGTAGTGGTTAAACCCTTAAATGGAGTTTCACACCACAACGGATTAGTTCTTGATTTACCGGGTTAGGAAATATCGTTGTTCCAATAAAAAAAAATAGTCAATCCTTAAAATTCTCCATGTTTTCAATCTCACCGTCCATTCATTTATTTTAAAACCAAATCTTTAATCTCCCCGATATCACAAAATTTGGATTACTTCATATCGACTAATGTTTAATCAAAAACTTGTTTGCATTATAGGGCCACATTTTCAGTCCAAACATTATATTTCTCAATACAATATTATCCATTTACTACCAGTTTAACTATAAATTAAAACCAATTTGAATCAAGTAAAGGCTGAATTATAGAATTCATTGAATTCAAAAGTGTTAAAGTAGAGGTTCATGCATCAATTATCATGCGTGTACATACAGGTTTTAGAATAGGTTTTAGAATAAAGACAAAACTCCCAAATTATTCCTTCCAGAATTTACAATCGGAAATTATAGTCCCTCCAGAATGAGAAAGTAAAAATTAGTCTATGCACATGTTAAACATCGGACTTATTAGTCCCTCTGTTAATATTCTCAAACATGGATGATGATCTGGCAGTAACGGTGATGATCTGGCACAGTTAAATGACACATTATCATCACCATAAACTAAACGACGTCGTTTTGATGTTCCAAATCATCACTCACTTAACTCAACCTCACCCCCTCTCTCCTCTAAAACTTCACTTCCCTTCCTTTCTAAAACCTTAAGTGAGTGATGATTTGGAACATCAAAACGACATCGTTTAGTTTATGGTAATGATTACGTGTCATTTAACGGTGTCACATCATCACTGTTACTATTAGACGATCATCATCCTCATGTGAGAATATTAACAGAGGGACTAATAAGTCCGACATTTGACATGTGCAGGGACTAATTTTTACTTTCTCATTTTGGAGGAACTATGTACAATGTCCGATTGTAAATATTGGAGGGACTAATTTGGGAGGTTTTGTCTAGAATAAATGTATAAGTACTATATATGCCGCTAATAATGGCACGTGACAAGCACATGAACCCACATGCAGCACATGTGAATATGGGCCTTCGTCCATGCCCCATTCACTAATAAAAGAATAGTAGATGAGGAATCCAAAAGCTATTAGCTGAAAAGGATTAAACAAGCAACACACAAACATCGGGTCAGTCGGGTCAGCGACTTGATGTTCATTAAAGAAGATCTTAAGTCTTGTGGTCTGTGGATAGAAAAATCTCAGTCTCACATATCATTTTTAAGTATATGATCCGGAAGGTTGGATTTGTCGTGATAGAACTTCAGATACCGTAAATATTAAAAAAAATAAGTAACACAAAAAGAAGTTAAGACCATTTAATATATGCTCCAAAAATTTTTATAGTCATACATTTTAAATTTAATACATTAATTTTTAATCATTTTAAATTAAAATGAATGTGATACTACGAATTTTTAGAGTATACATTAAATAAGATTTAAAACCATAAAAAACTTCTCCAACACACACAAAACCCTTTGAACTCTCAAACAACATTGCCTTTAAGGCCACATATTACAAATTGTATATTTTTCTTAAAAGCATATTCGGACACATGTAAGGTAATAATGAGATTCCAATCTATGAGCACATGAAGGAAATGGCAAACAAAAATCTTATAGTATCTCCCAACCAAGACACAATAAAAGAGGCCATAAAAGAAAGATACCAAAATATATGTATCTCTAATTTAAATTAGCCTATGCATTTATAGCAAAGGAATCACAACATTTGACACACTATTTTTAATCAACTAACTTTAAACTTGAAAAAAATAATTAAAAAAAAAGAAGCTATATATAATTAACAAAGAAAAGCCAGCCAACACACATCAAATAAAAGAGGGGGGAGTATTTATACCAAACTACCCCCCATGTATGATACAAAAGTATTAATTGAGGAAAATGTGATTATAGCTGAGCTCTACTATTTTTTTTAGGTGAGTGAGTAAGCTTTTTTCATTAGTGATGATGAGCATGGGGCGGCGGTGCGGCCACGACGTGTGGCGAGGGTGGCGGCACCGGAGGCTTGCATTGGTAGCACTTAGCAAAAAGCCCAAATGTGTCAATTTGCTTGATAAAGTTGGTCATGCTGGCCCATCCTCCAAACCCAAATCCAACAACCAAAACCCACACAACAATGAAAGCATTAACTACATACATTGCAGTCCAGCTTGGCATGAAGAAAGGTGGTTTCTCTGCAGCATTCTGTAATAAAAGAAAAAACAAAGAAAAAATAAAAATAAAACTTAGATAACTTATTTTTTTTGAGGTCCCTTCATTACACTATTGAATTACTCAGAAAAATCCCAAATACTAAAGGTGCTATGATACCAAATAGGGAAAATTTTAACTAGATTGTCAATATTATCTATAAGGTTAAAATTGGATCACCTGGGGAGGCCCCTACTAGTTTTGTTCACATGTATTGATTTCTTTTGTCACACAATCTTCGTCCGGGATTCGGATTCACTAGTTATTTACGGTAACTTTTAGAGTTTAATTTTAATCCACCAGTAATTTTACACGTACATTCAATTATGAATTGACACATTAATAAAAGTCTTTAACTCAACCATTCACTAACTAAAAGGTCACACAGATCAATGAATTTGATTAGGTGACAATGTAAAATTTTTTACACTGTCAGTGTATCATAATTAAACTTCCACTTTTATCTGTCTTCTAGATCAATAGTATTAAAATAGTACTAATAAAGTGCTCTTTAAAATCAATTCTAAACCTATCTATCTAATTGATTGTGAACAATTTTTAACACTATTAGATGTTATTGATTTCTATTTTCATTTTCTATTTTCTGTTTTCAAATTTTACGAAGAAAATACTAAAAATAAAGAAAACACAATTTTATTATTTTCTCTATTTTTAGTATTTTCTTTACAAAATTTTAGAAACGGAGAAAACAATAAATAAAAACAGAAAATGAAAATCAATCAAACCCTTTATTTTCGCACAAAATCAAATCTATCTTCCATAATTGAATCTAGGGTAAGTGAAAATTTTTTACTATGTCATAGTCAATTAAAGAGAAATTGACTACAAAATCATTGTACATCAAAATCAATTCTACAAAAACAAAATCATACACACTAAGAAAACTGTTAAAAGGTGGGGTTTCTCACAACAAAAAATTATGTTCAGTTTCTCATAATTATTTACCATGAGAGCAAACAAGGAAACTTTAATGTATTGGTGAATAACATGAGAACATAATATATTTATCTGAATTTTCAATATCCGCCTACACGGTAATAGTATATGTACAACAATTATACATTCAACTAATATCCAACGTGTGCTATGTATAATATGTAATGTGTGTCATACGTAATGTTTGTTACGTATGACACACAATACGAATGACACATAGCACATGTTGGATACAAGTTGGATGTATTTCTGTTGTACAATAAACATTACCGACAATAATATTTATTGTATAACAGAAATACACCAAACTGATATCCAACGTGTGCTATACATAATATGCAATGTGTGTCATACGTACGTGTGTTATACATATGACACATTACATATTATATATAGCACACATTGAGTACTAATCGGACGTATTTCTGCTATATAATAAGCATTACTGTATAAAAAACATATCTCTTCAAATTATTTGGGGGGATGAAAACAGTGAACAACTACATACATACACCAGCTAAGCAGAGACAGAGTACAAGAATACAACTGTAGCAAATAACTAAATGAAAATGACACTACCCCACCACACCAGCCATAGGCTCATCAATTTCCTTCTCGTAATATTTCCAAATCCAAGCCTTAAATGCTATTGTACATTTGCTCTTGTCCCTCTCTTTTTTTTCAATGTTTATTCTCTCTCTCTCTCATTATTCTCAATGACAATCTCAAGAAATTATTGTTAAATGTTTTCCTAACAAGGAAAAGTTCATATATTATGTACCTTTCACTCATTTGTGGACTATATTTCCCATCTCTCACTTCAATTATAGTAAAAGTATAATATATAAGATTTTAACTTGATGTTGTACAATCACTCAATTGAGTTTTTTAATCAGCATGACCTTTAAAAATAAAAGATTTAAAACCCAATCATATATTATTTAAAATTTATGTACATTTCATTATATTAAAATTAAATTTTAGTATGATAAATAATGTCCAAAATTATACACTAAACTATCTAAGAATTTCACCTATATATTTATGAATATGACACCTGAAATTTTCCTTTAATCTGTTACCCATCGATATAGGCTGTACTCGTGAAGGCAATTGATTGAATTGGGGGATGGATAACATAACATTATTCTGAGCGTGAACCAACTAATTTAAGACTAATGGGGCACACACGCATTCACAACAACACAATGTAGTGGTGGGGCACATAAATTATGTACGTATAAGATCACTCATCATATCATATCAAGTTAGTAGTATCATGGGAAAGAGATGAAGATATTGACATTAGGGTAAATATTTCTTGTCAATGAAAACAGCCTACATGCTATACATAACATATATTATATATATAAATATATATATCATAAATCACATGTTATGCATACTATATATTATCTGTTGTGCACATCATATATTGTCATTACTAAAAAATTGAGTATTTTCAACATTAAATGTGTTAATAAAAGTAATATTGAAAATTAGTGACCGTCGAAAATACTTAAAACTAATTTATGAGTATTTTCAACGACCATTAATTGTCAAAGAATAGTTTATAACTATAAATACTTGGGGCACAACAAAAAATCAGTCAAACACAGCCAACAAAGCTCATTTAACACTTTATGACTCAAATAACACTTTAATCATGAGTATATTTTTAATAGGTGGGGTGATTATGGCCCAAATTTCTATTTGTTGGTTGTTTTGGCTGGTTTTTCATTGTGCCTCTAGCAATGCTCTTCAACTACTAACAAATGTCAACATATCTTTTTTTTGACAATTACATGTTGAAAATGATGATTATTGTTGTAGTGTACATGTTGTAACATCATCTTTCTTTACAACATGTGATATATAATGAACATAACATATTGACTGTTTTAACTGTTTTTGTTGTTGTATAGCTAACAATAATGCTCTAATATTTATGTGTGTATATATATATATATATATATAGATATATAGATATAATTACCTGTCTAGCGGAGGATTTTCTGTAAGTGAGCATATGGGCTAAGGAAGGGATGACGTAGACAGTGAAAGTAACAAGAAGAGCACCAACAGCAGAATTGATGGGGCCAAAGAAAGGGAAGATGATTGCTAAGAACCATATAGGAATGACCACGGGTAGCCTTGCAAGAGCCCTCACACATATGCTCCTTGTGTCGTGCATTCCTATTACCTTCTCCCACACGAAGTACAGTGGAGTGCACGCAAACCCAAATGTTATGAACTGCATCCATGTAGTACCATATGTCAGACTAAATTCATTCATTCATTTCTCACTTAAATTAACCATAAATGGAAAGAAGAAAAGAAGCCATTTATACAGTAATGCTTGTTATACATCAAAAATGCATTCATCGAATGTCCAACGTGTGTTATATATCATACACAATGGCGGCGGATCCAGAACATTTTAACAGTGGGGGCGAAAGTATTATATTGTTAATATATATAAATATTAGATGATGTTTTTTGAATTTTTTATAGTATGGGGGCAAATTTAATAATACAATGGGAGCAAAATATATACATTTTAACTAAAAAATAAAAAATGGAGTGGGGGCCATATTGTTGAACATAGATCCGCCACGGATCATACGTAATGTGTGTTATAAGTATAACACATTACGTATGACATATAGCACACGTTAGATACTCGTTGAAAATTAATGTGTCGTAATGAACCCTACACGTGTTAATTAATATTGTGACATGTTTGCATTTACACCCGAACCCCGAGTCTATATTAATATTTCACTTGGATTGTTGCAGAAAAACAATTTACTTATAATAAGATTAAATTAATGTCTACTATTTAAAGGAAAAAATGAGTTATCTAGCATGCAATCTTTTTAATAATTTTTAACATATGAATATAGACCCAGCTCAAAAGTAGGCAATAGAGTGATCATTTTTCTTTTTCCCTTAACTTTTTCAGCATAAAAAAATAATAACTGTTTAAGGTTTACTTTTTGACTTTGTTGTGTCAAAAAGAAAGGGAAAAAAGTGCAACACTAATAGTGATTAGGGTTACCTGGTGGATGAGCATAAGGATAACGGCGGCGTCACGGAAACGAGTCTTAGGGAGGAGAGAGAAGGCGTTGGAATGATTAAGCAACTCATCACCAAAAGCCCAATAAACGGAGACGGCGGAAGGAATCGTTAGTGTGAAAACGTACAATGTGGCCACCAAGTATATGTACTTGAACTTTTGGGGCTTCCACATGGCGTGCATTATCTCTCTGCAAAAGTATAATAAAATAACGATATTTGATCTATGTAATCGATTTTACTTAATTGGGATAAGATTTTAATATGATGTAGTATTATAAAAATTTTATTAAGCGTTGAATGTATTGTGGAACTTATTCAAATAGATTTTAGTATTTCTCTTGATATAAATGTTGTGTTTATTTTTATTGACTTTGGTGATAGAGTCTAGAGTCAATAAGTGAAAAAAATGACTCTATGCTTGGCTAGCGATCATAATGAGTAAATAAAATTGTCAATTTTTTATTTTTTTAATTTTAGAGTTACCGTGTATTAAAAAAAACACAAATATATGAAAATGAGTTTAAAATTAATTTTAGAATCATTGTATCTTACTCTGTCGGACTCAATAACTCATTTGACTATTATCAGTATCAATGAAAACAAATACTACTAAAGAATTTGTGAACATATGTTGCACAAAGTTTTGTACAAAATTGTAATAAAATTAGAAAAAGGACAATGAAATGGGATTTCTAAAAATAGGTGGCTTTTTGATTCATTGTGCGTTTTGTTGTATTTTTACATTTCACCAAAACATGACATGTTCATGAGAGTGAGTAGAAGAAACTTTGTGCAGGTTAGGTACGAAGGATATTTTCCTTTCCACGGTAAAAGAAAATTTAGATTACGAAATATTTTTAGTCCAAGAATAGAATAGATTTTGAGAAGATTGATACCTAACTTTACTCCAAAAAGCTAATTTAAAAGATAAACATTAAACAACACAATCTTTATTAAGATTTACTTGTCAGAATAATTTCCAATTTTTTTATAAATATTAAGTTTAAGATAATTAGATGAGTTTTATGACTTCTAGCTATCCCATAATTAGCCTTACTCGGTCAATTCAAAAGTACAAAATTGTCCAAGTGTAATTTTTAGAAGCAATTTAAAAGATTAACACAATAATAATATTCCTTTGAGCATAAATTCTTAAATTCCCTCCAAAAGCTAAGGTTAATTTATTCATAAAGGTTATATATCTAAAGTGATATGGTTCAAGAATGCTTAATAAACAAATAGAGAAATACTTACACCTAAAGAAAATTTTCCAAATTTATCAAGATTTTGCTTTTTAAAAACATAAACAAGTTTAAAAAGGGGAAAAAATAACAAGAAAAAGAAACATTCTCACAACTAGACATAGAATATAAAACTTTATATAACTCCTCATTATCCGAAGTTTAAATAAATGAAAAAGAAGGTAAAGTAAGAAAAAGCGAAAGACCATTCAACTTTGGAATTTTCCTAGAGATAACGAGTGATGGGGAAGTGCTTATTTTCGTTTAGTAAAATCAATTGCATAGAACAAAAGGTTTTATAATATGGTGCTTGCTTGGGCACTTCCAACTTATTGGAAGTACCCATACAAACCATTACTTTGCAATTGGTTAGAAAATATAGGGTATTAAATTTTATAAATGATGACTAGGCGCTGAGATAGATTAGAGAACCAATCAGATGTCATGTAATGGTTTGTATGAGTACTTCCAACTTATTGAAAGTGCCCAAGCAAGCACCTTATTTGTACGATTTTTTATGGGAAAATACAACAATGAAAAAAAAAAGTCAAATCAACCCATTAGACCCTTTAAAAAGTTAATTTATAGTGAAGTAAGTGATTGTAATTTAATTTCTCTATATTAATTAATTTTTTTATTATACAAATAACAACACACTTTCTCTTGTATGTTTATGAATATATTTTGGATAAACAACTTATTTAAGTCATTTCTCTTGTATGTTTATGAATATATTTTGGGTAAACAACTTATTTAAGCCCTTATATAAAAGTAACTTTTGAGAAATAACTTATATAAAAGTAGCTATTGAGAAGTAACTAATGAATAAGTTATTTTGTATGTGAATATAAAATAACAAAATTTTTTATTTCAATTATTTTGAAAAGTACTTCTAGAGAAGTCAAATATTCTAGCTTCTCCAAAAGCACTAAAATAACTTATGTAGAAGTCATAAGTTATATCGCTAAACAGGATAGAATAACTTCTAATAAGTCAGAAGTTGAAAAAAGTCAAAGCTCTGTAATCCAAACGTGCCCTAAGTAATTGTAATCTAAAATCTCTATATTAACTAATTTTTTATTATACAAATAACAACATTCTTTCTCATTGTACACTTAGCAATCTTGTATGTTTATCAATATATTTTTTTTAGAGAATAAAATATTTAGAGTAATAGAATTTAAGATGAATATTATAGATTATTTCCAAAAAGAAAAAGGATTTGTAAGTTTCAAATCTAAGTCACATTTGGTGTCGATAATGTTCGTTTGTACAACATAAATACATTCAATTAGTATTCAACGTATATTATGACATACGTAATGTTTTTTACATATGTCACACATTACGTATGACACATAACACACGTTGAATACTAATTTAATGTGTTTCTGTTGCACAACAAATATTACTATATTTGGCATGAATGGAAAGCAAACAAATATGAATTTATTTATTTAAGTACTCCCTTTACTTCATAATAATAATCATTTTTTTGGTGCTATTAATATAAAATGAGAGCAAGAGGAAGAAAAAGTCATTTTAAGTATAATTTTCGAAGGTAAATAAAATTCTTTAGTTTTTTTGCATGATTTAAATCATTGCACTGTAGATCTCTCGAAAACAGAGATGAGTACCGGCAAAAGCTGCAAAGAGAAGCCGTGTAGGAAAAAAAACATGAAAGAAACGAGTTGAAAGAAGATTGATAGATAAGATGAAATGAATGATAGATAGTGTTTCGGAAAAGGGATTTAGAAGAAGAAGAAAGAAAAACTTACACAGTCACAGCATGTCCACCAAAGGTATACAGTATGTTAGTGGCTCCGGTGAAGTATAGCACTAGCTTTGTTGGACCAGAGTGCGTCACATTTTCTCCCTGTTTCCAACATCATCATTATTTTTTCCTAACATTAACATCATCTTATCCCAAAACTTTAAGTTTCAAAACTCAGGATTATAAAAAAAATATTATTTTTACATCTACTATTTTTACATAAATGTTGGTTGTACAACAGAAATACATCCTACTGGTATTCAACGTGTATTATATATAATATGTAATGTGTTTTATACGTTCGTGTGATATACATATGGTATACATTACATACTACATATAACACACGTTAGTTACTAGTTAGATATATTTCTGCTGTACGATAAGTATTATTATTTTTTTATTGCGTCCTGTCAACATCCATTTTTATTATCATTGAATTTTGAGATGATATTATTCTAATATCTCAACCTCTTTTATATGTTTAATTATGAATGTTTAACAAAGATTCAATCTTTAATGTCTAAGCCCTCTCTCTGCTTACTATTTGTTTTTCATCTACATCATCTGTTATTCTTAAAAACTTTGTAAAAAAGAGTGTGAAGATAGTGAAAATAATATAATTTTACTTCATTTTTTCATTTGAGCTTAAATTACTATTTTATTATTAGAAAAATTATAAAAATATTAAAAATAGAAATTAAATGGTCTAAGCTTTCAAATTTTCCAGGTAACTACACCCAATGATGTAAAAATTTTGCACCTATCCAATCAAATCATAATGGGCTTAAAAGATAATCATATTTATTGATTTGACTATAAATTTTTTGACTCTTTGACTTATCAAGACAGGTCTGAAAACCCCCCAAAAAAATTAAAAAAGCAAAGTAAAAACCCACAAAAAAAACAATAATAAAGAAATAATATTGTTGAATAACATAAATACATCCAATAAGTATTCAATGTATATTATATATCATATGTAACGTGTTATATATGTAACACACGTTATATGATATATATAACACATCGAATACTGGTTGAATTAGTAGTACCTGGCCATGAATGATTGCTGCAATAGCAAGGTACCAAGCCGTGTAAGTAGTCATTCCAAGACCCAAAAATGACCAAATTCGGTAGTTATGGAATGAAGGTATGAACACTGTGGTGGCACAGCATGCTCCAAAGATATAAGTCCAAGTTCTTTTGTCCAATTTGTCATTTATGTAGTATATGTTACTGATCTCATCAAACAAACAAAGAAATAATATCTCAGAATAATAATAATCAAACTCAACTTTTGTTGCAATCAAATTATAACCCCATTTTTCAGATTACTCCAAAACTGCCTCTTAAATTGAAGCAACAAAATAATAAGGTTTCTATGATTCTAATATCTCTCTCACCTTGCACATGCTATAAGCTGAATCACAGATCCAAAGAGGAGGAAAGTACAGTTGAATGCTAACCCCACTGCTTTCCAATATGGACCCAATAACCCATCAAGCACTTCAAACCACTGAAAATAATTCCATAATTGTAGTACATAAATCATCTTCAGTTTCTTAATTTATTTTTTCACTTCAATTTCTATAACAACAATGTTATTCCGAGTTTCAATTTTAGGTATCTGATGAAACAGGTACCTAAATATGAACATCCGGAATAACATTAGTATTTGTATAAGAAGATTAGAATAAAAAATAAGACTAACCTGAATGACATGGTTCTTGAAGCTGACATTTTCCTTTTCTTTTCTGGTTCTGTATTCTATATAGAGGACACTGATTAGATAAGCAGTCCAGCTTCCAATGAGGCCATAGAACACTTGAAACAAGATCCCTGATAGCATTCCCAATTGAGAGAATGAATATGGCAGTGTCAAAAGCACTTGAGCCACCTATAAACAAATAAAATAGAATAAATGAGGTCAAATTAGTGGAGTTTCTAATAATAAAAAAAAAAGTTTAATTTTGATACACTACGATATCATTCAGTCATAACTGTGTATGTATGACTTTTCAGATAGTAAGAGAAAACACAATCATAACTAACATGACAACACATGATTGGATGACTGTGTCGGTAAAGATGGAATTAAATCTTAAGAAAAGAATGGATTTTTCATTGATGTTTGTTTATACTTGATTTGAAGCACAGCTGAACCATGCATCCCAAACAGAACCACCATGCCAGAGGAAGCTCTTGACACTGAAAATGGAGTGATCTTGTTCCTTCTCTTCTTCCCTTGTGCCACCACCACCACCTTCATTTTCTGTTCCTTCATTGAAATTTGTTACTATTGCTTCCTCTGCTTGCTTTTGAGACAACATTGTCCCCGTTATCCACAAAAAATGAGCAGTGTCCAAATCCTTGTGGATCTGAAATGAACATATAAAGAACAGAGCATGAGACCAAATAAATAAATAAAAACTATATCATATAATAAAATGCTTAGCCCCAGAAAACGAAAGCCAAGAAAAACTCCAAGATCCAGATAACTGGAAAATTCCCTTGCAGGATTCCCAACAAAAAAGAAAAGAGAGAAAAACAAAATAAAGATTTATACTTTAATTTTTCCTCTTTTTTTTTTTACCCCCACACAAATCTAAAGGAAAAAAGATGTGGGGAACAGATTAAAAAAATTAAAAATAATAATGAATGGAAGAAGAAGAAAAAAAAAAGTGGGCATAGTTTTAGTCTTTACACAAGTTTTACTCAAAAACAAGTGAGGCAATACAGAAGAAAAATCCAATACTAATTGCTTTTTTCCACAAACCTTTGTTTTTTTAAGGTTGAGATGTCTCTTTCTCCTAAAGCTTTGAAGAAGAAGGAAGAAAACTCAGATAAACAGAGATATAACTATAAAAGATTTTCCTTCTTTGCTCTTTTTGAGTATTGTACTCTACTCTTTGTACCTGTGTGAAAAATAAAAAAATGGGGTCACTTTTTTATGATTCTTCTGTGTTTTATAAATTAGTACACTGCAAGTGATGGGGGCTTGTGATGATGAAATTAAGAATTCGCCCTCATTCATAGATGGTGTGGCAGAGGAAACTTTAAATGCAAGTAAGAACTCAAAAAAAGTTTGATAAGAATTAAGAATTAAGAATTAAGAATTTTCTTCTGGCCCTTACCCTGTGATGAAGCTAAAAGAAAAAACTTAGCATGAAAAAAGCAATGACCCCTTTTAAATGCTGCCACCGATTGGCACAGAAAATTGGCAGAGCCGAAACCAGAGACTGCTAGGGGCCGCAAAAGCAGGGGAAAGAAGAAATAAAGAAACAGAGGAGCTGAAAAAAAACTCTGCAGAATTTCAAAGTTTGGTTTTTTTTTGGTTCAGAGAACTCAGAGAAACTGAACTATATATAAAAGATCCTTTTCGTTACTATTCAATCAGATATACATAAAATAATATGAGATGGTTTTCATTTTTTTAATAAATAAATAGAAAATATTTAACTAGGCAAAAGCAGAGTAGAGAGAGTGAAGCAAGTACTGTGTAATAATGCTTGTTCTGCTTTTTCTGGCTCTCTTTTTTCTTTTTTAACTAATTTTTTTTTTCTTGTACAAATTAAAAGAGCTCAATGGGGGAGAAAGGTTGAGGAGATATGAGAGAGTGATGAAAACACAATTCACTGTTTTTGTTCGGATTCGATTCTTTGGTGACACAGAAAAATTTTGGAGACTGAAAGGTTGTTGTGATCAGCAACAACTAGTGAAGTAAAACAGAGTACCCTGTTTTTTTATAGGCACCAAAAAAGTAGGTTCAACGGCTATGATTGTGAATTAGTCATCAAATTATTAATGAAAAAATTTAATTAATGAATTAATTCTAACATGTGAACACCTTGTTTCAGATTTCAGTTTATGCTTCTTTTTTACATAAAAAAAATCAATTTTTTTAATGCTTGTTTTTGCAAAATTGATGCCGGAGAAATAACAGTATACGGAAAGTCAAAATATTTATTGTATACAAACGTATAATTGGTTATGTATAATTATTTGACTAAAATTCTAAATTGGTCCGTGAGATTTACCGCGCGGGACAAATTGGTCCCTCAGATATTCATAATCCACTCGTGGTCCCTGACATTTACACTAACGTGAACAAGTTAGTCCCTCCGTTCAATGACCGTTTGAAACGTTAACAAAAAGAGACATTATAGTCCTTAATGAACTAGAATAGTAGACAAACAAGTCCCTAACGAAGGGACTAATTCTGTTAACGTTTCAAACGGTCATTGAACGGAGGGACTAACTTGTCCACATTAGTGCAAATGTTAGGGACCACAAGTGGATTATGAATATCTCAGGGACTAACTTGTCCACATTAGTGCAAATGTTAGGGACCATGAGTGGATTATGAATATCTCAGGGACCAATTTGTCCCGCGCGGTAAATCTGAGGGACCAATTTAGGGTTTTAGTCATTATTTTAGTTTAATTATGATTCACGGATTTACACTGTCAAGTCAATCACATTTATTAATTTATGTGATTTTTTAGTTAGTAAATAATTAAATTAAAAAATTTTATTGATATATCAATTTATGATTGGATATCTATGTAAAATTACTTTAACAATGAATTGAAATTAAATTCTAATTATTTTATTATTTTATGTGAATAAATTTTACACTTTTCTAGATAAGTTTACTTTGAAATTCAACATAGTTCAATTAATTTAAGAGAATTTCTTTTTGTATAAACATAGTTCACTTATGTGTTTTAATAGTTTAATAAATAATTCAACTCTTATTCTTTGCAAATAAATAAAATTATCATTGAAAGATTCTTATCTTTATTAATTAGAGTTTTATCGGTTATTTCGTGTCCGTCAAATCGTATTTTTATTATTAGTTTAATTATGATGCACTGACAGTGTAAAAAAATTTACACAGTAAGTTAATCACATCCATTAATTTGTGTGACTTTTTAGTTAGTGGATGATTGAGTTAAATTTTTTTACTAATGTGTCAATTTATTATTGGACGTCTGCGTAAAACTTTTATTTGTTTTACTAGTTTTAATTTTGAATTAGTGGAATTGAAATAGTAGAAAGTAGTTATTTATTTTATTATTTTTTAACTTTTTATATTTATTTTTAAAAACATAAATATTTTAATGAATATTGACATCAAAAGATAGTAATTTAAGAGGAATACAAGTAATTGAATTCATTAACAATTTTAGTGTTGTGTGTTTTTTTTTTTAAATATAAATATTTTTATAGAAGTTAGTCCTTTTACTTTCACTCCAAAGTTTTTTAAAAAATAATTTTTAGTATAAATCGAGATGAATTTCTCGTGCAAAAAACTAATTTATCTTTATATAAAAAAAAACTTTTTCTTAAATAAAAAAAAGAGTAAACCCCCAAACTGGTCCCTGACAATTTTTGCGTCGGACAAGTTGGTCCCTAACAATTAGAAATACCCTACCCAGTCCCTCACAATGTCAAACCTTGGACACGCTAAGATCCCTAGACGGATTCTGTAACGTTTGTCCTACGTGTCAGTCCAGCACAGTGCACCCGTGCTGACTTGGCCATTTAATGCTTGAAACGGCGTCGTTTCGTTAGAAATAATTAACATTAAACATGTTTGTTGTTGGATTTGAGTCACAAATCACCCAATTCTCATTAGTAAAAGATGTTTAATGTTAATTATTTCTAACGAAACGATGTCGTTTCAAGCATTAAACGGCCAAGTCAGCACGGGTGCACTGTGCTGGACTGATACGTAGGACAAACGTTACGGAATCCGTCTATGGACCTTAGCATGTCCGAGGTTTGACATTGTGAAGGACTGGGTAGGGTATTTCTAATTGTTAGGGACCAACTTGTCCGACGTAAAAATTGTCAGGGACCAGTTTGGGGATTTACTCTAAAAAAAAGGACATTCTTAATTTTGTTGTCAATGTGAATTGAAAATGCTTATATATAGTCAAACTATAAATATGGTCATAACTTATGAAGATCATATTGTCTTTTTCCTTTTTATCTATTAACATTTATCCATTTAGCATTACTTCGTTATAAATTTCTTTAAATTTATTATGACATATAGAAATTTTCAGTTTAATACACAAATGCAATATTATGAAATTTGGCAATTGCTTAAGTATACGTAACATAAAGTTAAGAATATTCCTGCTAATTAATACCAATTTAACATGAAAAAACTTTTTTTTTTCGGTGCTTGTATCCATCTTAAGAAAAAGAAAACAAAGGGTGCATGTTTTGGAATCATGTTTATTTTCTTAAAAGAATCTGTTTTTTTGGTGCAATCCAAATGTTTGATAAATCAAAATATAGGTTTTTTATTTAATTTATATTAGAAATATTTTTCAAAAAAATATATAAACGGAAGATACTTATTTTCAAGTTATGAAATTTTATCAATTTATATTATATTATATAAAAGTAAATAAATAATAAATAATATACATAAGTAAGTTTCTTTAAGCAATTCAAACAATTTGACACAAAGATGGAGAAATTATTAAAATGTAATAAATGGAGTAATAAATATAAAATTGATTTAATGAATTTTATAAAAACCAGTTATCCTTATAATTAATTCCAACAATGTAATTAATTAAACTCCTGCATATCGTACTAAAATTCAAATATCATGAGTTCAACTCACATTCCTACCTATATCTCCCATAATTTAGTAGGAAAAAAGAAAGAAATTAAAAAAGTAATTGTGCGATTAACGTAAAGTATATTATTTGGCACCATAAATAATTATTATCCTTCTTTTTATATTTGTCCAGTTTTTAATACATTTAAAAATTTAGATAACAATTAGTAGAATCTTAAAATTAACAAAATATATATACATCTACTTTACTAAATTATTTTTTTTACTATTATATTTATATCGAAAATAAAATATATATTTATTATATTAGTTGATAAAACAGAAAGTATTAAGTACGAACAAAGAGAAAGAAAATAATAAAATTTATCGTAAATTCTTAAATAGATAAATATAATAAACAGTTTAATTTTGATAATTTTTGTAGGACTTTTTCAGGTAATGAGAGAAAAAATATATAATCATAATTGACGTGACAGTATATGATTGGATGATTGTGTAAAAAGAATTTTACTCTGTGTCAGTAAAATTAAATCCTATAAAAATATATATATTTAAATTGAACAAATAAAAAAATAAAAGAAATATTATGATAGTAATTGTAAGTGAGATATATCTATAGTATAGTTGAAGGTTGTTGATTTCAACCACAGATCGAAAGAAGATCAGAACATGTTCCCTAGCTGTCCATTTCCCATCCTGGCTTATGCTCCCGAAGCACAGATCCAAATCTCAGTCAATTATTTCTTCATTTTTAAATCCCAATTTAATTATTCATTTCATTTTTCTGAAGAATTTTTTAAAAATATAGTGTAGTGTAACCCTTAAACTATTTCCTTCTAGTATTTAATTTAGCTAATCCAAGTTTTAATTCATCGTGGTCCCGCATCAACTTCCTTAATTTTTCTATTAATTAGGGTATCTATTGTCAACAATAGTAACTAGTATGTTAACTTTAATCGAAGAGTCAAAGAGTTTGCGGAAAAATTGACTCTATTAAATGTCTATTAAATGTTTGTTATGTTAGAGAAATGAAAACCAAGTCATGATAATTAACTAAGGAAATAAAATTATCAATTTTTTATTCACTCTAATTTTAGAATATTTGTATATCAGAAAAAGATACAAATATATCAATGTGTGATTAGAATCAATTTTAGAATCCTTATATTTCGATTCATGTAACATCAACTCTATCACTCCCTTAATTATACTCTCAGAATCAATTAAAACAAGACTAAAACCCCAAATTGGTCCCTCAGATTTACCGCGCGGGACAAATTGGTCCCTGAGATATTCATAATTCACTCATGGTCCCTAACATTTGCACTAATGTGGACAAGTTAGTCCCTGAGATATTCATAATCCACTCGTGGTCCCTAACATTTGCACTAATATGGACAAGTTAGTCCCTCCGTTCAATGACCGTTTGAAACGTTAACAGAATTAGTCCCTTCGTTAGGGACTTGTTTGTCTACTATTCTAGTTCATTAAGGACTATAATGTCTCTTTTTGTTAACGTTTCAAACGGTCATTAAACGGAGGGACTAACTTGTCCACGTTAGTGTAAATGTCAGGGACCACGAGTTGATTATGAATATCTCAGGGACCAATTTGTCCTGCGCGGTAAATCTCAGGGACCAATTTGGGGTTTTAGTCTTAAAACAAATAGGGTCTTATTCTAACCTAAGAATATGTCTTTATATTTTTTGGTTTGCTTTTGAGGAAGTGTACTTCGGCGCGGCGCACACATATGTTGAGTGGATAATGTGTAAATGCTCTTTTCTTTTGAAGAGGTTTTGGCTGAAGCCGAGCCATCATGGCCCCCCCCCCCCACTTACTTGCAATAATATTGATCGTATAACATAAATGTGTTCAATTAGTATTCAACGTGTGTTATCCATAATATGAATCGTGTGTTATATATACGTATATTATATATAACACATATTCCATGTCATGGATAACACACGTTAAATACTAATTGTACGTATTTTTGTTGTACATATAGCATTATTGATTTACTTGTGACATGCTTAAAACAAAAGATAATACACGCGCACGCTAATCCTCTTTTCACTTTTTTTTTTCCTTTTTAGTTTCATTCATTGACTTCAAAAGAATTATACAGTCAACCAAAAATAATTCTATATTAATTAAGTAGTATTTATTTTCAATGACTTTGATGTCAGAATTAAAGAAGTCAGTATCATAAGAGTTATAGTTATAGTAACTCTAAACACATCCTCAATAACACATAGTGACTCCAAAATTAGAATGAACAAAAAGTTGACAGTTTTATTCATTGAATTATTATGACTTTGTTCCTATATGTGATTTTACGTAAAGAATAATATGAATCTTACAAGTTTATCACTCCTATTTAAAATAGAAATATAAATCATTATTTTATTATTAAAATTCAAAAAAATACAAATAAATGTACAAAATTTTATTTATTATAATACTAGTTGAATAAAAGGTTGATAAAATAAAATTATCATACAAATATATTAAGGGGAACAATTAATAAAAACTATAATACTCTCAAATAAAAATTAAGATTTTAGAGGGGCCATCGCCCTTGGCTCCGCCTTTGATCATGTATATTTTTGCACATAATTTTACACACACAAAAAATTATCTATAAATATTACATATAAATAAAGTTTATTTACAAAAGTTTTTGCTCAATTTTCACCCAACATAACAGTGCTTGATGATGTAAAAGGTGTTTCATAAAGACTAATTTGATATAAATAAATGATGTAATATGAATTATTAAATCAAACTACTCACTTTAGTTGTACACGTCATTTGTCACTTGATATTTAACAATACACATCAACAAAATAATAACGGGATTAGTAACGGAATATTAAAGGAGAACTAAATTACATGAAATGGAATGTGTGAGAGATTAAATTGAATAAAAAGTAAAATAAATATGCAATATGAAGAAGTAAATTGAGGGTTAACTATTTTTTTCCTTCTAGCCGTTTACTCATTTTGTTTTTTTTTTTTTCTCCCTTTTATTAGGGTAAACTTATTTTAATTAATTCCACTTATGGTTTACTCAAGCACCATCATATCATGTTGTCCTTTATCGGACGGCTCAAAATGGCCTACCAATTTCAGTGTGTTCCCACCACCACTTCCATGCCCTTGAGATTCATTATACTTGGGGGAATGATTTTTCTTTTTATATCCAAATGAACATATATATATTCAAAAAGAATATTATATGTAATAATTCAATTTTTTTAAAATTATTAATCCAACTTTTAACATGTTAGATTAATATATTATATTAAAAATTAGATTAATAATTTTTAAAAGTTAAACTATTATGAATAATAACTGATTTTGTAATATATAAAAACATTTCTCATATCCAAATTAAAATATGTAAGAGTAATGATGAAAAGATAACAATTGAAAGAAAAAATAAGTAATAAAAATAGTAAAATCAATATAATTTATGAGTAAGATATTTAAATATTTAAAGATGATAAATCTACCAATAACATTACTCCATGAAAAATAACAAACTATTTCACGATAGTTTAGGTCAAATAACACTTTTGAAGCTATTTAATTTTTCATATGGTTAAATGTTAGTTACCATAAGCTTTTGTTAAAACTTGTAAGATAGAGTTCAAAATTTGTAAGAAAAGAAATTAATTATCAATTTTGAAATTCAAAGACAATATCATACGAAATAACAATATATGCAAATAAATAATCAGAATATATATTCTCAATTATTAACTTTTTTTAATTATATTCTACAAACAAAATGGAACCACATTAGGTCATGATTTCCAGGAGATATATATTGTAGGACCTGTAGGTGTATATCAAAGTAGTGGTGCTGACGATGGATTCATCCACACAATCCCTAAATTAAGCCACATTAAATAGTTTAATTAGGGCTAAGAAAAAAAAACATTGTAAATGGAAAGAGTAGTATACTATTCAAAATTATAACACAAACCACCAAGTTGTTCCATTCAAACGGGGATTTGTCGGTTGGGTGAAGATAACACTATTGAACTTCTCTATACTTAATTAATTATTTCTTATTACTTTTTTTTCATTAAAATTTGTCGTACAATATAAATACGTCCAATAAATATTCAACAAGTGCAAGGTGTGTTATACATTATATAAAATGTGTGTTTTTTGTATAGCACACATATATGTATAGCACACATCACATATCATGTATAACATATATTGGATATTTGTTAGACATATTTCTATTATATACCTAGCATTATTGCTTTTTTTCACCCCATTTTTGTAAAAAGATAAAAAAAAAAGCATTTATGTTGCACTCTCCTTTCTTTTTAGATTTAATTTTTATCCATTGACAATATACAACTTTTTTACATAGTCATCCAATTATGAATTGACATGTTAGTTATGATTGTGTTTTTCCCTCCCACTATTTAAAAAGTCATACAAACATAGTGTTGTGATTAGACGATAATGTAAAATAACTTTACACTGCAAATATATCAAAATTAAATTTTATTTTTACCATTTTTTTTTTATGGAAGGATACTCAATGTTAATTTTTTTTTTTTTCAATTTTGACTTGCAAAAAGTAGAGTTAGTGAGGTGGCTTCTTCCAATGAAATGTAGCCGCCTAGATTGGTCAAACCCACCAATATATATAATTATTAATTATTACAACGTGTTTTCACTAATAATCCTTTCCCTTTGGGGCTTAGTAGTGGGGAAAGCAATGATTAGTGAATGGATTTTGACGCCACTAAAGTCCTATTTTTTTTCCTCATGAGGATCAAAACTTGGAGAATGTTCCATTGGTGCCCTTCAAATGGGTCCCTTTTTAATTTCCATCTCCATTTTCATCACGCCTTAAATAAAATCTCATTATTTCATATATGTGTGTGGTAGCTAGGGTGAAAATAAATAATATATATGTTTTTAAGTTCCATTTGTTCTTTAATTGGTTAAGGATTTATGTAATAAAGAGGAGAAAAAGAAAATAGACCTTTCCTTTATTGTTTGGGAGTTGATGCCACTAAATCATACAATTTATGGAGAATTTCATGACAAGATATATATTATAGTTTAATTGATGATTATCAACCATTAGAATATGAATTTAATTTATCTAATTATATATTGTTACATAGTAGAAGTGTTTTGACTTAATTAATTAATTAATAACATGTTAAGTATTATATAATTAAATAGAAACAAGCTAAGGTAAAACAACAATGTTTTATATTGACAAGTGAATAAACCAGTCTCTTAAAATATAGCTAGACGGTTGAATAACTAAAGGATTTTTAGTAAAAAAACAATTAAATTTAAGTCTCATAAGATAATAATATATAAACAGGTGAGCAATAGGACACATCACTACTAGAGAAATTGAGCTATAAATAGTACTCTTCTCCTAATTATATCTACTCCAAAATTTAATTTTTCTTTCTTTGAATAATTGAGAGGTCCGAGACTTGCCTATCTTCCACCAGATCAAACTATAATCGGTAACAATTGCAACGACAATCAAACTCCACTTGAGTTTTTATGTCATGGACTATCTTAATTACTTTAATAAGTTTTCGGCCACTAAACTATTACTCATCTAAATCATTATTATATCTCACAGACAAGAAAAAAATATATATACACAAATAAACGATAGCATTAAAAAATTTTAAAAATCTAAACTCCTTAAAATCGAAATATATTTCCGTTGTTGGTCAAATGTGAATATTAAAAAAATGCAATCATCAAAGACCTAGTGGAGCATTTACAACAAGGCCATGCTTTGTGGCTGAAAAAAGGAATAAAATATCCAAATGGGATTCTCGAACACATATTATTATTATTATATATTATTATTATTATTATTATTTATTGTAGATAATAATTTGAGAAGGGTTTTGCCTCTCATTGGGGGCAATACATGAATCAGGGTATGTTTGGATCCGCGTTTCGGATACCAAACTTCCGTTCAATCATATTGAACGTTGAGCCATTTTGTTTGTCTAATAATTTTGGGGATCAAAGTAACTTAATTTTGCTAGCTAACCTCCGTTCACTTCAAAGTGAAAATTTTCTGCTTTCACGTTGAAAATGAGAATGTATTTGAAAGGGTACCAATAAAAATCAAAATTTTCTATTTATTTTTTAGAGTAATCTATTTCCTTTTTTTATTTATTTTTATAAATTGTTTTTTTTAGACACACTACTAGAAAAATGAGCATTTTTAATAAAAATGTGTTAATAAAAATATTATCAATAAAAGTAATATATTGACGTAGCCGTCGAAAGTACTTAAAACTAGTTTATGAGTATTTTCCATGGACATTAATTGTCAAATAATAGTTTATGACTATTTCCAACGGTCAAGAAATGTCAATATATCTATTTTTAATAATACTTTTATCAATATTTTTCAACAATTATATATTGAAAATAATCATTATTATTGTAGTGACATTTTTTCAAGATTTACTCTTATTCACCTTTCAAAGTTTATTTATATAGTAAAATAATATATTTGTATAATTTTAATAACAAAAATTAATATAATTTATTTTATTTTTACATATAAAAATAAAAATTATTGTTGTTTATAATAATATAAATACAATTTTATTCATAAGAAAATGATAAATAAATATTAAAAGTATAATATCAAATTCATATCATTTTAATAATACTTATATTTTAATTATTTCTCATATACCCTCTTTAGTAATTTCACAATAAAAAGTGCTTCTAAACTATGTTATCCAAACAATATTCATTTTATCAAACTCACTTTTAAACAAAATTTTCCAAACATAAATCACGTTAATATCAACTCACTTTTACCCAAAATCAATTCTACAAAATCAAGTTCACTCAAATTCTAGTTTACAAACGCTAATCCAAACACACACTCAGAAGACGAAAAATGACTTTTTGTGTTATAATAGAGTTGGTGGACTTATATAGCTAGGGGAGCACTTGATTCTTCCTTTTGCTTACTTTTTCACTTTCATGGATGGCAAAGGCCATGTAATAAGTAATAATAAGTCATATAGTAGTAATTATTATCATTATTATTAAGTTAGGTAACAAAGCATAACTATCCCCCCTAGCTAGCTCATTGCATGCACAAAATGTGTGAGCCTAGAAAAAGCACATCATGTTAAGCAACTATCTCTACATTAGCTACCTAATTAGGTCAATCCTTTTGTTATTACTTTGTGCATGTTATTGGATGCTAGCTAGACTAGGAGTGACAATTAATTAAAGCTTCTTCATTTTATTATTTGTCTTTTTAATTTTTGGCTTAAATAAAAAGTTAACGAAAGAAAAGTTATCTTTGAATTATTTCAAATATCCTATAGTATGTAATATGTAATGGACTAGTACTTTGGACTTGAGTCGATCATGGAGAGACATACTTCATTAGAGAGTTCAGTCCAAGTCCAAGTCCTGAATCTTGGTCTCATAGTTAAGTTAAAGATTTTTATTGAGTTGTTAAAACCTAATTGATCAATAGTGTAAAGTAATTTAATTCTAATATTATATTCTAATTGATCTCATTTTTTAAATCTAATAATAGATACTAAAAATTTTGAATATTGAAATGATATTTGATTAAAATTAGATGGAACCAAAATGTACAATCAAAGTATTAAGTACTTGTTTATAAGTCAAAGTTAACTAGTCGTAAAGAGAATAATCGATCACTTCATAAGTCAAAGTTACGTCAACTTGTGTAGTCTCATCGTACGTAGTACGTACCAAGTATTAGGTTGTGAATCTACGCAATCGAGTACATTCATGGGAATTTTAACACACAAGAATAATGTGTATATATATATATATACATTAAGACAATTTTTAGGTACCTACACCAAGACTCTATGGCCAAATAATTATGTGCTTTTCCTTTGTCCATTAATAATTATTAAAACATATAATCATTAATGAATCATAACTTAAAACATTTAATTTAGGTTAGGAAAAAGTAATATATATAATATGATTTAGAGCCTCTATGATCTAAGATTTAGACTTTAATTCTTAGGTATATTTATGTAAGGGAATGCGTGCATTAAAGTATAAAAGAAAAAGATAGTTTAATGACAATAATAATATTAATTAACTACTATCATATAAAATACAAAATTTTAAAGATATTTTAAACTTTAAAATAATTAGTAAATATATATTATTTATCTTTCATATAATAATAAGTAGTGGTTAAAATAGAGAAGACACACGATTATTTATATATGAAAAAGAAATTTCCATGCCCTACTTTAAATAATGTATGAAAATATAATGCTTCATAGATCAATCTTCATCAATATTATATAGATCATTAATTGATATTTATTTGTTAATTTTTCTATTAATAATATATATAAGTGAATACAAATTTCAAAATATAATAATTATCATTTTAAATTGTAATTATTTATTGATTTTAAAAAATTTATTAGTATACAAAATCAAATAAAACACATGTATCAAAATTTAAATGATATGCCGGAGTTTTTAATTTAGTTTTCAATTATTAAGATTTATTAATGTTCATCAATATCGTGGTCACAACACTCAATATCATCATGTAATTTTTTTAAACAAAGATATCTACTACCGTCGATAATAATGATTACTTTTTTAACAGTGATAACTCTTAAAAAAATTAAATGAATGACTGAAAATAAAATAAAATATATTTCATTCTTACGAGCAAGATTTAATGATCTTAACATAAAATTAAGGAAGGAGATCAGATGATACTACCGGACCTCAAACCAGGTTCAAATTAAAAGAGAATTTTAAAAAATCTAAAACATATTGTAAACAAAACACTACTTGTGGCCATATAGTGTGTATGTGGCCTTGATCCAGAAAATGGACCACCCATGTTCAATTAATGTTCCTAGGTCTTCGATTCATGAGCTTTTTATTTCTGCTTTTGATTGGTCCAAACTTTAGTGAAATTAGAACTCCTACATCCACACCTAAATCCGATCACATGAAGCTCAATTTAATTATTAATTAATTGAAGCAAATTATGCGGTGGTTCTTTACTTTAAGAGGAAGGGAAGGATTTTAGGCCATGATTTATCTTTTTAATTAGTACTTCATTCATTTTAAAATAATAGTCATTTAAAGTTTAAAAATATATTTCATATTGATTGTTATTTTTAATTTTCCAATACATATTTAATAATGGTATATCAATTTTATCTTTAATATAATTTGTTTAAAAAATGTGATAGAGAAGGTATGAAGAATAATATATTCATTTTAATACACTTTTTTTACACAAATCAACATCATTCATATCTTTTCTTAATAATTATCCTTGTATCAAAAATAATTTGTTAATTCTTACATGCAACTCCAAACTCCATAGTATATATATACATCCAGAAATAGTCACAAATAAGCTTTTCTCTACACTATTTAAAATTAAATATATTTTCCATGTTTAGTCTTCTTTCATATATAGTTTATTTTATCACTACTAGAAAAATGAGCATTCTTAATATAAAATATGTCAATAAAAGTATTGTCAATAAAAATAATATTGATAATTAGTGACCGTCGAAAATACTTAAAACTAATTTTTAAGTATTTTTAATGGTCATTAATTGTCAAAAAAAAGTTTATGACTATTTTCAACGGCCAGCAAATGTCAATATATATTTTTTTACAATACTTATCAACACCTTTCGACAATTACATTGAAACTTGAAAATGATCATTTTTATTATAGTGTATTCTACGTGCACAATATTATATATTCTTGTCACAATTTGGTCATGCTTACGCAAAATGCTTAAAATTGATTTGAAATAACTACTACTTATCCAATAGTACACATATGAAAACGGATAAAAATGAGGAGAAAATTCCAATCTTGACATTGAAAATATATATATACACAAAATTGTTCATAAAGAGAGACTTTATTAAACTTCCTTTACGGGATCACTAAGTAGGGTTTATACCCAAAGCTTAGTTAGGTTTGGAGGAATATATATGACGCTTTTAATAATTGGTGATAGATGACCAAACACATAAAGTGTTAGTATTAGAGATAAGAGAAGAACCGGTGCGGGTATATAAGTGGACCCCACAACATTAGAGCATAGTAAAATGACCTCTCAACCCTAATTTATTTTGTGACAATTGATGGAGTTTGGTCCCCTCAGACATTCATAGGAGCCATTTCTTTCATAGCTATAAATGGCTACTTACCCAAAGATGCTTGCACTAAATTTCATGATGAGATCAACCTTCTTCACCATGCTTTGATAGCTATGTGTTGTTTTGGACTTTAATATGATGATATTACTTATTTATATATGGTCCAAATTAATATACTTGTGAGTTATGCAATGTGAATTTGGGTTGAGTAGAAGAGAAAACAAAAGTACTATCTTAACATCAACAATTTTATATATCGTACACTTAATCTCCTATTTTTTATTTATGATGTGATGATCTTCACTTACATTTTCTAATTCTTTCTGTCTATCGTGTTAATGATGTCTCGTAAAAACATTCAACTTTAGATATCATATATTATACCCAAGAAAAAAATAGAAAAGAACTCGAACCTAAAATCATATGTTTTGGGTTCTAATTAATTATTGTACTATGAGAAACGTGTTCCTATTTGCTTTCTTTAATTTTATTGGGAATTAATCAACTACTATTATTCAATACTAATTTAGCAAAAAGGAAGAAAAAAAATTGTTGAACCAAAATTACCACAAAAATTGCAATAATTAGTATTAATTAATCAGCAGCCCAAGGTAGTGGTGCACGGGATAAAGGACGGTTCACCAACACAAGTCATTTAGCTACACTTCTAGAATGTGACTGAATGTTATAAAAATGTAGCTAATTGTTAAATGCATTTAGCAAACATTATTTATAAAATGAGATTAAATAATAGTATACAATTTATCGTACTTTCTTTCGGGTATAAATGTATAATGGAGGGCCAAAGGCCCAAAAGAGAGTACATAATTTTTTATCTGGTGGTGCACTAATTAAATACAAAACCTTAATATGAAATTGAATAATTCATCATTCATATATTTTGATCCAAGAAAAAGCGACAATGTTAGGTGCACTGTTTATTTCAATCCATAAGAAAAATTTAAAATAATAAAATGAACCCTACTAGTTAGGAAATAAAAGCAAGAAAAAAATGTTGGTTATTATTACTTCTTAATCCGTTTGGTTTAGATTCTGGTAGAACTGTTTTTAAAATAATTGATGTTGAAATAATTGTGTTTAAAATAACTAATATAGAAAAAAAAATTATTTATGTCTGGGAAATATGTTAAAAAAATTGTCATTAAAATATAAAATGATCATAATATATATAATATTAAAATAGATGATGTAAATGAGAGTCATATATGTATTTTTATTTTAAAAAAATTAAAATTGATTCCAAAAAATTATTCTTGATGACTCCTAAGAGCACATGCTCTAAAATTGTTTGACTTTTTTAATTTACTAACATAAAATAGTAGCTCAAATCTTTTGAGAGCAAAAGTACTATAATGCTATCCTAATTGATATATGTATGAGTTATGAGAATTGGTAGAGAATAGAGTTAGACCTTGAACCATCGACCCCTTAGATGACGGGATTGGAATCAAGTTCTATTGAGAGAGAAAGGAGAGAACACTTAGAAAACCTCCAAATGACAATTTCACAAATGACTTATCAATACAATTTACCTATCCCTACTTATACTAATTAATTCTATGGCATAACATAACAAGTACCTTAAAGAAAAAATTTACCAACTCTACTACCTTATTATTAGAATGATTATTGTCTCCAATCTCGGAGCTTTAGTTAGTGGGTTTCGGTTCAATCTAGTGCTTCTCATGTTCCTAGCTATTGACTGAGGATATGAATATAACCAAATATTGCATGCATGCCAATATTTGGGAAAAGAATATCTTATAGTTAGTATTAGTCAAAGATTACACCAATATTTGTATTGTTTAGATGGAGAAAAAAGTTAGGTGAGCAGGTGAATAAATTGACCTTTATTGAATATCACATAGAAAATGAAACATCTGAAAGAATGACCATTGGGGCTAAACTCACATGCATATATAGGTTAATTATTTTATTCAATAACCAATTAGAAATGTTTGTATAACACAGCTCAATAATCAAAGGAAGAAAAGAATGGGTTAATTAAGTAGAAATATATTGGTCTAATTTTTTTAATACTGTTAATTAGTGCGTATATATAAATTAAATCTAATTAAAATTCAAGTTTATTGATAATTATTATAAAAATAAGTTATGCTAACAAGTGCATGTCCTTAACAAAAGTAAAAACATTCATTTTAAGAAGATATATTTTTATATTTTCTACATAAAAATCTCGTTATTATAATATTTTAAATTTTGCTAAAATATATCACTTTAATAAATATCTCTAACAAGTGACATTAGGATATTTAATTTATCACAAAACCCTAACATTTAACATTCATTTATTTATAAATTTACAGTATTTTTTTCCAATTATATTGAAAAATGAAAAGGTAAACCCTCATTATATTTCTTACCTCGCTTAACTCCTCAATTAAGATATATCCAAATCAATGATGCTCGTTGTACAACAGAAATACATATAATTAGTATAATGCATATGCTATATACTATATATAATATGTATTATATGTATAACATATTACATATGATATATATAACACACGTTGGATACTAGTTGAATATATTTTTATTATCCAAATTAAAGATTTCATTTGACCCAAAGTTACATACTTATATATTACATACTTATATATATATATATATAATCCTCCTTGATGTTTTAAAAATTAGTTGTTGGAGAAACATTGACAATACATTGCATTTTGCAATGATAGTTGCGTCCTTGGGTTCAGGGTTGTGGAAATCAATGAGAAAAATTACTAAATCGATAACTTTTAGTATTACATGACATATCTTATCTCATCACTGGGATTTATAAATTTGGAGCACACCCAATTGATAATCATCGTATTCTTCTATATTCATGTGTTTTCGTGAACACGCGCCCAAATTACAAATCGTCTATATATAGCAGATTGTAAGAAGGTGAATTAACATTTTAGAGCATTGCTAGAGTAAAAATTATTAGGGCTCGAAGAGCAAACAAATTTTTTGCTCTCCACCATTCATTGCATGCATTCATTGCATGACACATAATTCAAAATGTCAACTATAGAGGGGAGAAAATGAGTTAAGTTTCCAATAAGGGGATAAAATAGCTTTTGTGTCATGCAATGAATGGTGCAGAGAGCAAAAAAATCTCTTGCTCTTGGTGCACTAATAATTTCTCTTGCTAGAGACACAATAAAAAATCAGCCAAAACAGCCAACAAATAGGAATTTTGGTCATAATCACTCAGCCCATTTAAAATATACTCATAATTAAAAATATTATTTGGGTCATAAAGTGTTAAATGGACTTTGTTGACTGTTTTGACTGATTTTTTATTGTACCCCAAACATTTGTGTAGTAAAATCAAACTGGTATATATGGATATATATAATATAATACTATGATTTTTAATTTATTAATATAATATAATACGAAAACAATCTAATACAAAGCGAAATATAAAAAATAACTTTAATTTCATATTCATTTTCTTTTGTATTCAATTAACTTTGTATCAAATAAAGAATGAAAAATGTAATGGAATATATATATATATAAGCAATAATGTTTGATATAAACCAGTCAATATATATAATGAACTCATTTTGGGTTTTTTTTTTAAATAATTACTGAGATTTTAATGGAATGAATAATTATGATCCAAAACCTAATTTGTTGATGAGTTTGGCTAGTCTTCCAATGTGCATATAGAAACACTTATTAACAATAATATTTGATAAAAAATAAAAAAAAAGTCAAATCTCTATATTCGATAATCTAATTCAAAAATAGTTTCATTTATAAAATTAATTTATAATAAATTAAATAATTTTAACTCAAAATTTCTATATTAACTAATTTTAATTGCTATTTAATTAATTGAGTAAACAGTCATACTCATTAAGTGTATTGCGGTGAAATATATGAGTAAGGCATATAGGAGGCAGAGGGGCCATCACATGGTATATGGCAATATATATGTCACCATATATATAATGCTCTAAATCTAATGGTAGGCTTTATAGCTATGAGATCCTATATATATATATATGTTTGGTGGCCAAATCCTGATTACAATCTATATAGAAGAGGCGTGATGAGGGGAATGTAATGGTGCTTCTGTTCAAATAATCCACCATTATAACCCATCTCATCTTTCATTCAATTCAACTCAACAGTACTGTCCACTATAACCCAATCTCATTGCAAATAATGTTTTTTTTTTTCTTTCATTTTGATTTTCTTCCCATTATAAAAAATTTAGGAAAAGTAAACTAATGGTTCGTTGATATATTCATGTAATAACTGGTTGGTTGGTTTAATTTGAAAACATTCCCAATACCATAATATGTACATAGAATATATATAGAGGAATTTGTTTGAAAAAAATGCTAGATCAAAATGAGATTCATTGGTTATAAAGTGAGTATTCTTACTTAGATACATATACATATTATTTTGAGATGTTATTTTTATATTATTATTATAGAAATAATTTTTATTCACCGACTATCAACTAATAAAAAATTGTCATATATTCTATTTTATTACTAATTATCCTATAAATTCTAAAAAAATCACCACTACATTCTATGTGTCATATTATAATTGATTGACAGTAGTGTAAAATATGTCAATATATTATAATTAGTCCCTTATTGTATTTACATTTTTTCTTTAGTTAGTTGCTTATGATGAATATTTCATTCTTTAATTTTAAATTTATCTATATCAATCACCTCTTAATTTACTTAAATCTCACAAGTTTCATCTGATTCTTCAGGGGAAAGCTAGTTAATTAAGTTCACAAAGCTGAAAGCAAATCTTTGTGAACTTAATATTTATAATTAAGTTCACAAAGCTTCCTCTTAACATGTGCAAAAATAAGTAAAAACACGCAATATTTATAATTGGATGATGCTAAATGAACAATAAAAAATCAGTCAAATCGGTCAAAATATGGTTTTGGGCCATAATTATTCAGCCCATTACAATGTCAATGATTATTTTGGTCAAAATCAAAGCTAAAATAGGCTCATTGACCGTATTGATTGGTTTTTTATTATACATTTAGCATTATTGTTTATAATTTTTAATTATATTTTCTAATTATTTCATTATCTCCTATGTATATTGTTTCAAGCAAAATTAATAAGCAACCTGAAAAACCCCAAATAATGACGTGCATAGATTGGTTGAGTTCAAATAATTCTTTCATTATATATTAAACAGAGTATGCTGAACAAGATGAAGGAATTTGATAAAGCATCAGTACCCTTTTAGTCTTAATTAATTTACATGATTAAATTAGAAATTTTATTTTTTAAAGAAAATTTCACAAAAAAAAAAAGCGTTGGGTTAAGGAAAATTTTCAGTTGCTTAACTTTAGGTATACACAAGCATGTGCAGTGAGTCATGGTCTAGGACCTTGTGGCATGGCCTTTTCACATGATTACTATTATTATTTTTTTCCTCCAATAATAATAATAATAATAATAATAACAATAATAATAATAATATATGTGTTTGTGTGAGAGTGAGTGAAGAGAGACGTGCGTTTGGTTCGCGGATTGAAATTTTATTTCTGGGAATAGGATTCCCAGGAATGATAAACCCGGGAATCATTTTTCCAGGAATGTATTATTCATGTGCTTGGTTTGTACACTAAATTCCTGGGAATCTTGTACAATATTCCTGGGAATGATTTATTCCCGTGTTTGGTTCGTAGTAACATTCCCGAGATAAAGTTTGTAATTTACAAAAGTACCCATACATAATAAAATAATTATAACATCAAGATAATAAATGAGGTCATAAATGTATTTTTACACATTTAAGAAGATTCCCATGCCATGGGAATAAAACTTACCCATGGTTGAGGATGGGAATAAAAGTGGAGGAAAATGTTTCTCGGGAATGTAATTTTTCCAGAAATCCTTGAAACTAATGTTGAACCAATCATAGAAAAATAACTTTCCCATAAAAATTTCCCGAAAATCTTACAACATTCCCCCAATCAAACACCTCCTTGAAAAGGGTATTGAAATGTTGATGTGAGGGAAACAATGGATCATCCCTCTTTGCACGCCGTAAAAGGGGCTGCCATATCTTGTTAACAAGCTTAGCTTTTGACATGACCATAAATAACACTTTGGCAACTCTATCTAAATAAAAACAAAAAAAATACTATTTGATTTATTTTTTTAGTTCATAATTTAGATATGGTGAGTAATTCTTGTTTTACAATATAATAGATATCTTAATGGGCCAACTAGGGTTGACACACTTGGTTCAGTCTTCCGTTCACGCTAGGTGTGACTTAGGTTCGAATCTTGAGAAATCCTTTTTGGTGGACGATCTGTAAATTCTATCGTAAATCCTCGTTGAGATTGATGGTATGTCCTAGTCCTGCATGAGGGTGTGTCTTCCCTAACCTAAACTTTTATTAATAAAAAAAATAGATAAAGTTCAATTGAAATATCTAATTTGAATATATATTCAAATAACATTCTTGATAAAAAAATTATTTACTTTGTATTATTTATTAATTAATACATTAAATTTATAAACTATTATCTTCTCTTAGCTTTTTGTATTTTTAATGTAATATAATTGATATTAATTAATAAATCAACCATAATAAATAATTTCTCTTGACATGACATGATCTGAAAAACTTGTTTCACACGAACAAGGCATATGATATGATATATATATATAATTAACCTTAGAGTATTTTGGAGATAGGAGTTTTGGGTGAGAGGATCCTGATCACCTAGATAGGTAGATGAGTGGTTGGTTGGTGGTTCCATGTGGGTCTTAATAGCACCATTCACTTGCTTTCACTTCATCACTTGCTTTGTATTTTTGTGTGACATAACAAAAATGATTAAGGTGTTTGTGCCCCTTAACTTGTCCTCTTTCTGCCATGTTATATCAATTTCAGGGTCTCATTTGAGTTTGACCATGTTCAATGTGTACATCATCACTTTTCTATCTCCTAACAAATTTGGTTCTTTCTTCCTTGGCCTATTAATAAATAGTCACCTACATATTCCAATTAAAATGCTAGCAACATATATAACTAAAATACAAATTGTGTGTTTTGATACAAGAGTTTGAGTATCACCCCTCACATAATATTACTAGTATATATATCCTAGGTCATGGGAGATCAGTTGACTCACTTTGTTGGTGCTTTTCTACTATATTAGCATACACAAAGTCTTAGATAATCGGTAATTTTTCAGTCAAAATAGCTGGAAAAAAAACTCATTTTAGCACTTTTAACATTTATTTTTTGCACATTGTGTCGACATCCACTCTTATCACCATAGGATTTTGATGTGACTTCACAATAATATCTCAACTTTCTTTTTTGACTATCGATTATCATGAATGTCTCACAAACGTCCAATTTTTGGATGTCTATATAGCATCACTCTTTTTTGAATGTGTTGAGTTATTTAGATCCAAATTCACATTTTTTATTGTTTTGACTGGTACAATTTTATAGCTAGCAAAACTCTTTATTATAATATAATTTGAATTTAATTATCAACTTTTTTTCATTTTTTTATTACCGGGGGATTTGCAAGTAATAATGCAAATATTTGAAACTATAGATTTGAAAGTGTGCAATTTTTCACTTCTCTTAATATTTCTCCAGAATTGCAACAAATTTTAAAGGTTATATTTCATTATAGATGCAATGAAATGTGATGATATTAAGCCCATATCAAAGGCTAGAAGTGTCACTAGCCATGGTCAAGCCAGATGAAACTACCACATCCTGATCTTAAAACTGGGCATCTCCTTAATTAAAACTTTTTTTGTGACTCCTTAATTGAAACTAGTGTACACTAATAAATTAAAAAAAATTACTAATTACTTATTAGCAATATACTCTCCCAATTCTAAAATAATAGTCTTTTAAGATGTATACGAAATATTAAAAAAAGTAAAAATATATATTAAAATGACTATTTTATCATTCATACTTCCACTAGCATATTTTTCAAACAATTTATATTAGGAATAAAATTGGTATATCATCATTAAATATGTATTGAAAAGTTAAAAGTGACAATTAATATGAAATGAACTTTTAAACCTTACACGAATATTATTTTGACATGGAGAGAGTAGTTATAGGAAAACTCTCATTGTATAATCAAATGTAGCGACTATCAACCAACCTATTAAATATTATACGCAAAATACTGATTATATATTTTAGCAAGGTATGCAATATATACTTTAAATTACACTCACTTTATCTGAGATTTAGAGAAATTACACCCAACTTTAATATCAGGGAATCTGTGTGTAAAATTTTGAAAATAGAGAGGAATAAGATGTAATTTCACCAAATTTCATGTAGATAAGTGTAATTTACCATAATATCTATATATTTTACTACATTAATTATGTTGGCTATTATATTAACCGATCGATATTGTAGGTTGTATAATTAACCCTATTCATAATTATATTTGTGTTAATTAATTGATAGTTAGTTGATCATAATCTCTCTCTAATTGTGAGGGAATCAAGGAGTTATAATAATGTGCACATGCTAACTGATCTGACACCAAGAAATCACATAAAAGTTCAGCAATGTTAACAGAAAACCGTCACAATGTGCACTTAACAGCCAGCTAGGGACAGTTAAGAGTCAGAGATCGAATATATCCACTCAAACAACCATGTGGTCTTTTCTAATTATGTAATCAACACTTAATCAAATCACATAATCAAATAATTAATTACTGTTACTTCATCATTAGCTTTATTAAAAAAGTGTCTCCAACTTGCATTATTAATTAGACTTTTAAAAACTTTGATTGATTTTACAATTTAAAAATGTGTTCTAGCTTTCATGTCTTGTGCTGGCAGCCTAGCACATCGATCCAAATTAATTAATTATAAGCTTGTGATGATGATGCAGATTGTAGAATATATAATTAATTAATAATAAGAACCTTAGTCCTGGCTAATCTGATTTGGTTGTGGACAATATTTGAAAATCAGTTCATCATAATTTATTAAGCATTTAATTTAGAGTTTGAACAATTAATCATGGGCAATACTTGATGTGGACTTAACATTTTCATACATATTATATTATGAGTTACTAACTAATTAACTTGTGTAATACATGTACATGATGCTAGTTATATATATATATATATATATCACAAGTAGAATAGTTTGTTTGATATAAATTTATATTCTCTCATGAGTTTTTTTGAATTGAAATCTCATTTTCATCTATTAAAAAAAAATCACAAATTGTAACTGTACTTTTTTAATAGTTTATATTTATATAGGTTAGAATCAATAGGATAGGTTGTTACTTTGTTAGGCATGTGGGCATGTCTATTTTGTGAGACATTATATTCTTCACAATAAGGATTAAGGAGGCCCCTTAACCGTGGGTTCAATATACAGAGGAACAGTAAGAAGCTTCTTGCAAAATAAATAAATAAATAAATAAATCATGCTCTAGAATTTACATGTTATAGCTGATTGGTTGAGTTTCATTTTCTTAGAGGATGAGTATGTATGCATAATACAAATTTGACTAGAGAATTAGAATTTAGAGAAAAAAGACATTTTACTCCAATGTGTAATTTAACTTATGAGTTTTCAAAACTTGTAAATTATTAGATTCTAAATTTTGTAAAACGTGCAAAATATCTAATTTCTTAACTTGTCATTCGAAAGTCTATTTAGTTAATCGCATTTTTTTTATAACAAACTCTCTCTGCACATTTATATGTTCATTTATAGTTTGAGCAATTTGACCCCTTTATATATATAATTATGCTCATAACTCATTTGCTCGATCTTTTATAGTTGACTTATAAATTTACAGAGTTTTGAATGATAATTATCATAAGGAAATTTGCATGTTTTAATTTTTTTAAAAAAAATTTAAAGTTTGTGTTCCATGTTTTGAAAATTTAAGAACTAAATTGCACCTATCCCATAATTTAGGAGATCAGATAAAGTATCTTTTACTCCATATATAATTTATAAAGTGAACCTAAGAAGATGGTCCATCAGGTGACTGTTTGAAATGAGCAATAAGTAAAACTTGATTTAATTTATGGATCAAATAATTTTACATTTGAAAATATTTTAAGAATAAAATATAATTTCATTTGTTAATACACTAAATACTATAAAAGTTCATTATAATAATATCGGTCATTTCAACTCAGTTTTTTTAATTCACAATTGTACTATTCAATTCCTGAATATAGTCTAAGAAACCTAATATTTCGTCCTTACCAAATTGGTACTAGTTAATTAAGTCAGATTCTATTTTAATAATTCAAAATATTATCCTTTAAAAAAAGTTTGAATTTAATTGAAGATAGAACCTTTTAGACATTGTGGCCCTTATCCTCTTCTACTAATTGCATCCCCTGCAAATTGCAGCAGCAATGAGCTCTGCCCCTTATCTTATTACTAAGGAGAGAATTTATTGCATCTACATGAAGTTGACTATTACCGTACAATATAAATACGTCAAACTAGTATCCAATATGTATTATATATAATATATAGTATCTAATATATTATGTATAGTATATATATGTTTGATATTAATTAGTTGTACGTATTTTTGTTGTACAATCAAGTATTATTGTATGTAATATATACCTAGATTTCATTTCCCATCAAGTCTATTTCAATAATGCTTCAACCTGTTATAACATCACCTTGATTAGTCATGGCTAGTGATGAGAACACATTGAGAATTTTTCTTGAACTTCTGTGGCCTTGAGTTGTCCTTCTATTTTCCCTTTCAAAACTATTGGCTGTGTATTATTAGGTTGTTAAAGGTCCATTACATAAAAAAAGAAATAAAAAAACTATTAATACATTCATATCTTTATATATATCTATGTCCATCCAAATATTCTATCACCTCTATATCTACCTTAATTGCAGTTTCAATGGAGTGCATGTGGTAATAAAATTGCTTATCATTTTTAATAAATGAATAATAGAAATAGACGTATATATGGATATACATGTTATGGTCACTACTAAAAAATTGATCATTTTCAATATTAAATGTGTCAATAAAATTCTTGTTAATAAAAGTAATATTAATAATTAGTGTTCATTGAAAATAGTTAAAACTAATTTTTGAGTATTTTCAACGATTATTAATTGTCAAAAAATAATTTATGATTATTTTCAATGACCAACAAATATTAATATATATATATATATTTTATAATACTTTTATCAGCACTTTTTGACAATTACATATTGAAAATAATTATTATTGTTATAGTGCGTTATGATAATGATTTGGAAGAAGGAAGTATGAATCAGTATTTTGAGCAGTCAATGGAGAAGGCTTTGTCAAAGTGTGGCCTTTGATGGATGGTGGGGTAGAATTGATTAGGACCCATATTAACTTGAACAAGTATAAAATAAAAGGTGGGTGCCACTTAGATTTGGAAGATATATATAAGGGCTATTTTGGAGTTAATGCCTCCTTTAACAGTTCAATATATATGAATCAATCCCAACCTATAAAGTTAGTTGTGTCCTCTTACCTTAGCTGTGAATTATGGATAACCCTCACATTGGACCCACTAATTGGAAGTTTATTAGATCCTCATGAAACATCAACCAATTAAGATAATATTATCATTTTAATTTTATATATGGTAAGAATCAAGAAATGTAGGGTGATGTTACTTTACCTTATTTATTAATTATTTTATGGTCAATCATTTATCTTTTTAAAGAGCTATAATAATATAAGCGTGTAAGAAATTGAAAAATAAAGAGTATGTTGATGAGAAAATGAGAAAGAAGTGATGAATAGTTTTCTATAAATTTTCGCATGGCATTAAGAGACAACTTGAATAATAAGTTATTATACAAAAATAATTTTTGAATAAATTATTTTATATTTAAATATAAAATAATAAAAATATGGTTTTAAATATTTTAAAGAATGCTTATTAATTTGATTTCTTAAAAAAACACTAAAATAATTTTGTGAAAAATAATAAAGTTATATTATCAAATATAAAAATTATCACTTTTGACTCTCAGAAAGTTTAAAACAAAAATAAGAAACATCATTATCTAAACTGACCCTTATAATATATAGGAGCTTATTTATATGTTAAAAATAATAAATATAAAAATTAAAATAAAATCAACATGATTCTAATTAATTTTCTACACTATATATCAATATACAATTAATTATTAATCATAATCATAGCGTAATAAAGGAAGAAATTGATTACTTCAGCTAAAGGTAAATTTGACATTGACAAAAATAAAAAAAGTTTACTAAGTAATCATCATAGCATAATCTTATCTTATATTCTTGAATGACCCTTCATGACATAATAGTAGTGATGATTCCATTAAATCACCAAAGGGATCACAAAATTGTATCAAAGATAATTGCGTGCATACTTTCTTAATTCTTATCGGTATATATAGTTCCAGTAAATTTGTTATATAAAAGAAATATATTCAACTAATATCTAATGAGTACTATACATACTGTATGTCATATGTAATGTGTGTTATACATATATGACACACATTATGTATAATATACGTTAAATAGTTGTTGTACGACAATCTTTATTATATTATTTGTATACAGTTCCATTCATCTATCTACCCACCCACCCATTAATGGCATGCATAAGGGGCAAATTAAATAATTTTCTAGTTTGAAATTAGACATACTTTTTCATAACATTAATAAGACCTAAAGTGACTAAGTGATGGTAATAGGAGGGAAGAGAGGCTAAGAATGGTTTTGATGATTAATTATTTGGATGGATCGAAGACAGACATTCGTGGGGGACCCCCCGTGCCCATCACGTGCCCCCATTCCTAAGACAAAAGACAGCTGCCCAACAAATAAACCACCTTCTTCTCTTCTTCATCTTCACACACTATCCCTTATCTATCTTCATGCCTCCACACTCACTCCTTCCTTTTATCTCTACTCTTCATACTTTACCAACAATAATACTCGTCCTATAACAAAAATACGTCCAACGAACATCCAACTTGTGCTATACATAAAGACGTAATGTGTGTTATATATATAGCACACGTACATATAACACACATTACATCTTATATATAACATACGTTGGATGTTCGTTGGACGTATTTATGTTATACGACGATAAACATTATTGCTTTAACATGTATTAGGTAGGCCCAATGATCAATTAGAACTTAGAATAGAAGAGTTACTTAATTATTAGTTAATAGAAATAAGATTTAATTAATCCGTAAATCTTTGTTTTTTATTAAAATTAATACATTATTGTATCTATAGTTCAAAAGTTTTCGATTGGTTTTTGTAATTAAAAAAAAACTAATTAATCTATGTCCATGAATGCATTTACTATTATTAAAACGTAAAATTATTTCATGTTAATTGTGAAAAAAAATTGATTTAAGATGTTTGAATTATTTTTTCTTGATCTATGTTGACGATCCTCTTATCTAATATTAAATATTTGGATGAAATTTTAGTCGAGTTCACAAACTATTTAATAATAAACGAGATATATTTATCGATATATATAAGGTCAAAATAAAAAAAAATAGTTCAACTATCATTTATATCTTTGAATTTTCATTATCTAATTATTTATAATTTTTTGGGAGTTTCTCCCCAATTCTATAATTCTTCTATCATCTCTTATATATACAATATATCCCCCAATTCTTCTCCTTTACATATGCTAGGTCTCACACTAATTCAAACCCTCCCACGTGACCTTGTACTCACTTTGAGTGGTTATTTGGAAGGAACTTGAACCTTGGTAGGGCCTTCATACATATATATATATATATATATATATATATATATATATATAAATACGTCTAACTAGTATTCAATATGTGTTATACATAATACATAATGTGTGTCATATGTACGCGTACTATACATATGACACATATTATATACGTATTATGTTTAGCACACATTGGATAATAATTGGACGTATTTGTGTCGTACGATAAAATATTTTTGTATATATATATATATATATATATATATATATATATATGCATGCATAGGTAAGTTCATGCCACCCAAATCAATCAATCTGCTGTTAATTATTAGACAAGTTTTTATTATTAACTGGACAATTTCCAAGTCCCTTTTGCTTTTTTGTAATGTAAATTAAATCATGTTTCTATTCTAGGGGTGGTGGCTATAGATATGGATTAGATAGCCTCTTCAACAGTTGATTTGAAAGGAAGAATTTGATTAACTATAATTGTCTTATGCATAAATATGTATTATTAATTAATAAGTTTAAAGATGTGTCACTTGTTATTTCAAATTAAACAAATAATTGACTCACATACATTGTGTCTTTATTTTATTTGTTTATATTAATGACATCAAAATTTGACTTTATAATCAAACGGTTGTTGCTTAGAGTTGTAGCACAATTGTGCTCACACAAAACAGAGTTTGAGTCAAAGTATTAATGAGTGAAATTTACACACGATTATACTGTTATTAAAAAAAAACTAAATTTCAAAACTTAATTCAAATGAAAAATTATTATAAATTTGATAGGAATAATAATTTAAAACAAATATATACAATAAAGTTTGTTGTGCAACAAAAATACGTCGTACTAGTATCCAATATGTGTTATACATAGTACATATGTATGTATAATATACATATAACACACATTATGTATTATGTACAAGACACGTTGAATAATAAATACTAGTTAGACGTATTTCTATTGTATAATTAATATTATTGAAATATATATACATAAGTATTTACTAAGATGAGTAATAATGTTACATGTACACCGTAAAATCAGCCACTATCAGTCACCATATGCAATAACCTAACATTTTAAAACTATTAATTCAACTTCTAGAAGTGTTAGATTAATATTTTTAAAATGTTGAATTATTACGTATAATAACTGATTTTTTTAATGAGCAATGCTAGAGGCACAACAAAAAAACAGCCAACACAGCCAACAAATTGTGCACAACGTATATAAAATAAATTGCACAATGAATATTACATGTTGTGCACACCATATAGCACATGATATGCACAACATATATAACATGTTGCAAAGAAAAATGATGTTGCAATATGTGATATATGTTGTGCACAATAGATGATATACGTTGTGCACTACATATAATATACGTTGTGCATTTTATATTATATATGTGTGCACAACTTGTTGGCTGTTTTGGCTAGTTTTTTGTTGTGGCGCAAATATTTTCCTTTTTTAATATAATGTACATAAATCATTTCTCTTACAAGATAGGGGTACACTAATTGCCAAGTAAACTTGAATTAAAACATCAATAAACACAACATACAATTATTGTGAGAAAGATCAAATCTTGACACTCTAACTAACTAAAAATTATTCATCATCAAGAACGACTACTAATCTCTTCATCATAGGAGCACTCAAAAAGATAAATTGTTAGTTCAATATAAAATGTACTTCGTTTTTATGAGCGAGGTTCGAATATCTGATACTTGTCATTTGTAACTGAAAATTATTCAGATATAATCCATATATAAAAGATCATATTATTGTGAATATTCATAAATGATATAACTGCTAAACTCTACAAGAGGAATAATAATAATAATAATAATAATAACAATAATAGAAGATAATTAAAGTAGAGAATCTAAAACTAGTAAAAATGAAGACAGTTTACGCATGTCACGCAAGTTTTTTTCTTTTATCTTTTGAAGTACATTGAAAAGTCATGAATGATTTAAATTGTGACATCTACTCAAATCTTTATCCTACCTACCGATTGAGTTTGACATCACAGAGTTTTGAACTATAATATAATTTCGAGTTATTGTTGAAACTTGAAACAGGGGAGAAGAAAGAAAAAGAAAAGAGTCGGTTAATGTCAGCACTAAAACTCATCAATAGGAATATGATTAGCTAATAGCTTGCTAGCTAGTAAGTACCAAATGCTATGAACTTGACTTTGGCTTCATGCTATGAAGTTGACTTGCCCAGAAACTATATATGATTTTGTCAAATTGTTGGTAAAGAAGTATTTGTCTCGATTACATATACACTTGGTTTTTAATGCAATCAATCTTTTTCCTTCAAAAACGGTAAAGTACAACAATTATACATCAAACTAGTATCCAATATGTGTCATGTATTATACGTAATGTATGTTAGACATAATGTTTGTTACATATAACACATGACACACGTTGAATACTAGTTAGATGTATTTCTGTTGTACTTTAAATATTTTCCTTTTCCCTGTCAAGAAATTTTATCCCTACTAGGATTTTCAATTCCAAAACATCAGCCAAAAACTAGAGAAATACATGAGCAAGATGGATATTATATTTTATTCAAAATTTTAAGGTAAAATCTCCACCAATATAAATTTCACAATACACTTAAAAATAAGAGGAAAATGCTATTTTGCTATCATAAACTTTGGATATTAATAGGACATCTAGTAAATTTAATGATCAATAAAAAATGTTAGAGAATAAGTGAGGGACCCATATTAAATCCTAGAGTAGTATAAGGAACACATATATTGCTTGATTAAGAGTATGTAATGCATTTATTTCTTATTCAATCTTGTTCTAATTGTATTTTTTACAATTTGCAAATGCTTCTTTCTCATTAGTGGACATTTTCCTCTCCATTTTATCTATGTTTTCTCCATTTTATTTTGGTCTTTGTTTTCTTCCTTATATAGTGTTTAGTGTTGTCACTGTTTAATTATGTTCTGCCCAAAAGTTAGCTATAACACACCGGTTCTTACTTAATTAGAGTTGATACATAATAATATTTAGTGATATCTGATATGATCTAGATTTAAAAGACCGGGACTCAGCCCAAATAAATCCACATTTCTTATTTTTAAAAAAAGTTATTACTTGATCAAATAACAATTTATTCTAACTATATGACACATCATCTATATATTAATTGGGGCTCTTTAGCCCTATCAAAGAGGATCTAATTAGCATACATAATCACCCTAACCTTACAAACTCTCTTTCTCTCTTTCCCCTCACTTACCCTCACAAATAGCTCAACTGATGTCTTGGAATATCGACAGACATCGGCATACAACGCAAATCAGATGAAATCTCTTCCGACGATTCTCTTCATATTTAACCCTCTTTTTTGATGAGAACAATATCATATTCATATCAACTCAATTTATGTTCCCACCCTAAAACACCAATATGCATTATTGTTCACATTCAAAATGATTACAAAAGCTTCTAAAAATATTCTAATGCCCTTAGTGAAGAACTCTTTCTTCATATATATAAATATATATATATAGCAGTCAACCTTTGTTGGGGCAATTGCACCTTTGTCTCGTCCCAAACACAAAGCGAAACATAGGAAGAAAAAAAGAGAACATAAAAAAGGGGAAATTAAAGAGGAATATTAATCATCATCATCAAGTAGTTACTAACAAACTTCATTTTCCAAAGATATTTTATAGTAATGCGCATGAGTGGGGAACAGGAAAAAGAAGAAAAAGCAAATAAAAAGAAGAAAAATAAACAATAAAATAAGAGATTATAAAAAAATCCCTTTTATAATCTTTTGACCTATAAAATGAGCAAGGTGTTCAAAACTTGAACCGAAACTAGATAAATGAAATTGTTCCCTACCACTTATTAATTTTGCTCTAATTGTATGGTTTCCACTATGCTTTGCCTCCTTCTCCTTTTTTCCATTGCACGAGTGGATTGGACATATTGTGGCAGACATCAACAAAACTATTACCCGTTGGCACACTCAAAATTTGTTATAAAGAGATTCGACTTCAAGTCAATGGGAATTCAATTTTTTTACTTCATGATCAGGGTATGCACTATTATTATTGGGGAAATACTTGGGGCACAACAAAAAATCAGCCAACACAGCCAACAAATTATGCACAACATATATAACATAAAATGCACAATATATATCACATGCAATGCACAACATATTTCACCTATTGTGCACAACATATATCACATGTTGTAGCATCATTTTTCTTTATAACATGTGATATATGTTGTGCACATCATGTAATATATAACGTGCACAATATGTAATATTCGTTGTGCATAACTTGTTGGCTGATTTTTTATTATGCCCCTAGCAATGCTCTTATTATAGTGACTAATCTTCTGCTAGTTTATAGGCTCCTCAAACGGTGGAATAACTTATCCGAAGTTATAAAGATTTTTCATACCCGATATGAAAATTAAACTCTCGACATTTGGTTAAAATATGATGAGTTTTAACCGCTCAACCATACCTTTCTAGAAAATAGTAAAATATAAGTTGATCCTAAAAAAAAATCAATAGTTTCTTATTAAAATAGAATAAATTAATACTTTATAATTTCGTTTATAAAAAAAAATCTTGAATCAGGACAAGTTGATCCCATGTAAAAATATAAATAAGACAAGTTAGTCTTTTTAAAATATTTCAAATGAGCTAATTTGTCATTTGACAATTTCTTGGGAGCTAATTTATGCAAATTATGTTTTTAGAGAATCAGTTTAAAGAAATATTTTTTGTACACCATAAAATCAATTATTATCGGCCACCAAATGCAATAATTTAACTTTTTAACATTACTAATCCAACTTTTAATATCATACATTTATCCAACATACATTTTAAAAGTTGAATTATTGCATATGGTGACTGATTTTGTGATGTACACGTAGCATTACTCATCAATTTAAGTTTTTATTTTTTTTCCTGGTCTGAAATGGGCAAGGTTTTTTTTTTTGGTATTAAATGGGCAAAGTTATTAATTGAAGAAAAACCATATTGGAGATAATATCTCCAATAAACCAGCAGGGTTTAAAAATAATGGTTTGGGTTTCACATATGGATCAGACCTAACGACCAAAGTAGCTTTCCATAATTTTTTTTTTAGTTTTGGAGATGGGTTCTGTTTTTCTGGACTTTTTGGGGTTGTGGCCTGTGGGAGATTATAGCCTATAGGCCGTTTTATTTTATCTCTCTGGAAAAAAGAAAGAAAAGAAGAAGAAGAAGAAGTGAGAATAATTATAATGTGAGAAATTGTCACATTATGAAGCATTTTTTTAATTGCCTTTTGGCTATTTTTGTATACAACAATAAAACAATTAGAAGTGAAAGGATTATAGTGTGTCTCAAGACTGAAGTAAATGAATTACATTACATTACATTATTATCTTCGATTAAGAGGGGCTTGCCAATGAGTTTGAGGTCATCCAAAATGGGCTTGAAGTAAACAAACGTAGTAGTCATGAACTGATTGAGAAGGTTCCTTATATGAGAGATTATTTTTGTTTAGTGAGAAACTCATCCAAGGATGAGAATACACTATAAGATGTGTCTAGGGTTTTGATCCGATAAAAAATGAAACTAGATTAGATCTTTTTAAAAGTTTATTTATCTTAACATGTTAGATTTAAATTCGCTGTAAAGTCTATTAGACCTGTTAAATTGACATGGACCTGGTAAATTTCTTACATGTGATTTTAAAAAAAAAAAAATCACAAATTAGACATATTTATAAATTATTTTAGCAATTGAGTTGTTTAGAGGCTTAGGCCTATTTGGCCTATAATTTGATTAGTATGCCTTTTGCCTTATTGACTTTTGACATATTTCACCTTCTTTGTTGCAATCACAAACTAAGCTTTCTATATTCTTTGGACTAGACCAAACTTATCAATTAATCAGAGTTAGATATAAAATTTAGCTTATATCAAGCTCAAGTATAGTGTTTTTGATGTAGAATTGGTATGTTAAGAGAAAAATCTGGTTTAGCCTAGCTTATCCTCATCCCTATGCTTAATAAGTCCACTTGAAAATTTGTTAACTAAGGAAATTTAAATAAAAATTTAATGAAAATAAGCGGATTAATTACACCTATGTTATTTTTATTGATAATGAGTAAACATGAAGATAAGTTCAAACTAATGTAACTATAGAAAATTAAAACAAGAACAACTACAACTATTGGAATTCAAAGTTGAAATACAAATACAAAGTAGAAGAATCTCTAATCTCAACAAATCAAAACTACTAATTAAGGTGATACTTGTACAACAACTACATGTATTGATCATTATTTTCTAGGCTTGAATTACCTTCAACAATTGTTGGTTCTTCCCAAATTGTCAAATTTTCTCTCTTGGATTTGCTTCTTCTAAAAGATAATGTTCTAGAAAGATTTCTTCCATCACTTTCACCTTCAGAGACCACTGGCCTATCCATATTCATCAAAATTACTTCTTCTTCTGATGCTGCTTGATGAGCATGTTCAAAGTGTTGCTTCATCACAGTTTCTTCATCCTCTTCAAATCCACTTGACCTTTCTTCTTCTTCTTCTTGTTGTTGTTGATGAACATGTTGTGATGTTTGCTCCATCACAATAATTTCTCCATCCTCCGGATACTCTCTCTTATATGCATACCAGAAGTAGTAGAATTCAAAAAGAAGAAGGAACACAATGTTTAGAATTGCTAAACTCAGATAATACTTGTCCAATCGGCTAGTGTTTGATGATTTTGGAAACCATCCTTTGAAAATTAAGATAGCTGGTATGGTGAAGAGTTTCCCTATACCAAACACCAATTGGCAAAATGATTCATCAAAAGCCCTCATAGTTTTTGATGTGTACACATGAAACAATTCCTTTAATCCATCTTCAGCAAGGAATTCAGCTAATCCTAACATTACAAATTGTGGAATTAAGACCAATGTGCTCATTGAAACATTTCCACCATCTGGATTTTGTAGTATTCCCTCTGTTTTTATCAAGTACAATCTTTGCACCTCAACATGCCATGCTAAGATACAACAGATCAAAGCACAAATCATCCCAACACTAATCTTAAAAATTGTTGCATTCCCAAATTTATTGATGACCCAATTCTTTGCCATTTTAACTAGCCTCATTCTTTCAAATATAGTACCAAAAGGCCAAAATAAGATTGCTAATATGTCACTTATGATGGACCTAATTATAAACAGAATGGAAAGATCATTACCGGTGATATCCCTCAAGTGCCCTGCTTGTGCAACAAAGAAAGTGTCCCCATAAGCCAAAACCAAACTATAGGCAAAAAATGTAAAACCCCAACAAAACAAAAGAGCAAGACTCTTCATCTCCCTCGCTTCCTTAACTGTGCAAAGATCATTTTCTTCCTCTTCTTCACTTTCTCATTCAATTGATCTTCAAGAAATTCTTCTGACATTGTTCTACCTGGACTGCCTAATGTAATAAGGAGTATTGCCACATAAATCATATAATATTCGAACCTTGTAGTCCCCATAAAAGATATCCAAAACAACATTAAACCCTGCAAAAAATAAAACATTATTCAATACAGATTAGTTTTTCATAAATGTAAAATTATGAGGATAAAGATAGCTATATTTTTAACATGACATTTGTAATCCAAATCAATAGGATGATTTGTCTAGTGTAGGAAATTAACAACTAATTAAGTGTATAGTTGAGTGATTGAAACTTATTCCTCTAATTAAGTGTTGGAAGTTCAATTCTCGACTTGAAAATAAAACAACTTTAATATTTTGGATTAGTTGCCTTACTCTTCAAGATATCTATGAACCAACACAGAATTAGTTACCGTAATCCACAACCGAAATGAAAAATATGCGAGGAAAGGATGATCATGACACTGTTGAGAACTGTACAACTGGTTCATTTCTATTGTTCAAAGTTGCTATTATCATTCTTGACGATTGAGCAAGTCGTGGGTGGGAACTTGCATTTTAAGTAAAGAATAAAACAACGGGTAGTTAAAAGTTAAGTAACCATAGTGATATTCTCTCGATTAAATTGCAATCACTTTAAGAAATTAATGAGTATAATATTGGAAGAAATAATATTCTAAAAGAAGTATAATAATTTATATAACTTAATTTAGGTGCAAATCCAAGTACTTTGACAAGCTTTATGACGGCAAAAAAAGCGAATCTTTAAAGGCTCATCATCGTGGCTGGTCGGTGTAGTGTCACTACAATGCAACACTTTCATCCTTATTACTCTCTCAACATCACTCACAACTCACCCACCAAACATACAATTCCATATTGAATAATATTTATAAATTAAATAGAGATAAAAAAAATATAAAATATTTATATTATATTTTGATTAATATAAAGAAATCAATTTTTACCTTATATTAAATAATTTTATATCCCTTCTTTTCTAACTTTCTCAAAGTATAGAAAATAGATAATAATTTCTAGTTTATAACTCATTTTTAATTGGATAATGATAGGCTGACATCTATATATGATGTATGCGATGAATATTCATAATAATTTGGCATTAGGGTTATTATTTTGGCATCACGATACTATTATTTGACATTAATTATGAATGTCCATTCCATACATTCTATATGGATGTCAACCTATCATTCTTTTTTTTAATTCTACCTTGTTGTTATTAAACATTTTTTCTATATTTTTATTTTTGTATTATTTTCTTATAATTTTCAATCAAACAATCACAAAACCTATTAGTAGTTAATTGAATTTTTTTTTAAATATCTAGTCAGAGATTTAATTTCTAATCATAAGTACGAAGAGAAGAGAGTATGTGACAGAAAACTTACCACTTATGAAAACTCTGAACTTAAAAGAGATCCTCAAACATTAGTACTCTTGAAGATGGTTCCTTAACAATCAAAATATTTGTGATTCACAATTCAAGAATTTTGGAAACCTTTTGTCTCAATCTCACCCTACAAATACCCTCCCTTCACTCCACCACTCGTGACTACATTAACCAAACCATCAGTAAATTCCACCACATACACCCTCATTTTTTCTCCCACCATATATATATATATATATATAAATACAAGCACAACTCCCCCAACTAAAGTAGTGCACCCATTAATTAAGACCACTCTTATAAGCTTTATCAATCAATTATTTAATGGAGGGAAAAGATGAAGATGTGAGAGTTGGGGCCAATAGGTACAGAGAGAAACAAGCAATAGGAACTGGTCCTCAAGACTACAAGGAAGCACCATCAGCACCAATTTTTGAGGCAGCTGAATTGTCCTCATGGTCATTCTATAGGGCAGGGATTGCTGAGTTTGTGGCCACATTCTTGTTCCTTTACATCACTGTGATGACTGTGATGGGTGTCAACAAATCAAGTACCAAGTGTTCTACGGTTGGTGTTCAAGGCATTGCTTGGGCTTTTGGTGGAATGATTTTTGCTCTTGTTTATTGCACTGCTGGTATCTCAGGTATATGTTTGTATGATAGGAGTATAATTTGAGAGATAGAGTAGAAGTAGAAAGAAATCTCAATTAAGGGCCAAAGAGAAATAGAATTCCTAATCAAGGGCCAGAAAGAGAAATGATTTCATAAATGTCATAATTGCTCTCTAATCAATTACAATCTTACCTATTTATAGTAACTAGATTGACAATTTTTCTAATTGAGCTCGTGGCCCAAATTACTATTCCTATCATTGTATGTATGATTTTAAACCGATAAATGTTTGTCGTACAACAGAAATACATCTAACTAACATCCAACGTGTGTTATACATGATATAGAATGTGTGTTATACGTATGTGTGATATACATGTAGCACACATATGTAATAGCACACGTTGGATACTAGTTTGACGTATTTTTGTTGTACGTCAAGCATTATTTGATTTTAAACTAATTCAATGTGCTACAAATCTTTAAATTTGGGAATGTTTATCTTATCTTTTAGGTGAGAAATTATGATGGTATAGTATGATTTACATATGAAAAAAAGATTTATTTTATTAAATATTTTTGTCAAAAAAATTTAAAATGGAAGCATGTTATTGTTTGGTGATGAATTACTGAGGTAGTAAATTAAAAGTTAAAAATCATCATTCTAGTGAAAATGTCGAATTTATAAAATGTTATATTTTTTGGATTCTTTACTACTTTTCGAATTATGCTATGAAAATAAGAAATACAGAATCTTAGGACTCGTTCGGCATGTCTGATAGTATTAGATCTGATATAATAAGACCCGATTATATAAGGCCTATAATAAATTTTTAATATTATGCAGTGTTTGGTGCAGTATAAATATTATGCAGTGTTCCCCTTATTTTTATATTTTATTTATAATAATATTTTATATTTTTTTTAAAACTTACTATTTCTATTATTCTCAACAAGTGTCCTAAGAGCGTTTATTAACAAAATTCTTATAATATTAATGTATAATAACTAATGGCTAATAACTCATCTTTTTTAAGTTTTAGTATATCCATGGGAAAATGATTAATTGTTGGTAAGAGATTAATACGCAATTGTTTGGGACGTTCTGTTTTTCCTCCTTGATAAATCATTCTTTTTTTTTCATCAGGGTAGTTTTTCTTAGACTAGAAGGTCTTTTAATGAGACTTTTCTTTAGACGTTGAATTAATCATCTATCGAAAAAAAAAATAGTTCCTATGAATATGGATGAATAATTTTGTTGATGCAGGGGGTCACATAAACCCAGCAGTGACATTTGGTCTTTTCTTGGGACGCAAGCTATCCATGACAAGGGCATTATTCTACATAATGATGCAGTGTTTGGGAGCAATATGTGGTGCTGCTGTGGTTAAGGGATTGATCCATCCACACCAATATGAGAGCCTTGGAGGTGCTGCCAACACTCTCACCAAAGGCTTCTCTAAAGGTGATGGACTTGGGGCAGAGATTGTTGGCACTTTTGTTCTTGTTTATACTGTCTTTTCTGCCACTGATGCCAAAAGAAATGCCAGAGACTCCCATGTTCCTGTAAGATTATAGATTCAACTTTCTATATTTTCTTCTAATTTCTTTGTTCAATCCCTTAATAATAATACATTACACAGATGCTTGAGGCACAACAAAAAATCAGTCAAAACAGCCAACAAAGTCCATTTAACACTTTATGACCCAAATAACGCTTTTAATCATAAGTATATTTTTAATGGACTGGGTGATTATGACCCAAATTCTTATTTGTTGGCTGTTTTGGCTGGTTTTTTATTGTGCCCCTAGCGATGCTCTATACATTAATACTAGATTCACAATGAAAAACCGACCAATATAGACAATGAGTCCATTTTAACTTTGATTTGGGCTCAAATAATCATTGAAATTGTAATGGGCTGAGCAATTGTGGCCCATAATCTCATTTATTCATTGGTTTAACTGGTTTTTTATTGTGCATTTAACATCACTCATAATAATATTGGAAGCAGCATGGAAATAAAAACATGTTAATTTGAGACTAAGTATTTATTTTGCCCCGCCAAAATAAGGGGAACAAATGCATATTTATTATCTAACAATTAATTAATGTAATTATTATGTGAATCTGAATTGGTCAGATTTTGGCACCACTGCCTATTGGTTTTGCTGTGTTTTTGGTGCATTTGGCAACAATTCCTATTACTGGCACTGGTATCAACCCAGCTAGAAGTCTTGGTGCAGCCCTTGTATATAACAAGGACCAAGCTTGGGACAATCATGTGAGTCTTTTTCTATTTTTCACTTTAATTTATTTTCTTGAGACTTTTCCTTTCCTATATGTTTGCCTCTTATATTAGTAATTTCATTTGGATTATTATTAAGTATACTTCATCTATATATTGATTGTCAATAATGTTTGTCTTACAATAAAAATATATACAACTAGTATCCAACGTGTGCTATTCGTAATATGTGATGTGTGCTATATGTATAACACACATCTCATATTATGTATATCACACGTTGAATACTAGTTAGACGTATTTTTGTTGTACGATCAATATTATTGATTGTGAAATAGTTCATAGAAGTAGCAATTGATTGTTCTTATAAATAATTAGTCTAAATACCTAATTTAGTACGTAAGAAATATATGATAAATTAGTTTTTCAGAATTTAAAAGTTCTCTTAATTAGTTCGTCACATTTATAAAATAATGATAAATGTATTTCTCAGATTTTAAAGTCTCAAATTGATCTTTCACAATTTATAAATATGGGATGAATTAGTCCTAATTCAAAAAATGAACAATTTCATTCGATCTTGTACGAAGAGATCAATATATCCTCTTGCACAAATTGTGAAGATTAAATTGAAATATTTGAATTATAAGAGATTAATTAGTCTACTTTTCTAAGTTCTAAGAGATCAATTTGAGAATTTTAAATTCTAAAAGACTGATTTATAATGTCATATATTTCTCAAAAACTAAATTGAATTACTCTAATTATTATGTGAAAATTTTAAAAGTTAAAAGTTTTCCAATTTGGTGCAGTGGATTTTCTGGGTAGGACCTTTTATTGGGGCAGCACTTGCAGCTTTGTACCATCAAATAGTGATAAGGGCCATTCCTTTCAAGTCAAAGTGATACACCATTGAAGTTGAAGACTTGTGAAGCAGAGTGCCTAAAAATATCTATAATATAAATTGGACTTTATATATGGTTTTCTACCACCTATGTTATTAAGTAACTTAATTAGTTATCTTTGTAAAACTAATATATGTGGATCTTGTAATTGAAACTATGGAAATTGTGGTATGGTTTATTTTGTTGTTTATTTAACATATTCCATGCTCACACAGCAGAAATTGCATTGATAAAGTTATTTCTCGATATAATATAAATGATCATAGTTAAAGGTACAACAAAAAAATCAGCCAAAACAGTTAATAAATAGGAATTTTGGCCACAATCATTCGGCCCATTAAAAATATACTCATGATTAAAATGTTATTTGAGTTATAAAATGTTAAATGAGCTTTATTAGCTGTTTTGATTGAAAAAATGTTATTTCTCAAGCATTTATGAATATAAATTGTATGATGTGCTATGGAATTTCATGGATAAAATTGTATTATTTCTCGAGATTTTCTTTTTTCTTCTTTTTGAGATGGCTCAATTGCTAATGTTGATATATATTCATGGAATTTCGCTTTAAATTACATAATTTGAAATCTATAACTTTTATTTTATAGTGTTTTTAAAAATATTAGTGAAATCTCACATTTTAAAGCGTAGCCTTCAGTTTCTACTATATATAAAAAAATCATGAAATTACATAATTTGAAGTCTATAGCCTTTATTTTATAGTGTATCTAGGACAATTAGTGAAATCTCATATTTTAAAGCCTATAGCCTTCAATTTCTACTGTATGTAAAATATTTAGGAAATTACTTAATTTGAAGTCTATAGTCTTTGTTTTATGGTGTTTCTAGGAAATATAGTGAAATCTCACATTTTAAAGCATATAGTCTTCAATTTTTACTATATGTCAAAAATTCATGAAATTGCATAATTTGAAGTCTATAGCCTTTTGTTTTATGGTGTTTCTAGAAAAATTAGTGAAATATCACAATTTAAAGCCTATATACCCTTCAATTTCTACTATATGAAAAAAAAATTAGGAAATTACAAAATTTGAAGTCTATAACCTTTGTTTTATGTTATTTCTAGGAAAATTAGTGAAATCTCACAATTTAAAGCCTATAGCCTTCAATTTCTACTATTTGTAAAAAAAAAATAGGAAATTACATAATTTAAAGTCTACAACCTTTGTTTTATAGTATTTCTAGAAAAAATAGAGAAATCTTACATTTTAAAGCCTATAGCCTTCAATTTCTACTATATGTAAAAAAATCATGAAATTACATAATTTGAAGTCTATAGCCTTTGTTTTATGATGTTCTAGGAAAAATAATGAAATCTCACATTTTAAAGCATATAGTCTTCAATTTCTACTATATGTAAAAAATTCATGAAATTACATAATTTGAAGTCTATAGCCTTTGTTTTATGGTGTTTCTAGGAAAATTAGTGAAATCTCACATTTTAAAGCCTATAGCCTTCAATTCTACTATATGTAAAAAATTCATGAAATTACATAATTTGAAGTCTATAGCCTTTGTTTTATCATATTTCTAGGAAAATTAGTGAAATCTCACATTTTAAAGCTTATAGCCTTCAATTTCTACTATATATAAAAAATTCAGGAAATTACATAATTTAAAGTCTATAGCCTTTGTTTTATAGTGTTTCTAGGAAAATTAGTGAAATCTCACAATTTAAAGCCTATAGCCTTCAATTTCTACTATATGTAAAAAAATTTAGTAAATTACATAATTTGAAGTCTATATCCTTTGTTTTATGGTAATTCTAGAAAAAATAGTGTAATTTCACATTTTAAAGCCTATATAGTCTTCAATTTCTACTATATGTAAAAAATTCAGGAAATTACATAATTTGAAGTCTATAGCCTTTGTTCTATGGTGTTTCTAGGAAAATTAGTGAAATCTCACATTTGAAAGCATATAGCCTTCAATTTCTACTATACGTATAAAATTCATGAAATTACATAATTTGAAGTCTATTATAGCCTTTGTTTTATGGTGTTTATAGGAAAATTAGTGAAATCTCACATTTTAAAGCTTATAGCTTTCAACTTTTACTATATGTAAAAAATTCAGAAAATTACATAATTTGAAGTCTATAGCCTTTGTTTTATGGTGTTTCTAGGAAAATTAGTGAAATCTCACAATTTAAAGCCTATAGTCTTCAATTTCTACTATATGGAAAAAAATTGGAAATTACATAATTTGAAGTCTATAGCCTTTGTTTTATGGTGTTTATAGGAAAAATAGTGAAATCTCACATTTTAAAACTTATAGTCTTCAATTTCTACTATATGTTAAAAATTCAGGAAATTACATAATTTGAAGTCTATAGTCTTTGTTTTATAGTGTTTTTAGAAAAATTAGTGAAATCTCATATTTTAAAGTCTATAGCCTTAAATGTCTACTATATGTAAAAAATTCAGAAAATTACATAATTTGAAGTCTATAGTATTTGTTTTATAATGTTTCTAAAAAAATAGAGAAATCCCATATTTTAAAGCCTATAGCCTTCAATTTCTACTATATGTTAAAATAATAATGAAATTTCATAATTTGAAGTTTATAATCTTTGTTTTATATTATTTCGAAAAAATTAGAGAAATCTCACATTCTAAAGCTATAGTCTTCAATTTTTACTAAATGTAAAAAAAAATCATATTATGTCATACCTAACATATGTTATATATATGACATATATTACATATGATAAATATTAAGTATAGTACACGTTGATAGTTATTAGATAATATTTCTGTTATACGATAAACATTATTACATTCTTATATTTGTTCTCTTTTTTTATTCTTTATGTTTTCTTGGATACATTTGAATGGATGTATAAATAACAATATACTATATATACTCGTATTAAAGGATACAAATTTTCAGAATACGTGTAATTAATTTTTCAACCACTAAAATATTAGTAGTTAGATATTTCAGGGATCAAAAGTCAAAACATATAGTTTTATTTTACTTAAAGATGAATTATTAATTTAATAATATTCCAACGTGTCAAGACTCAAAACAGTTATATATGTATGCAATAATGGTTGTTGTACAACAGAAATAGGTAACGAGTATTCAACGTGTACTATATATAAGACGTAATGTGTGATATATATGTATATCATACGTTGGATGCTTGTGAGACGTATTTCTGTTCTACGACGACAATCATTATTGTATATTATGTGAATCTGATTCTAAAATGTGTATAGTTCGATCTGCAAAGACGTACGTGTATAACCTTAAACCTCATCACATTATTCATGCTCTACTACCAGGATGTTTATTTCGCCTAATTAATAATAATTAGTTAAAGTCATGGTCCTGAATGACTAATTAAACCCCTGAATTAGAGTAAACCAGCTATCAAATTACTGTTTAGTATGGTTTCCTTCACTTTAAGCCAGCCAGCTATAACAAAATATCTTATTTTAATTTCACTTTTTTTTCCATAATCCGTTGTACTAACCCAATCTAATATCGAGACCCTTGTGAAATGCACAATCAATTTCTTGACTTGCAAGCAGTGGACACAAGACTTGTGAATATATATTGAAATTATAACTACTCTTTTTTAATTTTTTATAGGGTGCTGGTGTTAGTATCTACAAAAAAAAATAATTATATTATTCCTAAATTATTCATTTTAAGATTTAGAAAATTATGTATGACAAAACATATTTTTATAAATGAAAAATATTTCTTTTTTATTTTCACATATTCCATGACCGGACTACCGGCTACCGATGCCTATTAGCAGGGACAGATCTATGTCTAAAGCTATGGGGACTTATGCCCTGCCCCTACTAAATTTTTAATATTTTAGTTAAAATATATATAAAGGTACCCCATTATTAAATTTACCTCACACTATAAAAATTCAAAAAATATCATCTTATATTTATATATATAAATGACATAATATTTTTATTTCTACTGTTAAAATTTTCTGGATCGGTATTAACCCATGGGGCCATCGTCAAGGCCATCATTTGAATCTACCAACCCAGTGTCAAGACTTATTGGACATTTTTTTTTAAAATTTTAATATGTATTTTTAGTAATGTTATTCTCTGAATTAAACATTTTTTTATTACATTTTGAAAAATGATACTTATGGGATAACTCTCCTAAAAAATATTATTTTCACGAATGAAACACCATTTTTTGAACCAATTTCTCCTTAAGAGTTTATATATATGCTTTTATTTTATTTTATTTTTTATAAAGTTTAAACCGATTAATTATTTTACTCTCTATTTCCATATATTTGGGCAGCTCACAATTTATTGATCAATTTTGGAACTAGATAATGGAGACAATTTATCTGTACTAGCTAGTAGTTAATTAATCACATTGAATAATTTGGCATGACACAGAAAATAAATAAACGAAAGGAACCGAAATAAAACTATTTAATTTCTTTTATCTAACTTTTAGGTCCTAGCTAGATAGCTACCACTCTACAATTGGTCCCAAAATATTATTATTTCCGATCTCAATGTCCTTTTTGAGTTATATATGTACGCTAATTAATTATAGTAATTATTAGATTCTATTGAAAATCTAAATGTTAGAATTAAAATGAAAAAAAATATTCTACTATCATTAATTATTGTAGTTTCTCTCATCTAAATATGTAGAGATATAAAAGTGTACTATAATAGAGAAAAGAAAATAAATACTTCTTAAAATTGTTAAAAAGACAAATAAAAATAACTAAATAAAAAATAAAAAAATTATTTAAAAGGGACCTAAAAGAATATCCATTATCAAAATGTAAATTCCTTTTTTCTTTGAAGGATGATGAGTTATATATTGAACTGAAAGAAAATACTAGATACATGTAATTAAAGGCTGTACTTGGATTTGTTCTCTCTCTCGCTTACAAAATTTGTAGGGTGATTTTGGTCAATTATGATAAATATTGATGAAATTCAATTCCAATAAGTTGGTAGATATATAATATACTTGAAGAAATTAATTCTCAATCAAAGGGTATTAGGAAATATTATTGATTTGTGGTTATGCTTAGGTCTTGGACCTAGCTATTGGATGGTATGCTCCTTTTTCTTAAACAAAGAAGCTAAGCAAATGTTACAATTATCATTATATATATATATATATATCAAAATGTAGCAAAATATTTAATGTGCATGAGACACCACATTAAATATTTAGCTACATCAAATATTTCATATAAGTTTTTTATTGAATGCATGTCTAAAAAATATAAAATTTTAAATTTTCAAGACTAAAGATACTTATTATTAGTAAAATCATATATATATATATATATATATATATATATATATATATATTATTTGATAAAATTTTATGTTGAAAAAAATCTCATCTCCAACTAGCAGAAGTAACATCATTTTCCACAATAATAAAAAAGAATAATGTAAGGTCTCGATTACACGTTTATTATAGGCATTATTCCTATAAACATAAACAGTTACATTTAAAAATCATGACCAATATAGACATAAATAATATTACAATTAAAAATATGACAGTAGACAAAACTTGTCACGATTTTAAAAGATGGCTTAAAATCATATGTTACAACAGTAATATTAGGCGTACAACAGAAATACGTCCAACTTGTATCCAACGCGTGCTATCCATGTTAAGGATGTGTGCCATACGCATATCACATATACGTATAGCACACATCCTGTAAAATGGATATATAGCACGCATTGGATACAAGTTGAACGTATTTCTGTTATATGTCAAACATTATTGTAGGTTAAAAACGTGACTAGGTCATTAGTTACGTTTTTTCAACTTCAAGAAAATTAACCATAATTATTGTTGTCATAACCGTTATCATTGATTTATAGTTACGAAGGTAGTATTGTCCACGGTTAGTAACTATAACTTATATCCAAAAATCATGACCTAAAGTAAAGGTTACCATTTTTATCACCTACAATCACAATTTTCAAACATTAACAATAAACCTAAAATGTTATAGTGCAAGAAAATCTTAATAAGAATCCAACCTAATCATGATTATGTATATAAGATGAGGGAAAGGTGGATAAGAAGAGCTAACTATATATATATACTATGATCTACTTGGCATTTTATATATTTATCCGGTTGATTTGTTTCATTTACTCTTCTTCTCAATTGTTTCAATTTTTGTGAACTTGTTAAACTAAATCTACATTACAAGTTACAACGTAGTGAAGTTAATAGTTTCTTGTGGCCAAGAAAAAAAGAGAGAGTACGAAAGAAAGATAGATAGAGGGAATGAGAGATTGGTCGATGTTGATATCTACCTGTTTGGAAACTTTTAGGGTAAGTGATTTGTCTTTCCACCAAATCAAAGAAACAAAATTAGTTAAAAGAAAAAATTGAGTGAGAGGGGATAGTAAGTTCTTGTCGGATTTTTAGGGGTTTGACTTTGATGCCTAAGAAAGACAAAGGAAATAAATTGCCAATTTAAATATCTAGCGACTCGTTCCGTCCAATATTAATTATTAAAAAACTAATTAAAACACATAAATTTATAAAAAAAAATATAAGTTATATAATGACAAAATTATTGTTATAATTTTTTTAGTGATTATTATAACATATAAGAGAGAGTATATATTTATGAGTAAAATTGAAAAAAGTATAATAAATATTTTCTTAAGAGTTTAAAATGACAAATAGTATTAGATAAATATTTTTCAAAAAAACAAATAAAATTGAACGAAGTAGCTCACAACTCATCTATCAGATTTGAGAAATTATATTTCAATGACAAATATCTCGTTCTTCATATTAATAGTTTTATATTTATTATTAGATGAAGTAGTATAACTATTTATATAAGTCCTACTTTAATATAATTTCACATTTCATTTAATAATAAATATAAAATTGTCCATATAGAAGCCGAGACATTTCGTATAAATAACAAATAAAAACCCATCAAACAAAGCGGTCATTTGTTGCCGCTCATCTCACCACGTCACAACAAATATAATGTAATATACACAATATATATTATATATTATGCATAACATGTATCACATGTTATAAAAAAAGATGGTGTTGCAACATGCAGTATATGTTCAATGCAACATACAGAAATACAAGTACAGAACAATATGTGGCACAACAAAAATACACCCTTGATATATATATTACAAAAATAGGAATGTTGAATTGCAAACCTATTGATAGTCCTATGGATCCAAATAGCAAGTTAGTACCATATCAAGGAGAACTTTATCCAAAGCCTCGTAGATGTGGAAGACTTGTAGAAAAGCTAAATTATCTCACCATCACTAGACCTGATATCCCCTATTTCATTAGTGTGGTGAGTCAGTTTGCAATTCCCTCCTAAGTTTGTTTTGTGTTTATTTTAATGTGTATAGAACAATTTGTACTTGTATTTTTTTTGTATTGTTTTATGTCTGTTTTAGAGAATAATACATATATTTTGTAGTAAAAGTCCAAATCACCTTAGAATTAAAACACAATTCAAAAATTGAAGGGGTAAATTTGGATAAAAATTTCATTAAAGTTTTTATATCTATATGTATATTTTTGTGTATCTACACTGAATGTAAATACAATGTATACAAAAAAATCTGTACAAGTCACATACAATTTATCTTGTATGTGTACATCCTAAACAAATATCATACAAATAATTATATATTGTATTTTGTGTCTTGTACAGTCCAAACATACACTTTCTAAAGCAATACAAGCCAAGTTGTGGCGATGCTTTTACATTGCAATAATGTTAATCGTACAATAGAAATACGTCCAACGAATATCCAACGTGTACTTTACATGACATGAAATATGTGTTATATGTATAGTACACGTAAGTATAGCACACATTTCATATCATGTATAACACATGTTGGATACTCGTTAGAAACGACTATTTCTGTTGTACGATTAGATGTACATTGAACTCGCGATTTTTATACAATCACTTTATCACATAACGTCATGTCAGCTCATATTTCATTCAATATTAGAGAGAATGTGAATTTCGTTTAAATCAAGATTATATGATATCTAATGATAATAAAAGTGAGTCAGTACGATAAGAGATAGGAGTGATAAATAGTTTAATAGGAATCGTTTTCATCATATATTAGGCAGCAAAGGGCGGCGTCAATAAACAACAAATGAAGGCTAATTGAATGAATTGCAGCTGTTGCTATGAACTTCCAACTACTCACAATTGCCCTACCATTCACGCACATTTTCTTCAACAGTTTTCTCTTAGCCTCCCAATTAATTATCTTCTGATATTTTTTAGTGTAAAATACGTAATCTACCGTACCACAACATTAATGATAAGTTAATGATACTATTATGATCTTTCATTTTGATATTATTGTATTTCATAAATTATAATCCAAAATTTATTAATTTTTTAGAGCATTGCTATATATATAACAAAAGATTTGTCAAAACAGCTAACACGTTGTGCACAATATATATAATATAAAGTGCAAAACGAATATTACATGTTGTGCAGTCATATATCACATAATGTGCATAATATATATCACATGTTGCAAAGAAAAGAGATACACAACATGTAATATACGTTGTGCATTTTATATTATATATGTTGTGCACAATATATTGACTGATTTATCTGAATTTTTGTTGTGTCACAAGTATTTCTCATTTTTTTAATGATAGAATTTAATAATGTTATATGTATATCTAAAATTTGATGTTTATGAAACATTCATTAAAATTAATAATTGATTAAAATAGTATGATGTCAGAATAAAAATTACTTTAAAAATAAAAATAATAAAATGGAATATCAGTATGAAGTACAAAAAAAAATGTACATGTACTATTTTTTTATAATAATATATTTTACCTTTGAAAATGTAAAATACTTTTTTCACACAAAGGGTAACCACTTTAAATAGGCCAAATCTATATTTCTTTAAAAATTTAACCCTTTTGCCACGCAACTCATGATCTTATGAGATATTTAAGGCAATACCTACAACATTTTGTTCATTTAACACTTTCATCAATAGCTAATAAATATGACTTCAGATATTTATGCACTTTTAATATAAATTTCATTTTTATACTTTAAGAGTTTATAAAATTCTACACGACTTACTTACCCAAAAAAAAAATTCTACACTATTTAATTATAATATCATCATACTAGTATTTTTTACCCGTGAAATACACGAAAAAATATATTTTTAATATTAAAATTTAAAAAATATAAGTTATATATGAAATATTAAAGTAACATATGTTTTGTAAAAAATTATTATATAATGGTTAATCATTATTAATAAATCACTATGTATATAAGATATTTATTTATATAAATACATAGAATCAATTACATTAAAAGTAAATAATATTAAGATAAATATTTAAATTAAAGTAAATACTTATTTCCACACGATTCTTTATTTCATGGATGTCAAAATTGTATTGAAATGAAAATGATCATAAACTTAGAAAATTATAAATTTATTTTAATTTTGATCGATGAAGATAATAAAGTGAAATATATATTTTGAACAAATAATTAATATAAGGCACAATTTACTGTGAAATATAAATATTTATTTTATTTGTGTAATATAGAATAAAGACACAAATTAATATGTATAATTTTTTTTTAAAAAAATTAAAATATTTTTATTTTTGTAAATATGTTAAATTATATTTTTTAAAAATTAACTTATGTAGTAATATTTTATCATTCATATCCACGCAACATTTTATCATTTATACCCGTACAATAATTTAAATAATTTTCTAATTTAAAAATTCTTGATTTCAAATTTAAAAGTTATCATAAATTACACATCGTATAATATTTATTTTGAAAATAATACATTCTAAAAATGTAATTGTGGTATTGTTTAGTACTCAATATTTATTGTAGATCATTATTTAAATTTAATTTAATAAAAATTACCATGAAAATTAATGAAATGTACTTTATATTCGTAAAATATATTATTTACTCTTAAATAATTACTTTCTTTATGTATCTTCTCTTCATGTTCTTTATAATTAATATAAAATAATTTTTAAAAAATTGAGCAAAATATTATGTATTATATATAACTGATTATTAAACATAAGGCTCATTTTATATTTGTGAAAATATAAAATTTAAATAAAAATATATATTTTTAATCATTCTCTTTTCTTTTTCTTATTTTTGAAATTTCTACTTAGATCATTAAAAAAGTGATTTGTAAAATCATTGTTAAAAGTTTCAATGTTTACTTTTAGACAATTTTATTATACATTATAAAATATGGCACATTTTTTTTTCTGTAAGTTATAAATGTTTTAAGGAATAACTATATATATGTTTATATTTAAAAAATAAATAATTTAAATTATTATAAAGAAAAGTTTAATTATAATCCAATATCAATGCAAAAAAAGTTTTAAAGAAAAAGTAAATTTTTATTTTGTCTCTTGTGAGCTAAATAGAAATATAGAAGAAAAGGGAATTTTTTTTTAATTTTATTCATTATTATTTGAAATTCATAATAATTATTGTCTAATATATATTATCTAATCACTAAAATTAATTATTTTATGATGTGAATTTTTATTACTAACATGCATGATTTTTTTTTTTTGTGATAATTGTTTTTGATTTATTGTCTCATTATTTTTTTTTACTTCTTAAAATACATATAATGTATTTTGGGTAGTTTACTAATATTATATTATTTTAAATTTTTAGTTCAAGTAATTTATAATGATCTAATTTAATTTCATAAAGATATTATCATAATACACTATTCAATAAATGTATTCACAAGTTTCAATTTCCAATTAAATGCTATCAACTAAGTAGCTTTTAATTACACATTTCCTTAATTAGAAACTATATTTTTTTAATTAAAATAACAAATTCTAGAGTAATGACACTTGGCAAAACTTTCCAATTTATTCCTCTCAAATTTTTATATTAATAGATTACCAAAAGTGTTTAGTTTATTCAAATCAGTTATGCATATAGTGTACCAAAAAAGCTATGCATATAGTTATTATTAACATATAATTAATTCATAATATAAAATACTTTATACTACTTATAACTTACTGGAACAAATATTTCGATATAGTCTCACAAAATTACACAAATTTAATATTAAGTAAAATGGTAAATTACGTTTACCTTTCACGAGATTTGATAAAATTCAGCTATGAGTCTCCTTTATTTATAAAATTTGTTTAAAAAGTCATTGAGTTTGCAAAACTATTATATTAAGTGCTTCTGAAAAATTATTTTACCTCCCTTTGAATAATGCATTTAGGTTGCGTTTGTTTTTTTTTTTATCTAGGTCAGAATTAGGGAGTTAGTGAAAAATTAACTTTGTCAAGTATTTGGTACGAGAGTCACAGTGACTCAGTGAACCGAGCCACAATGACTCAGTGAACAAAAATGTCAATTTTTTGTTCACTCCAATTTTGGAGTCACTTTGTATTAGAAGGGAGTCACTGCGTGCGAGGAGGAGGACACAAATATGTGAGAGTGTATTCAGAGCTAACTTTGAAGTCAATGTGACTCTGACTCTTGTGACACTGATTTTATGACTCTCTTGACTTTGATTCCGAAATCACCGAAAACAAACACTACTTTAGTGTTGTTAGTGACTTAGGGTTGTTAGTGACTTAGTAAGTTAGTATCATCCGAACTAATAGAGGGGTATCCAATTAATTTTCACCATCGAGCTATATCAATGTAATTTAATCTAAATAAAGCATTAATAGTGCACGATTATCTAATTAATTATTTCACAGAAAAATCTAAGCAATTAAGAATCAATATTCACATTAAGAATTAGTCTAAGTATTTTCCTTTCACTTTCTTTCTCTAGGACAAAATTAGGGTAATCTCTACATACCACATATCACAAGCTCATAATAATTATATACATTTCGTGTTCAAAACTATTCACCAACATCAACATCTTCTCCCTCCTCCATTTAAACCCCACTTCACCCCTTTCTCTATTCATAACAATCCAAGCTATCCATTATCATTCCATAACTTAGCCTCAAAAAAAACACCATCATATATATCACATAGTGATCATTCCTCTGTTTTTCTCTGTTTTTCCCCTGTTTTTCCTCTGTTTTATCATATATATAATCATGGGAACATTTTCCCAATTCAAACCAATCACAAAATGTAGAACTGAATCAAGATCAAATCAAAGCGTAGCTTCAGATTTAGATGGGACACTCCTTGTGTCAAGAAACGCTTTCCCTTATTACATGCTCATTGCAATTGAAGCTGGAAGCATTTTGAGAGGACTAATCCTTCTCTTGTCATTCCCTTTTGTGCTCATCACATACCTTATTTTCTCCGAAACAATTGCAATCAAAACCTTGATCTTCATAACATTCTCTGGTCTCAAAATAAGGGACATTGAGATTGTGTCGAGGTCGGTGCTTCCTAGGTTCTATGCAGAGGATGTTCACCCAGAGACATGGAGGGTTTTCAGTTCATTTGGGAAGAGGTACATTGTGACAGCAAGCCCGAGGTTGATGGTGGAACATTTTGCTAAGGCGTTTTTGGGTGCTGATAAGGTTATTGGGACAGAGCTTGGTGCGACAAAAAGAGGGGTTGCTACTGGGTTTGTTAAGGAAGTAGTGCTTGTTGGTCAGCACAAGAAAAAAGCTGTTATCAAGGAATTTGGGGATCAATTGCCAGATTTAGGTCTTGGAGACAGTGTTTCTGATCATCAATTTATGTCAATTTGCAAGGTTGGTGAAATCGAAATCAATAGTACATACCGTACAATAGAAATACGTACAATTAATATTAAACTTGTGTTATTCGTAATATGGAATGTGTGCTATATGTATAGCACACATACGTATAACATGCATATTATGTATAACACATGTTAGATACTAGTTGGACGTATTTATGTTATACGACCAATATTATTGTGGTAAAATATATGAGTTTAATTTTGATGCATTGACGTAAAAGTATTTTATATTGTCATCCAATCAAAACATTCTGTTTGTATGACTTTACAATTAGTGAGAGAGAAAACACAATCATAATTGACGTGGCCGCATATGATTGGATGACTGTGTAATAATAAAAAATTGCAATATCTGAGAATTAAAGAAGATATCATTATTTATAATAAATAAAATAAAAGAGATTAAATATTCTACTTTCTAACTCGAATTCGTTTACTGTATTATCATTCTTCATTCTAATGAATGATAACAAGAACTTATTCGAATTCATAATTCCATTTTCTAATGATAATTCTATAAAATTGTACATTGTCGGTAGATGAAAATTAAATTCAACATTATACGCAAAGTCATTGATGTATAATAAAAAGTTGTCCGATACTTGTATAATACTCGTATATTATAACCTATTAAATGAAAAAGTTGATCCATAGCACAATCCTATAGTAAAGATGAGTCTTATACAAATGTTATATAACTTTTTGTTCTGTACGCTAACATTCCTATGTATATATTAATATATATACTCTCTTCCATTGTTTTTGTTAATTTTTGTAGGTCTCATAAAGTTATTACTATATAAGTACATATTAAGATTAGAGTTTTGCTAACTCAAGTTTGCACTTGTTAAGAAAATTATAATTAGAAAGCTTTAAGCGTGCTAATATATTTATTATATTGAAAATTGATAAAAAAAAATTAATCTTTTTAATATAATATATTAACTCTTAAAATCTTAACAAATACTTAAGATTAAAATCTACTTGAATATAGCTTTTGATAGTAATTAAACAAATATATGAATTTTTTAAGGCGGGAACGATTATTTTACTATAAGAAGTGAAAACTTAACTATCTTTAAATTGATATATAATTTGTGAAGGAACTTTTTGGGAGGCCAAGTTAGAGGATTTTAATACTTACAAATAACTTTACTTTTTATAGAGAGTCTTAAAACTACCATTTTCACTCCATTAACTATTTTATGTCACTTATAAATGTCAAAGAAAGAATTATGGTTAAAATTTTTAATGCTACTTCATTTCTTTTTTAAGTAAATTTTTTTTATTTACTAACAATGTGAAAGCATTTTACATTACTATTATTTGATCAAATTTTTATATTAGCAAAAAATTTTAGATAACAGGGACAAAAAATTAATCATATTGATTAACATAAAATTACATAAGTAAATAATTATATATTTTTATATTGTCAATATATTAAAATTAAATCTCTTATTTATTTAATTAAGAAAAAGATAGTTTTGAATGTGAGGGAGCCAATTCATAAACTTTATGAGCTGTTTTCCCCCTCAATAGATAAGCTTCTCCATATAACTAATAGATTAAAACATTCTGAATTGAAATTCAATAATAATTGTGAACAAATGGAAAACAGCTAATAAGTCTATTTAATAACTTTTTGGTTAAAAAAAAACTCATTTAAAAAAGTTAAATTTTAGTAGGACGAGTAATTATAGTTTAAAATTTTTATATTAACTGATTTTGATTAGTTTCTTATTATGCAAATAGCGATACTCTTTAAAATTAGATTTTACGTCCCCAAATAAATAATTTTGCAAAAGTTTGGTGAGAGCCTTAATGACCATGACATGTTGTATTTCACCTACTCAAGATGAATCACTCTACCTATGCTTTATATGTACAATATTTTCTTTATATATTCTTCCTTAGCATTACAAGTCTTCCTTGTTTGTTCTGTCCCATCTTTTTCGGTATTTACTACCCTTAAGTGGTCCTCCCATGTTGTATGGTGCATTTATGTATCTACATCTTATATCAACTTCATATTTAGCTGGATATATCTCAACATTCGGAGAAATTTTTGTATGATCCTAAAAATGTATTTTAATACATGTTTTAACAACTTTCTTAACTATTTATTTTAAGTTTTTATATTTAACTTATACATTTTAAACAAAGGACTTAGTGTTTATATAGATTAATGAATATTCTATTAGTTCCTTAATATTATCTTTGAGAATAATTTAGTTCTTGGATATTTGAAAATGACAAAATAGTCTATTAAGATTAATTTTGTAGGACACGTTAAGTGATGATTTAGTCACTCGTTAAGTTTCTATTAATTGAGTTGCACATCTGACACAACTTAAGTAATATGTCATACACATTACTGCAATTTAGTTAACAGAAACTTAACGAATAGACTAAATTATCACTTAATATATTCTATAAAATTAATCTTATCAAACTATTTTGTTATTTTCAAATCTTGAAGAACTAAATTGTCCTCAAAATTAATTTTGGGAGACTAAACAAAATATTTATTCTATAAAAATTTATGAAACATATATTAAATATACTCCAACATCATATATAACACAAATTTCTCATGCTATTCAAATCTCTATGATAAATGAAGATTCATACTTATTTTATTCATTTATTTTTTATTCACTAATGATTAAAAGATTCCTAGTTGGTTACTTAACTCGGATTAGTACTCACACCTTTTCCATTTGTTCTTGATGTCCAATCAACTAATTAGTAATACTAAATACATATACAAGCCATGTTTGTTTGTAGTTTTGTACCTCATGTAAAATATGTGAAATCTATGCACCTCATCAATTAGAAAGCACAATCCTTAATTCATTATGACATCCCTTATTGGATTACTTTGTATAATATAAGTAAATTCAACTTATATTCTGTATTATGTATAACACATATTGAATATTAGTTGAACGTATTTATATTATACAATAAATATTATTGCTTTACACGTGTAGTTTGAGAGGAGTCCAATCAAATCATTAATATATACATACTCATTTAATTATTTTGAAGAAATTTGATGTGACCTCCATTTAGATTCAAAAACTTATTTTTCATATTTACATATCAATTATTAACATGTACATATCACTCTTGAAAAAACACTTGCTCCAATGTTATTTTCGTATCATTGATTGGTTTTCATCTCATAATTTTCACAACTTTGCAACTTTCTCTCTTCTTGTTGGTCGGTAAGACCTTCATTCTTGATTGATGAAAATATTTGTCCCATTATAAAACAACATTAATAAAAAATTCTTAGGTTTACATAGAGAAAAAAGAAAAATCTACTTACCCTATACCATTATTTGCATGACACATAATCAAATGAGAAATGGTATATGTACAATGAAAATTGTATAATACTTGTACAACAATCATATCCATCGTTGGATTGTTTTAGTTTGTAAATCCATATTACAATCGAGCAGTAGATATGATTGTTGTACAAATATAATACAATTTTCATTGTACACACATCATTATTGTAATCAGGTAGGTCAACTATAGTAAGAGAAAGTCGTTAAGTTTCAATCATAAATATAAAATAGTTGATGTGTCATAATATGATTGAAACAAAATAAATAAATCTCTTACACCAGTGCGTCTAAGAATCTCTCGGATAACATTACTCGCCGCTTAAGTATATTTTATTTCTTTCCTATGCAGGAAGGATACATGGTACCAAGGATGAAGTGTGAACCATTACCAAGAAACAAGCTCCTAAGCCCAATTATTTTCCATGATGGCCGTTTGGTTCAAAGACCAACCCCTCTAGTTTCCCTCTTGATTTTTCTATGGCTCCCAATTGGTATCATACTCTCAATCCTAAGGATATACCTAAACATCCCTTTACCTGAAAAAGTTGCTTGGTACCTTTATAAGGTCCTAGGAATAAAGGTAATTAGAAAGGGTACCCCTCCACCACCACCAAGAAAAGGCCAAAGTGGAGTACTATTTGTCTGTAACCACAGAACAATTGTGGATCCTGTTATTACAGCAGTAGCATTAGGGAGAAAAATTAGCTGTGTCACTTATAGTATTAACAAATTCAGTGAAATAATTTCACCAATTAAAGCAGTGGCACTTTCAAGAGAAAGGGAAAAAGATGCAGAAAATATCAAGAAATTGCTTGAAGAAGGTGATTTAGTGATTTGTCCTGAAGGTACTACTTGTAGGGAACCTTTTCTTTTAAGGTTCAGTGCCCTTTTTGCTGAGTTAACTGATAGGATTGTACCTGTTGCTATAAACACTAAGCAAAGTGTTTTTTATGGTACTTCAGTTAGAGGGTCAAAGTTTTTTGACCCTTATTTTGTGTTCATGAATCCAATACCAACATATGAGATCACTTTCTTGAACATGGTGCCAGCAGAATTGACATGCAGGGGAGGGAAATCTGCAATTGAGGTTGCAAATTATATTCAGAGGGTTCTTGCTGGGACTTTAGGATTTGAGAGCACAAATTTTACTAGGAAGGATAAGTATAGAATGCTTGCTGGGACTGATGGAATTGTTCCATCTAAGAAGGATTGAATTTGTTGGGTAGTATTGAGATTGCTTGATGATGAAGTAGGTATATCAATCTTTTTTAATTTTGATTCTCTGTTTTTGTTCTCTCATATGTTTTCAAAGTTCCTTAGGATTATCTTTGTAATAAGAAATTGATTGTGTTTAAGCTCATAAAAATAACAGTTTATGTGTATTGTTATTTTGATAATATATATATAGATTATAGTTCCTGTTATTTGGGATAGTTCAACTTTGTAACTGTATATCATAGTTATGGCGGTGAGAGGTATTATTATAGTACTAGAATATCCTATACCAACTTATGTTCAATTCACAATGGCATGGAAATTGAAATTTGAACCTAATTGTACCAATAATGTTTATCGTACAATAGAAATAAGTTCAACTAGTATCTAATGTATGTTATATATAAGATGTAATGTGTGCTATACATATAGCACATATTACGTCTTATATATAGCACACGTTGAATGTTCGTTGGATGTATTTCTATTGTACGTCAAACATTATTGATAAATTTACAAGCTGTGTCATAAATGTCATGTAAACTTAACATTTTTTCTATCCCAAATATAGGACTGATGGAGATGTGCCAAATGGGAGCATATAGTACATCAATTTAATTTTTGATGATGGAGAAACAGCTTCACTTTATAGTCATTAATTTGCATGCAAGTTCCGCTAGGTAGACAATCTTATCTAAATCTAAATTATTTGTCCTAGAAATGTATGTGCACATGACTAGTTAATATGATACAGAGATGTGTCTTGTTCAGCTAACAACTTTTGTATAGAACTATAAAAGCTAAAGCAACAAAAAGCACCCAATTAGCTTACAAAATAAGAACATTCTCATAAAAGCACCGAAATAGCATAGCTAATAACTTATTTTCACAATTAATCAAGTATGTCTTCATTTATAAATGTGGTTAACTTTATAAGAAAATGAAATAAAATGGAGAGCTTTTACTCATCTTTCCTTAACCAAATATCAGGATTCGATCCTCGTATTGGGCATAGAAACATTTTAAAATTTCGGATCATTTGTCCCCACCATTTGAGGTGCCTACAAGCTAACGAGAAATTAATCACCGTGGTTGACAGTAGATACCCAGTCGTAAATAAAAAAAGTGGAGAATGGAAAATAAAAAGAGAGTTTCACGTGAAAAGGATTCGTGGAGTACCATAAATTAGATTATATATTTTAATCCTAATTTAACGGGGAGGAACAATAACATAAATGCAATGATGTAGTATGTTACGTGCTATGGGGATGAACGTGACAAAGTAGAGGAAAGAGAGAAATGAATGAAGTCATCCTATTTTCTGGGTGACTACAATTAATTAGCTAAATATGGTTTCTTCATCTATCCTTTATCTTTGGCCACCTACCTCTCTCCCTCTTTTTATGTTGATCTTGTACACCTTTTTCATCTCCCGTTATTTACCACCAAGCTCCACCACGTCTACTATTCTTTAGAACTTTCATCAAGATTTCGAACAAAAAACAATTGTACACTTTTACTCTTTCCTAAGCATTTCTTTTGTAATATTAGGGTAATATGGACATTTCCCACCCATCCATTGTCATATTTTATTTTATTCATTTACCTAATCAATCAAACCTTCAGCTAATTAATATCTAGAATAATCTCACATTGTTGACTCTATCTCCCATATTAAAATGAAATAGGGTGCGTGTCTCAATCCATTCCCTACATCGCATGTTTATAACCAAAAGACAAGATCTTTGTCTGCGATATAGAACAGACCTACAACTAATCTTATTCATTAGTGATTTTTTTAGTAAAAGAAAAGGCTTGGAATGACAGCACCGCAAGCAAGGAAATACACAAGAACATCCTCGAGTTCATGTCCTTGCGGCCGACGATTTTTTCTCGTTGGAATAGAGATAAGGAAAAGTCCTCTATGAGAATCATCATTCTGATAATACTTTTGTCATTTCAACCATAAAGTATATATACTCACCTTGACACTTACCATAAAAGACTCATATTATTTGAACATCAACTCATTCTAAACATTCTATTCATAAATTATGTGAGTACCATTATCTTTATCACTTATTTTTTCTTTTATCTCATTCCATCTTCATTATTTCTCTCTCCTTTTTAGATGTATACCTCCACTTCTAATATTAAAGTATCATTACTCACAATATAATCAAAATCGGGCCGAACCGACCGGTTAATTGAACTGGTGACCCGGACAGGTCTCATGACCCAGCCCAAACCATGCTTGTTATTTATTTTAATGATAAAACGACGTCGTTTCATGCCCTGAAATAAACAAAGCCCAAAGGGTCAAAGAGCCCAAACCCTACCCACCTTACACACTATCGAGACTCTCTTAAGCCGAGCCCTAACACCATCGCCGGTCGCCCTTTCCACCTCGCCTCCGCCGTGGTGCCATCCACATCTCCGTCGTCCTCTCTTCCACCACCCAGTCGCAGCTGGAGCAGCCACCTCGCGCCGCAGTGCCCTCAGCCTTGATCCGCCGTCGAAAGCCGTGCCCTTATTTGCTCAGTGTCGCAGGCTCGAAGCTCTCAGCCTCGCCTCGCACGGCGTGCCCTCAGTTCCTCACTGTCTCAGGCTCGAAGCCTCGAAGCCTCGAAGTCCTCAGCCCCGCCTCCGCCCAGCTTCTGCACTCCTTCTGGTGCGAAGGTGAGCTCTAATTTCTGAGCTTCTTCTCTTCTTGTGTTTGACTTTGAGAGTTCTGCTCTTGTTCTCATTAGTTCTGTTCTGTTAATTTGTTTAGAGTTAACATTAATGATTAATCTGCTTCTGTTTGATAGTTCTGTTCTCATATCTTTTTTATTATTTCTATTCTCTTTTTCTGTGGTGAATCTTATTTTAAAATATTAGCTAAACTATTCAGCAAAAAAAAAAAAAAATAATAATAGCTAACTCATTCTCAGTAGCATTTTTGTTCATTCAAGTGATAAGTAGATAAATCAACAAAGAACAAAAACAAAGTGTTAGTGCATTGTGTTTTAGTATCAAGAAATTGATTCTTGTATATTCTAGCCTTAATGTTGTATCACTTGTACATTCTGTTTTCCATTCGTAGTCTTGTATCATGCACAATAGGCTCCTCAACTGTTGGGACTGTGAGCTGCCTCCGGTTTAGGCGGTTCACCGGTTTAGAACTGATCTTTGCAGTTTATCTGCCGGTTTTTGTATAAACAATTTTTACCCATAATCGGACTGGATCAGGGTCCGAGTCCCATTAAACTGGCCAGTCGATTTTCAGAATATGGGAAAAATAACTGCATATTTTGTTTTCTGGTTCTTCTTCATAAACCCCTAGCAATAGTGAAGCCAACAAGCCGTAAGATAATCACTCTGAAGTTCTGGAACAATTTTGTCTCAGGATTTGCAACCTTCTAGCTCAGGTCATAAATAATCATTGTCTACGAAGTTGTCCTGTTCTCTGTTGTTAACTTTTTTGTTTGTTTTTAATGCACACAAGATGTTTGGTGAAATAGCCCTGACTCTCATTTGTATTATTTTTTTCTCAACCTGTTTTTGGTATGTGTGGTTTTAGTTTTCAGGACTTGAAGTTTGGCAAGGGGAGGGATAAACCATGGGTAAAGCATCACGGGATAAGAGAGTACAAAGATTTTATTTTTATTTTTATTTTTCTCTTTCAGAGTGTGCTTTATACTTTCATGTTTCTTTTGGGTTTCCATTTATGCTTTGGTTGAATTGGTTTTCAGGATATATATTACCGGAAAGCAAAAGAAGAAGGGTGGCGTGCTCGAAGTGCCTTCAAACTCCTTCAGATAGATGAGGAGTTCAACATTTTTGAAGGTGCATGTTCTAATTTAATAATTGACCATTGAAGGCTTGAATATGTTTATTGTGTTAGTTGATATATTATATATATATTTTTAAAAAGCTCTGTATCTGATAGTTTGATAATGTTATTGTACCATTATTTATGCACTCATTAAATAGAAATTGAACTCAGGCAATGTCAATCTGCTTTTGCATTTTGTTGATTTGATGTCTAAGAAGTAATGGGAGGTTCTTATAACAAACATTTTTGTTCTATAATCTTGAGTCTACAAAGAATGGTAGACAGCTGGGACTGAAGATATCTATGTATTTGTTGATACAGAATGTGAACAAAATCAAATTCTGGCTTTCAGGTTCTAGACTGAATTTTTTATTGTTTTATTTATTTTGGCAGGAGTTAAGCGTGTTGTAGATTTATGTGCCGCCCCAGGTAGCTGGAGTCAGGTACTAATGATTGGAAATTATCACTGATTTGAAATTTGAATTCATTTTAAGGCAACTATTTGAATTGAAAACCTAGAGATCATCATCAATGTAAAAAGAAGTTAATTTCAACAAACATTTGATCTTATTCAACAAACATTTCAGTCCTTTTGTTTTACTCAAAGGTTTCATGTTTAAAAAAAGCCCACTTATAAAATGTTTTCCCTTTTACAGAAGATAAATGCCTAAATGGTGAATGCAGAACAAATCCATTTATGTTAGGCACTGCTTATTTATTACTTACAACTTACTAGCAACACACCTTGAGACATAATGTGCTACCCAGCAAAAATTATTTACCATTATGCTGATAAAGTTTTAACTTTTAACACCATTGAGGATGGCATAATGGAACCAAGGTCTGCCTTGGACATTGCAATAAATTATCAGGGTTAGAACTAAAATAGGGAACAAATAAAATTTTCTGAGCTTCCTGATAAGTTTCTAATAATCAATTCTTATATGCAGGTTTTGAGTCGTAAAGTATATCTCCCAGCCAAGGTTGCACCTGATGCAAAGTGAGTTTACTTTCTTTGGGTTCTCTGATTTCCTATGGGTTTCATTGATTTTGAGTGTCTCGCCCTGTAAATGCATGCTTGCTAGGACTAAGGATTAACTTGGTTTATGACAAAACATCATAGGACCAAGTAGTAAAAGAGAACTGTAATGAAAAATCAAGTACAACAAAATGTTCTTGTCTGCATATGTGATGAGACAACTCCCTGTACACTGCTATCAGCAGAACACCATGGAGTGACACCCCCTCTTTTATCCCACTGTAATTATAGGGAAGAGAAAAATGGGAATCTGAATGGTATTATGATAGCCTTATGGTGTGAAGATTGTTTGAAACAAATTTAATATACTTATCACTACTAATATTCTAAGAAGTACTTGCACAGCTATTGGTAACACTCGCAATATAAGTCTCCTAGCACAATAATAGGCATCCTAATATTCTAATATCACTCTATGCCCATTTTCTGTTGTCGACACATCATGTTAACATTCTTGAGTTCTATAAAATAATTGAATCAGTGTTGAATATGAAGGTAGCATATTTTTGTTCTTAAACAAAGTGTAAATCATATCATCTGTCTGACTTTGTAAAGATGATTAATTTCATGCTCCATTTTGATATGCAGGGATGAAGATCTCCCTCTTATTGTAGCTATTGATTTGCAGCCAATGGCTCCTATTGAAGGTGTTATCCAGGTGCAGGGTGATATAACTAATGCCCGGACTGCTGAAGTGGTACTTGTCCTTAAGTCTTGTCACATATAACTTTATGTCTGATGTTTCTTTTATCATTTAAATCTCAACTGCATATTTGTTAACTGTTTTTTTTTGTGTGTGTTTTATTCAGGTCATTAAGCATTTTGACGGTTGCAAGGCTGACTTAGTTGTGTGTGATGGTGCTCCTGATGGTAAATTTAGCTCCATACTTTTAAATACATAATATTGATGATTATTGTTAATGTCTAAAGTGTTTCATTTTATGTGGTTTTGCAGTTACTGGGCTTCATGACATGGATGAATTTGTTCAGTCCCAACTCATACTTGCAGTAAGTCCTTACTACTTTTATTTTTTCCAACGACTTTTATTTATTTATTTTTGGCTTTTTTGTTTGTAAATTTCACCTTAGGTTTGCCATCATGCATCGTCATCCAATTTTAATTTGAAATTCAAGATGAAAGAATTATTTGAAGAGTACAAAAATAGTGGCCATGCTTTTTTCTCTATTCCTCTATACTCTCTTTCCAATCAAGTTACATTTTTTTTCTTACTCATTTTCAATCAATCTAATTCTATTTCTAATAACTAATAAGCACATTAGGTCTTTTAGGTCCTTTATTTGATCATAGTTTAATGATTATTTACTTTAGTAGATGTTATGGCAAATTAATGTTAATCAGAGTACATGCAGGGGTTAACAATTGTTACACATGTACTCAAGGAAGGAGGGAAGTTTATTGCAAAGATATTTAGAGGAAAAGACACAAGTCTTCTATATTGTCAGGTAATTGAAGTTTCCTTTATTATGAAGATTGTAAGAAGTGAAATTTAAGGCATCATTAGACAATAGCTAGTGTTTATTTTGCTTTTGTCTTCCAGTTGTTTTCTATTTTAGGTGACAATAGATATTCTTCTTTGGGACTTATGTTTTATGCTGAGTCAAACTCAAACCTTTAATTGAAGTAATCCAATCCAAATACAAGACTTGCGACTTTGGTATGATAAAACTTGGAAATGGATCATCTCATCTGAAAATTTTACATGACGGAACTTTTCACCATTGATCACAAATGTGGGGTTGAACCGGAGAAATTGAGAGGATCCTTTCCCATAAAATATGATGAAATTGATCACGATTGTAAAGGGAAACAGCGAGCCAACTGGTTGGTTACATTTACAATCAATGTAGTACTTTGTCAGACAGAAAGAAACCTGTTGGGTTGCTTTTTTGAGAAATAAAGTACAATTGAAAAGTAAATAGAATTTTTCAAATTGCTTCTGTTATGGATATGTGTTTTGTACGGTTTGAACTTGAAAACTACTCATGATGGTATCTGGAATTTTACTTCATACAATTGTACTTGTTAAGTGCAATTCTACTTTCTGCTAAAACTCATAATAATGAGAAAAGTGGGAAAGGTGTATCATAGTATTCGAAAGAATCCTGGATCTACTTTCATTACATGGTTTTTTAGTTTTAGCAGCAGTGTTCTGAAATTTCAATTTTTACTTTAAGCCTAGAATCATCATTACGTATGACGCATCTCCCTTTTTTTGTTTGCAGCTAAAATTATTTTTCCCTGTAGTGACTTTTGCAAAACCAAAAAGCAGCCGCAATTCCAGCATAGGTAAGAATTCTAATTTCCCTGTTTTCTTACAATTTTTACATTTGATATGATTATGCATGATTTTTTTTCTGTGTGGTTTCTTTGATTTTTATAAGGATTTGCAATTGCTTAGGAATTGGTGTTCATGCTATCTTTTGTTGTTTGATCAAAGCTATCTATTCTCTAGCTAACGTATACAAACTTCCAATATTCACTAGTTCAATGTAGTTGCTGCCCTGTGCCTACATACTCCTGTTGGTTACACCTGTCTAAGCTAGTTTTGATATCACTGACTATGCCAAGGAGCTTATCATGGTGGAAAGGTGGTTAATGTTTCTTAAGTTTGTGCTAATTCTTATTGTCCAACCCTTTCAGAGGCATTTGCAGTTTGTGAGAACTATTCCCCTCCTGAAGGATTCAACCCGAAAGATCTTCACCACCTTCTTGAGAAGGTTGGAAGTCCCTCAGGAGTTGATGATACAGGTAAATTCAGGTCCTTGAATCAACTTTCTATGAGTATTCTTATAGATAAATTTCACTTCTAAAACTTAAGGTGCATTTGTTTTATATTTAACTGAATAAAAGTAAAAATCACTTTTTATTGAAGCTATTCATGTCAGTTTTCACTCAAAAGAGTAAGAGCCTCTTTGGATAATAATGCTTATAACTTTTTTTACATTTTCTGGAGTCAAAAGTAATAAATATCCTCTCTAACAATATAACCTATCACTTCTCAAAAAGGTCATTTTAGTGTTTTTTAATAAGTTAAAATATCTGATTTCTCAACAAGAACTTTTCAAAATGTTTTAAAAGAATATTTTAGTTATCATCTATCTAAATACAAAATGACTTACTCATAAGTTACTTTTACATAAGGATTTAAATAAGTCATTTATTTAAATGGGACATACAAGTTAAAAATAGATTATTTTAAGCCGTGTTTATCTCACTTTTCTATTAAAAAAATCAGAAACAAACGCATCCTTATTCTTATATCATGTGCTTCCTTATCATTCCCCGAGAACTCATACTCCCCACACCAAATGAGAAAAGGGTTTTTATAATCATTAAACCCTGACAAAAATGTTTTATTATTTATTTATTTATTTATTTTTTGCTGAATTTCATTGTTTCATGGCTTTAGTCTGAAATTTTATCATGTTGCTATGTTAATGCTTGTGTGGGTTTTGCACTTTGCAGATTGTTGTAGTGGGTGGTTGGAAGGACCTAACAAGGTTTATATCCCTTTTCTAGCTTGTGGTGACCTTAGTGGCTATGACTCTGATCGCTCATATCCATTACCTAAAGTTGAAGGTGGAACATATCAGAGCTTGGATCCTGTACAACCACCTATTGCCCCTCCTTACAAGAGAGCCCTGGAGTTAAAAAAGGCCTCTAATCAAGGTATCCGAGAACTTGAAAATCTCACATTGGATTCTTAGATCATGTTATGTGCACTGTTTAATCATAATGCCATTTTTTGAATTTTTGTTTTTGTTTCTTTTCTTTCTATATGGTATTGATTAGTGGGGATAACAATTATTAGCGTACGTGTGAACTTTAGTGCTTTTTTGTTTCTGCTTGTACCATCATTGCCTGCATGGCTAGTCCTTTTTTTAAATGAATAGTGTCATTTTTTCTGCTCCAATGGATGGTGATGATGATGTTAGAATATTGCTTTAGTGAATTTTAACATTCGGTAAAAAGTTTAGATGAGTTTATCGTCATTATCTCGCTATAATCAGGGCTTAGTTCAAGTTTAGAGAACACTTAACAAGGAACATAAATGATTAGTTCTAACTGAGTCTGCACATTGGTAATAGAAATTGAACTCACATTGTTGGGTTAATGTACTTGTTGGTTGGGAAAAGAAAGGAAAAAAAGACAGATAGTAAATAATTGTTGGGATGATGTTCTTTTATGATCTTTTTAATTGGGGTTTGGAAGCATTGTTTGTACCTGTCATAGGCCATTTGGTGAACCTTATTTAATGGTGTAGATTGTAGGTTAAGGTTTTTCCAAAATGATTTATATGTTTACAAATTTGTCACATGATTTAGTGTAAGTTTGTATTTCCTTTTTGGGTGAAAGTAGTTTTGGCAGGGAAGGTTGTCTGTCTCATTCTAAAAGTGATAACATGTCATTAGTTTCCCTTTTGATTATTATTTATTACAATGGTGCTTGCAAATGATGTTTTATTAAATTTAAGTCTTCTTTTGTACTCTTATGCAAGGGTATCAATACCTCATATAAATGGTGAGTAATATTTAGTCATAAATTCACTGATTTGAAATATAAGTTTTCATTCTTTTAAGAAAATACAATAACAACAACAACAAACTTTATCCCATTATGTGAGGTCGGCTATATGAATCAAGCTATTGCACTCTATTGTGAATAATATTAGAATTTTGGTCATTATCCCACTACGAATATCGATGTCATTTAAAAAAAGCGTGTTAGTTGTATAATTTTTCTAGATTTTTTATATTGACGAACATTTCAAATGATATATGGGTCTTATTCATAAAAAAATCATAATAACATGACTCTAAGGGCATGGAATAGAATTTCATTCCCGAGAGATCAGTATTTTCTATTTATTTTTAAAAAATTTGGGGAATATTTCTGAAAATTATGACATAATGATGGCATAATCCATGATCCATTGATAGGTATATGGATTTAACATTCTCTTTCTATGGGAATTTAACATTCTCATGTGGAAGGTGGAAATGAAACCATGGGAATAGTGAGTTCAACATTCTCTTCCCATGGGATTAAAAATCTAACATTCATGTAAATAATTTCTTAATTCTTCTTTATCATCTTTACATACTTGGGTATGTTTCATTCCACGAACCACATACACCTTAAAGTAAAATAAAATAAAAACAAAACACTAGAAAAGACAGCACAAATTTTCCATCCATACAAGAAATAATTGAAGATTGTGACTAACATTGCATTGTTGGATTAATGGATTCCCTGCAAAATGGGGAATTGGTATGAATTCTAAGTCAAAGGATTGTTTCAAAGTGGAAAACAAACAGGGGACAGTCACTGATTTTTAGGATGTGGCTGGCAGTGGTTCGTTTTTTAATGTTGGATGGAATAGAAGATGCCTAGAAACACGAGAATGCTCCTATGGACCTGTTTGGTAGCAATGAATCATAACAAGAATTTTCAGCAACCATTTTGAGTGGTTAAATTCATATCAGACCCCACAAAACATTGAAAATTTTGATTGTGGCTTAATATTGTAGTCCATCATGGAAATATACAAATGGTTTGGTTTTCATACCACGAATTCGTAGTCATTAATGGATTGATTTGGTTTAATAGAAAATGGAAGTAAGGACCGAATAAAAAAAAAGAAAATAGAAAAATAGCTAGACCATTATTTTAGTACTCTGTTTTTAGTCAAATTTTTAATTTAGTCTTTTAAGTTTTATTTTTTTGCATATGATTATTTATGTTATCAAATGTATATATGATTTTTAAAATGGTGGACAATGGACACACCACTTTAAAAACAAAGGTATAAACAGTACTCTCCTCTCAATCAAACGGTTGTAGATATTACTTTAATGACACTAACATGTTTTATTTCAATTTAAATTTCATCTTGTATATCTTATTTTAATTTCATTTTTTATGGGTTTCCTCTCGGGTATAACGTATATGTCGGTCGATAGCTGACGACTAGTCCGTAGCTCTAACGGAGATCACCTTTCGATGGGTAGAGAGTTGACCACAAGATTTTTTTCATACACAGCGTCTCAGAGATCGAACCTAAGACATGATATTTAAACAGTCCGAGCATCTAACACTTGTGCTGACCTATATAGTTTGTAGTTTCATTTTTTGTCCGGCACTTTTTTTATTTGAATTTAATCCTCTATACTTTAAAATATAAATAACCAAAATTCAAATCAAAATAAAATCAAGGGAACAAAAATATTGGCCCTAAACTAAATAGAAAGTCAACCTCATGGAGAATATGGTGAGTTGGAAGTTTCAAGTTTAGAACCACATAACAGTATATTTCAATGAATGAATGATTACAGTTTTCAATTCAAACTAAACTAGGCTTCTTCAAATTGAGGCTTAAGCCAATGTTTATATGAGAAATTCTTCTCGAAACCCCATTAACAAAAGTGGCATGATGGAACCAATCTTTATATGAGAATCTCTACCAAAATGACACAATTCACAAACAATAATGCTTGTTATACAACAAAAATACGTCAAACTAGTATCCAACGTGTGCTATATATGATATGAAATGTGTGCTATATGTATAGCACACATACGTATAACATACATTCCATATCATGTACAACACACGTTGGATACTAGTTAGACGTATTTCTGTTTTACGACAAACAATATTGATTCACAAATTACTAACCACTATCTCCTACTGATGAACATATCAATCTAAAACACAAAGCATACCCTTTTTTTTGTCTAATATACATCTCTTTCAAGTAACAATCATAGAATTAAAAACAAAAAGAAAAAAGAAACTTTCCTAACCAGAAATTTCTGAGACTGAACTTGGTCTCTCCCTAGATGAAGAAGAATGCAAGAACTCAATGCAATCTTCCACGGCTTTCGCTCGATGCGAATCGATAGGGTCTGATAATGATCTTGATCTCAGCAAAGTGGATGAAGAAACTTTCCTTGAGGATCTTCTTCTTGCAGAGACAACTCCAATAGCACTTGCAACTTTTGCTCCAAGCCTCATGAGGAATCTCACAGGTGCATATTTTGATTCTCTGTGAAATCTTAAAGTCCAACTTCCAATGACCCTCTTCTTGTTTCTTAATACTCTGCCACCACCGCCGCTGTCGCCGTCAACGCCGCCACCGTACTTGAGAAACATGGTTGGCTTCTCACTGGAATCAGGACTGAAGCACACCCTTTTGCTTTTTCTTAACATTTGAGAAAAAGAATTAGAGATCCCTCCAATTGGAAAAAAAAATAAGCCAATTATTTCAATTCCCCTGTTTTTAAAACAGAGGAAAACAGAGGAGAGGCAGAGTAGGGAGTAATAATAATAAGAGGGGTCAATAGGATACAAATGAGATGTTGTTAAAGGTGTGAATATATATATATATATATATATATAGAGAGAGAGAGAGAGATTAATTTAAGGAAACAAGTTATAGTAAGATCAGAGTTAAAGGCTAGGGACTAGAGAGAGTGATATATCAAGAACATTTAAAGGCTTAGATAGGGATATTTCAAAACTTAAAAACCTTGAGAATATGCAAAGTTTTCTACTTGAGGTTGAAGGGTACATGAAAAAACACTCAAATATAATATACGTGCATGAGGCATGCACACATGACACAAGGGCCTATTTGTGGAACCAACAAGAGTTTTAAACATGTGTTGTTGGAGAGGGAACCCTACCATTAAGTAAGCAATAATATTTGTTGTACAACAGAAATACGTCCAATTAGCATCCAATGTGTTCTATTACATAATACGTAATGTGTGTTGTATGTATATCACACGTACGTATAACACAGATTTTGTATCACGTATAGCACACATTTGATGCTAGTTGGAAGTATTTTTGTTGTATGACAAACATTATAGTTAAGCATATGTTGTTTGTTTGAGGTAAAGTGATGTGGAACCATGAAGTGTGAATATGAACAGAAAAGAAAAAAAATAACATTAGGGGTTGAGGGAATTTTCTCATGAATCAAGAAGGGAAAAAGGGGTCGGTTTTGGTCAAAAGATAAAGTTATAGTTGTGGAGCCATGAAGACTCAAGAGGAAGACAAGAATGGAACTGTTTTGAGGTTAATAAAAAAGGAGGTAACATGTATAGAGAAGAGTGAGGAGTTGAAGGATGAGTAGTAAGAAAATGTGTCTGAAATATTCAACTATATTACATTCGATAATAATAACATAAATAGATTTATTATATTAATAATTTTTTTATTTATATCGATTTACACTTTATTTAATAATAAATGCGATGTGAATCACAAAAAGAAAAAAAGTTTGTCTCTCTTTTGTCACTTATCATTAAATGTGATGATATTTTACATTAATCCTATTTATTTATCACATTTAATAATAATAAATAAAAAGAATAGATTACATCCTAACACTCCTAAAATAATAATTCAAATAAAATTTATATGGATACCCTTCTAATCAACGTTGCTTTTGAGGTTGTATATTGGGAGGGTCCTACTTGTGCTTTTGTGCTTCTACCTTTGGTTCTGTTTCTGAAATCTTGAAGTCTTAGATTAGATATCATGGCCCTCATTATGCTATTCAATGAGAGAAAAGGAAAGGGAAGAGGGAATCTGTTTGAATATGAGGTTGGCGTGAAAAATAGGGAATTGCTAGTTTATCTTTTGTGCATATGACTTTTTCTGTAATAAAATGATAATATAGACTCGAGTTTATAATAAATTCTATAGATAATAATATATCAATTAAAAATTTTATAATATTATTATAGTTATAACTTTTAATTAAGACTTGAATTATCGATATATTATTATTTCAATAATATTTGTCGTATAAAAGAAATACGTCTAACTAGTATCTAATGTGTGCTATACATAATACAAAATGTGTGTTATACGTGCGTGTGTTATGCATATGACACACATTACGTATTATGTATAACACACATTAAATACTAGTTGAACATATTTCTATTATAACTTCTATGAGAAACATCATTGTTAACCCTTATAGGGTTCATTATGAATCTAAATTTATATTACGACTGTTCTTTTCTCTCTATGCTACTTGGAAAATAAGAAAATATAATTGAGAGAAGAAAAAAAAATGTACATGCAACACCCATTATGGCCTTTGGAATTTTGTTTTGTTTCCTTAGTCATACTTTTTGACTTCTTTGGATGCACTCGTTTTCTGTCATTAACGGGGTTTGTGTTGTCTTATTTACATGTCATGTAATTGAATAAAATTATTATTAACCTCATCGAACAAAATGAAATAAAGAGATTTTTTAAAGGTTTTGTCATTTTTATTGTTAGAAGTACAATAAAAAATATACCAAAACAGCCAACAAATAGGAATTTGGGTCATAATCACTCAGCCCATTAAAAATATACTCATGATTAAAATGCTATTTGGGCTATAAAATGTTAAATGGACTTTGTTGGCTGTTTTGGCTAGTTTTTTGTTGTTCCCCAAACATTTGTGTTTTCAATAATACCTAAAACGATAAAATTTACAATATTATGATAAATCTATTATATGAAAAATACTGAAATACATATTTTTTAAAATAAACATTTCTTTTTTTACTATTTTAATAAGTATCTTTATGAAAGAAAAAATATTTTTAATTAACAAAACCATTTTTCAATAACCAAAATATTTAGATGGAAGTGAAAATTTATTCAGTCTAAAAACAAACATATTATTAAATTTATTTGATAAACTTAACCGTCTAATCATATATCGATAATAAGTGTAATTCTTTAAAATAGATATAATTTTGTACTACAAGATATAAAATTACAACCTTACTAATAGATGTAACTTTTTGTCAAGTGATAGTCTAGGAATTCAAATTGGAACGATGATATATGTATAAGTAAAAGATTAATGAAGGGTGTTGATACAAGTTAATAATAAGGAGAATTCAGAGAATTATAAATTTATCTATCATTTGTTTTTTCTTTATTATTCACATGAAGATGTTGTTTTGATAAGGACAAATGCTCTGTCCGCAACAATGACAAATTCATGGTCTATTTTTTCTCTACACATTTCAAGGGATATTGCTATTTTTAAAATAGTTTTAAGTAAAGCCAGACTCATCTTTCTAGTAGTATTTTCATTCACAAATTGCATTTTTGTCCTAGTTTGTGTTTCACTAACAAGTCTTATTTTTCCATATTTTGATTGGAATAAGTATCTTATTTAGTAACTCAACATTAATGCAAGAGACAAAATATAATTTATTAAAATTCAATAATAATAATATATATGGTTCCTCTAGCTTTGATGTGAAAGATAAAATAGTTCCTTAAGATATAAAATGACAATATGGTCTTAAAAATTTGCTACTTTTTGAATTGAGCCGGACTTGTAACCATTTATTGGATTTTCTTTTAACCTAATAGACTAGGGTTTAATGTTTTTGGATTGAAACAGACTACAATTTTTTTTGGTTCAATAAACAGACTGGAGATTTTTTTTTGGTTGCCCACGATGTCCAGAGCTTCGTCTCGACTAATCCGTCGCCTTGGATCTCGTACCTGGGAATGGCAGGTGAGGCTCCCAACATACAGGGATTTACACATGCCAAAATGCAGGCCATTTCTATACTTGTTAGGTAGGCCTAAACCTAAAAACATTCTAACCCACAAAGATATAAAAAAAAAAGAGATGCTTTGAAACATGACTTAAATTGCCACCAATTACATACACGTACATATAGTGGGCAAGGCCCAAAGCATATAAGCTCAGCCCAATGGCTGGGGAATTCGGCGCGTGGAACACAAGGCTACAAAGAGACAGAACGGCCCAAACCGTTAAGTCTCTTAAGAAAATTTAACTAATTTTTTAACAATTTACGGTGAACATCTATTTCTCACTCTTGTTTTTAAGAGTTTGGATATAGGAATGATATAAATGTCAAAATTCAAAAGTAAAAAAAAAAATATATGTTTGTTATGTTGGTAAAATTAGTTTGTTTCTAAAACATTTTAGTTTTTATCCTTACAGGTTGCGTTTGATTTTTTAGACTCTAGGATCAGAGTCATATAGTCAGTAAAAAATTGACTCTGTCAAGTGTTTGGTGCGAGGGTCACAGTAACTTAGTGAATAAAATTGTCAATTCTTTGTTCACTCTAATTTTGGAATCACTGTGTAAAGGAAGGGAGTCACTGTGTGCTGGAATGGAAGCACAAATATGTGAGAGTGTGTTCGGAGCCACTTTTGGAGTCACTGTGACTCTAACTCCTGTGGCACTGATTCCAGAGTCACATAAAACAAACACTACCTTATATTGTTTCTAGAAAAATAGTGAAATATCACTTTTTAAAGTCTATAGCCTTCAATTTCAACCAAGTTTCAAAAATTATAAAATTCAATATTTTAAAGACTATAGTCTTTACTTTTATAGTGTTTCTAGAAAAATAATGAAATCTCACTTTTTAAAGCATATAGCCTTCAATTTCTACAAGTTTAAAAAATTATGAAATTCAATATGTTAAAGACCATAGTCTTTACTTTTAGAGTGTTTCTAGAAAAATATTGAAATCTCATTTTTTAAAACCTATAGCCTTCAATATCTAACAAGTTTAGAAAATTATGAAATTCAATATTTTAAAGACTATAGTCTTTACTTTTATAGTGTTTCTAGAAAAATAATGAAATCTCACTTTTTAAAGCCCATAGCCTTCAATTTCGACTCAGTTTTGAAAATTATGAAATTCTATATTTTAAAGACTATAGTCTTTACTTTTATAGTATTTCTAAAAAATAGATGAAATATCACTTTTTAAAGTCTATAGTCTTTAATTTCTATCAAGTTTCAAAAATTATGAAATTCAATATTTTAAAGACTATAGTATTTACTTTTACATTATTTCTAGTAAAATAGCGAAATCTCACTTTTTAAAGCCTATAACCTTCAATTTCTACCAAGTTTCAAAAATTATGAAATTCAATATTTTAAAGACTATAGTCTTTACTTTTATAGTGTTTCTAGAATAATAGTGAAATCTTACTTTTTAAAGCCTATAGCCTTCAACTTCTACCAAATTTAAAAAATTATGAAATTTAATATTTTAAAGACTATAGTATTTAATTTTATAGTGTTTCTAGAAAAATAGTGAAATCTCACTTTTTAAAGCCTATAGCCTTTAATTTCTACCAAGTTTAAAAAATTATGAAATTTAATATTTTAAAGACTATAGTCTTTACTTTTATAGTGTTTCTAGAAAAAATAGTGAAATCTCACTTTTTAAAGCCTATAGCCTTCAATTTCTACTTAGTTTTAAAAATTATGAAATTCAATATTTTAAAGACTATAATCTTTAATTTTATAGTGATTCTTGAAAAATAGTGAAATCTCACTTTTTAAAGCCTATAACCTTCAATTTCTACCAAGTTTAAAAAATTATACATTCAATATTTTAAAGACTAGAGTCTTTACTTTTATAGTGTTTTTAGAAAAATAGTGAAATCACAGTTTTTATTTAAAGCCTATAGCATTCAATTTGTACCAAGTTTCAAAAATTATGTAAATCAATATTTTAAAGACTATAGTCTTTACTATTATAGTGTTTCTAGAAAAATAGTGAAATCTCACTTTTTTTAAGTTTATAGCCTTCAATTTTTACCAAGTTTCAAAAATTATGAAATTCAATATTTTAAAGAATATAGTTTTTACTTTTATAGTGTTTCTAGAAAAATAGTGAAATCTCACTTTTTAAAGCCTATAGCCTTCAATTTCTACCAAGTTTCAAAAATTATGAAATTGAATATTTTAAATACTATATAGTCTTTAATTTTATAATGTTTCTAGAAAAATAGTGAAATCTCATTTTTTTTTAAGTCTATAGCCTTCAATTTCTACCAAGTTTTAAAAATTATAAAATTCAATATTTTAAACTATAGTCTTTACTTTTATAGTGTTTCTAGAAAAATAGTGAAATCTCATTTTTTAAAGCCTGTAGCCTTAAACTTCTACCAAGTTTTAAAAATTATTAAATTTAATATTTTAAAGACTATAGTCTCTACTTTTATAGTGTTTCTAGAAAAATAGTGAAATCTCAGTTTTTAAAGCCTATAGCCTTCAATTTCTATAAAGTTTCAAAAATTATGAAATTCAATATTTTAGAAACTATAGTCTTTACTTTTGTAAGGTGTCTAGAAAAATAGTGAAATCTCACTTATTAAAGCCTATAGCCTTCAATTTCTACCAAGTTTTAAAAATTATGAAATTCAATATTTTAAAGATAGTCTTTACTTTTATAGTGTTTCTGGAAAAAATAGTGAAATTTCACTTTGTAAAGCCCCTTCAATTTTTAAAAAATTTCAAAAATTATGAAATTCAATATTTTAAATACGATAGTCTTTACTTTTATAGTGTTTCTAGGAAAAATTTTGAAATCTCACTTTTTACCTTCAATTTCTACTAAGTTTTAAAAATGATGAAATTCAATATTTTAAAGACTATAATTTTTACTTTTATAGTCTTTCTAGCTAGAAAAATAGACGAAATCTCACTTTAAAAGTCTATAGCCTTCAATTTCTACTAAGTTTTAAAAATTATGAAATTCAATATTTTAAATACTATAGTATTTAATTTTATAGTGTTTCTTGAAAAATAGTGAAATCTCGTTTTTTTAAAGTCTATAGCCTTCAATTTCTACCAAGTTTCAAAAATTATAAAATTTAATATTTTAAATACTATATAGTCTTTAAGTTTATAGTGTTTCTAGAAAAATAGTTAAATATAATCTTATTTTTTAAAGCCTATAGCTTTCAATTTCTACAAAGTTTCAAAAATTATGAAATTGAATATTTTAGAGACTATAGTCTTTACTTTTATAGTGCTTCTAGAAAAATAGTGAAATCTCACTTTTTAAAGCCTATAGCCTTCAATTTCTACCAAGTTTCAAAAATTATGAAATTCAATATTTTAAAGACTATAGTCTTTACTTTTATATTGTTTCAAGAAAAATAGTGAAATCTTACTCTTTAAAGTCTATTCTATAAAGTTTCAAAAATTATGAAATTCAATATTTTAAAGATTATAGTCTTTACTTTTATAGTGTTTCTGGAAAAAATAGTGAAATTTCACTTTTTAAAGCATATAGCTTTCAATTTTTACTAAGTTTTAAAAATTATGAAATTTAATATTTTAAAAACTATAGTCTTTACTTTTATAATTTTTCTAGAAAAATTGTGAAATCTTACTTTTTAAAGTTTATAGCCTTCAATTTCTACGAATTTCAAAAATTATGAAATTCAATATTTTAAAAACTATAGTCTTTACTTTTATATGGATTAACTTCTAACATGTATGTACACATTTTGATATAAAGTCCACAAAAGAACCAATATTGTTATCTATACATAGTTCTTTTTACATCGTCTACTTTATTTTTATTAGATTTTGATTTGAGCCTACTCCAAATATTTTAACTTTAATATTTCACCATTTATCTTGAACATGTAAAATGTGTGTATTAAGTTATTTTACATATATGGTAATGCTATATTAATATTTAATATGATATCGATATTTATGAGACATCTATCAAAATTAATGACAGATAAGAAGAGAGTTTGAAAGTTAAAGTATAAACCACGGAAAAAATTAATGATAAAAAATTGAATGTTAGCATAATATATGAAATATTATATGAACAGATAGTATTTTCTTTACATATATAGCACACCTCCAAAAGGACAGAGCAAGCAGGATAAAACAATAAAGTAGATGAAAAAGAAGATAGCCCATAACTATATATAAGAGGAAACCATAATAAATACCCGACCCGGAACTTGAGCAATCATTATTACCAGCTCATGATATATAGTGAAATTTGCATGTCCTATAGTATAGCTAGCTAGCTACCTCTACACCCTGCAAATATCAGTCAGATACTTCCAGGTTTCCAGCATTTATACAGCTATTATATTATCGATCTCATCACTCTATTGAAATTATTGCACCCATCTACTTCATATATATATATATATATATATATATATATATATATTGGACCTAGCTAGCTCGATCTTCAAGCAATTTAATTACTGTTCTCAAACAACACTCTCTGGCCCACATCAGTAAGTGTAAAATATTTCAGGGTAATTAAGCTTTTAAGGAAATTAAAGAGATAGCAAAGACTAATGGAAACCAAACTTGTTCAGCCGTTGGAGAGAATCAGAGATTTGCATAAAGAAATATTTGCTGTATAATATAAATGTATCTAATAAGTATTCAATATGTACTATATATTATATGTAATATGATATATATATAGCACACATTATGTATTGTATATAGCACATGTTAAATGCTAGTTAAATGTATTTTCTATTGCATAAATGTTTGGGGAACAATATTTTTCCAGTCAAAACAGCTAACAAAGTTCATTTTAACACTTTTGGCCCAAATAGCATTATTAACCATGTGTATTTTTTTAATGGGCTGAGTGATTTAGACCAAATTTTCTATTGTTAGCCATTTTGGCTAATTTTTTGTTGTACCTCTAGCAATGCTCTTTCTATTGTACAACAAATTTTGTTTTTTTTTATATACAACAAGCATTAATGGATTTGCATATGAAATCTCTAGCATATAAATTGAAAGATTGTAAGATAGAGAGAGCGATAAGGACAATGAAAAAAAAACAATAACACTATTCTAACATTCATTGTCTTGTACATTATGTATACATTTAATTTATCATTTTTAATTTTTGTGGGACTCTCACTTGTATATTATTTATTTTACTCTCTATCCTTGAATTCGAATCAATGTTTACAAACATCCACTTTATGAATGTCAATATAGCATTATTCATGAAAAAATGGTGGAAATTAATTTAGAAAGATTCTTAGGTGCACCAAGAGAGCAGTAAGAAAATTCTTTTAATTTGTTCTTCATCATTCATTCCATGACATATAATTAAGTAAGTTAGTCAAGTATAGTGGAAAGAGAGGAAAATAAGTTCCAAATATGAATATAAAATAGTTGACGTGTGAAAATATGAATGGTTCAGAATAAATGATTTTTTTTTCGTGATTCACCTAAGAATCTTTCATTAATTAATTAATAATGTTTTTTATACAACAGAAATATGTCTAACTACTATCTGACGTGTGGTATATATAATATGGAATGTGCGTGTTATATGCATATATAACACACGTACATATAGTATATATTCTATGTTATATATAGCACACGTTGGATACTAATTAGACATATTTATGTTACACTACCAGCATTTTTGTTAATTAATGCAAGCTATGCCGGCTAAATGAGTTTGTTACAACAACCTAACTGAATTTACATCTCATATATATATTTACACGTGCCAATAAAAGATTCATCATCATGTGCTAATAATCCTCTTGTAGTCTAAATTTGTGCTGCACAATCTAACATTTGGGTGCACTTTTTTGGGCGAGTGTTTCAAGCATGAGAATGGATATCAATCATTTCATGACATGCTACAAGAAATGACATAGAAAGGAATAAGGATGGAGAAGTAGTGAAACATCAAGTGTTTATTTTACTTTATATGTTTTTATACTAAAAAGTTTAGATTAGGCACACCTTATATGCAAGATGAGGACCTACAGCCACCAATTTTAACAAGAATTTATGGTAAAATTTACATAACGTCACAAAATAAATTTTTCAATATTTGAATACAAGTCACACCTAGCTGAATAAAAGGTTGAACCAAGTGTGTCAATCTTTATTGGCTTCATCAAATATTTAATATTCTCTCTAACACTCATTATTCTAAGGTTTCTACCATATCATCATTCTTTTATGATGCAATAATGTTTGACGTACAACAGAAATACGTTCAATTTTTATCTAACGTGTGTTATCCATGTTACAGGTACGAATAACACACATCCTGTAACATGGATAGCACACGTTGGATATAAGTTGGACGTATTTCTGTTGTACGTCAAATATTACTGTTTTTGATGTGTTTGTGAGTTGGATTTTGGTTGAGAAAAAAATGGATAAAAAGACTTTGAAAGATGTAGTTATATTTACCAACCGGATTGATGAAAAGAGAAAGGAAGTCGTTTTAGAACTTTTTAAAATCCTTTAAAATTGTCCAAATTCCTAATATTTATATTCCCCCACCAATTTGGAGGGTTTTGCAGCTTTGAAACAACATGAGATTATCTATTCCAAATCGCTTCGCAAATTTCTTTCCCTCCAAAATCCAATCCCTCCCCTCCCCTCCTAATGAAACAAAGCCTAAGTCTCCCAAAATATATATGTACTCCTCTCTTATTACAAATATCATCTCTACATCATATTTGGACTAGAATATGGCTATGCATACAACATGCGGGTTAAGGCTCGTTTGATTGCGAAAGGATTAATTCATTATTCAAAATGAAGGAGTTGATAATGATGTCTTTTGTAACATCCTCAATTTTAGGACTCTTAGTTGATTTATTTTATTGTGATAACATTAAGTTGATTTACAAAATAAGTTGTGTTTTGTGCTAATAAACTCTACATGTTAAAATTGATAAATAAGTGTACTAATAATAATAACTAGTATAGGAATGCACACATATGCTTATTTGTAAAGATGCCGTAAAATATAATAAGTTATTTGATTATTATGTATGTCATCATATATATATATATATATATAAAAGAATAGTACAGTAAGGTTAGTTATTAATACTAATAATAATAATAATAACTAGTATCCATATAAGAGAACGTAAAATCATAATAAAAGTAATTGTTCATCATTATATCTTATAAATATATATAGGTGTTGTAGGATTAGTTTTTAGTGTTTAGAAAAATAATAATATTAATGGATAGTTATGTCTAATTGAAAATTATATCCAATTAGTGATAATGCATATTATTAGGGGTTATAGTTATTTATATATAGGTAATTAATATATATACATATATAAAAATCGTAACTAGGAAAAAAATAATATAGATTTCATATATATATATATATATATATATATATATATATATATATATATATGTGTGTGTGTATATATATGTACGTAGGTATGTAATATATATACATATATAAGAATGGTGATTAGGAAAGAAATAATATTAATTAATATAGATTATATATATATATATAAACGTGTATAGGTAATTAATATATATATATATAGAAATCGTATATGTATGATACGTACGATACGTAGTTAATATATATGCATATATAGAAATTGTAATTAGGAAGGAAATAATATTAATTAATAGATTTTATATACGTACGTTAGTTATATATAGGTTAGATATATACCGGTAATTGATATGATATATATATATACAGAAAAAAATGTAGGATTATAATGGATACTAATCAACTCTATCACTCCACCAATTAAATCAAAACTCTAATTTTTTTTTAGAGAAAGTTTACACATCACTTCACTATTTAAATACTCATAGGAAGAGTCAGTAGGGGAGTTTTTCTAAACACTAAAAAGACAGAGAGAGAGACAAGAGGGATTTTGTCTAGGAGTTTTTGTCTACATCTTCAAGCTTTTGAGGTAGAGATTGCTGTGCCTTATTGCTATTCATGTATAATTTTATATTAATGTATATTCGTAAATTTTATTATGTTATTGTATATGTTTATTGTATTTCTTCAAGAACAAATGATGAGTTATGTTAAAGAATGAAGTATTATTTTGAGTTAATACATTTATATGTAAGTCATTAAGATAAAACGTAAAACATCTGGTAAATAACAGGTATATGTAAATATATATATGCATACACGTAAGAAAGAAGAAAGAAATTGTAAGGCATATGATATAAATATATATATAGATTTATTTTGAAAAAGAGAAAAAAAAAGAAAAAGAAAAAAAAAAGAGTATACGTGTGTATAAGTATACGTATGTGTATATTGAAAGGGTATATATATATATATATATATATATATATATATATATATATATAAATAATGTATTTCTTAATTTATTTTTATAGTATATTTAGTATACTCTTAATATTAAATATATGTATATTTTACCGTTTATACTTTTAACACATGTATATTATGTTATGTATATATATGTAGTATATTTTCCATACTTGTATAATATCTATTAGTAGATAGATATTTTAGATAATTTATATTATATGATAAGTTATCATGAAATATTTAAAAGTTATTTAAAATTTTAGTTTGAAAATAGATTGGTTTTTGTAAAAGTTTCATGATTTAAAACTCTTTTGAATTTGTTAAATGTAAGAATAAAGGTGATATATTTAAAGGGATAAGTATATGTGTTTAAAATTTAATGGATAAAATTAGAGGTGTAAATATTTAATTGGTGTAATATTACTATAATAGTGTGTATATCTATACCTAATAATAATTAAGACATTATGTACAATTACTATTATATATTATTAATACATATTTTGGAACTAATTACTGTCAGCATGTAGTAATAATAATAATTACTATGAGCGGATATTTTATTATTAATAATAAATAAGTATTATTAGTAATAGTTAATAAGTATTACTAACAATGGGTATGTATTATTAGCATGTATAAATATGGTTGGTACTAGGTAAATAATAAGAGACTATATTAATAATAAAAATTAAAATAGTAATTATAAATAATGATAATTAATAAGTTTAGAGTAATAATAATAATAATAAAAGAATAATACAATAAGAACAACAACATGTATAATATATGATATGTAATGAATAATAGTAATAGTAACAATAATAGTATAGAAGATAAGATTAGTGATGAATAAAATATAAGAGTTTACAAGATACTTAAGAATAGAGTAAAAAGTACAAGTAAAACTAGAATAAAGTATAAAGTATGAAATAATAATAAAATAAATGAGATTAAATGACATGAAAGGTATAGAAGCACTAAGAATAATATTTATAAGTAGTTATATATTATGTTTATTTGATAAGGAGTTGTATTTATTTATTTCTCCAAGATGTTAGAGTAAGTAAGTGTATGTGCTATGTTATTTCATGATGTTAAAGAGTATATTTTACATGTTTGATGATGATTGCACTTCAAGCTTATGCATAATTAAAGTAAAGATAATTAAAAGTTATAAGAAAAGTAAAGAGATGATCCTCCGGTAAGGGGAGGTGATTCGCCAAGATGATGACGATCTTTCGGTAAGGGAATGTGACTCTCAAAAGTACCTCATAATTAAAGATTATAAGAAAAGTAAAGAGATGATCCTCCGGTAAGGGGAGGTGATTCTAGCCAAGATGATGACGATCCTTCGGTAAGGGAAGGTGACCCTCAAAAGTACCCCTCTCCCGAAAGGGAACCCAAGGTGGCGACGGTCACGGTATGAGCTCATTACCAAGAAAGAAAGAAGTTGAGGGAGGTCCATATGGACTAAGTCAAAGTTAAAGTTAAAGCAAAGTAAGGCAAAGTTAAAGTTAAAGTAAAGTAAATTTAAAGACAAGAAAGAACTAAGAATGTTATGAAAATGTTTATGTGACTAACTGTCTTATGAATGAATTATTATGTGAATCTTATTATGAGTATGTTCAATGCATAGCATGTTTATATTTTAATAAGAAGCATGATTAAAAGTCATCCACTTCGACTAAAGGAATTTTAACTTAAAATTCAACGAGTCTTTATGTATGATCACAATTTCATAAAAAACTCGAAATGGCGAAGATGGATACGAAGACACTTATGTGTGCATACCCTACTGAGAAATTATAGTTTCTCACCCATATTCCGTACCATCTCTAGATGGAGAGTTCTGGCAGGATGACGAAGGACCCGAGGGTCCCTCTGTTCGAAAGGAGCTTAGAGGATCAACTGCTGGAGGGAGCCGTCATACCAACGTCAAAGACACTTGTAGCTGAGACGACGACGCTTAGAGCTTCCGCTGTCTTTTACGATTCTCCATTATTTAAGTGTTTTATCCTTAGTTAAAGTCGGACCATTGTTAGCCGGCGATATTTATATTAGTAATATATCATATTCAATAATTGTTATGATTCATATATTTGGAAATATTTGTGATGTATGTTTAAAGTTAGAGTTGCATTGCATGTATATATTACATAGATATATTATGTATGGTTATACCTAGCGTGTATATATTGGCGATTGTCATCTATTTTCACGGTATTATATTTTCGAAAATAAATTCCCACATATTTTTCGCGTATATTATTTTATAAGAAAAGAACAAGCTATGAAATCAGGACGTGACACTTGATGATTGGCCTAAGATGACTTAACCATTAAGAGCTAATTTCTAGGGTGTTACATCTTTGATAGTTAAATTTTTCCTCTGTTGCAATGATACAACCAATGCAAGCACAGAACAAGAAGACAAAGGATGAAGCAAGTAGTAGCCCGGGCCCACCATAGGATTATGGGCCTTGAAGGCTATACCGTATGGTATATAACACACGTTAGATATTAATTGAATGTATTTATTTCGTTCAATAATGCTCGTCGTATAATAGGAATACGTCCAACAAGTATTCAACGTGTGCTATATATAAGATGTAATGTGTTATACGTACGTGTACTATACATATAGCACACATTACTTCTTGTATGTGTATAGCACACGTTAAATACTCGTTGAACGTATTTCTGTTGTACGATAAACATTATTGATTTTCATTATACAAGAAGCATTATTGCTTTTCATGTGGCTCCCAAAGTTGTTTTCACTGCTAGAAAACAGCAGAATTAGCTAGAGAAGGATGATGATGACAAAATGGGTAGGACAAAGTTTCGATCTTTAGTGCTTCATCATCATGTTCTTCAACCTGTATTTGTGGTACCGGTTTGTGTGTGTATGTTTTTTTTTTATATATTTTTTTTCTTTTTTTTTTTTTTGTCTCGGGCTTTATTTTCGACATACAGTGCAATTGGAAGGGAGTTTGATGTGCTCAGTTACCAACCATCTTGGAGAGAACTTAATTATTGTTGTCTCAATGCAGAGAATAAATAAATTATTATCAAATTGTCACGTGTTGGGCAAGGAGTGGCTCTGGCCAGATTTTGCAATATTCATAGAAATAATATTTTACTAATATTGTAATGTGTACAATGAAAATTGTACAATATTCGTACAACAATCATATGTGTCGTTGGATTGTAATATGAATTTACAAATTAATGCAATTCAACGATGGATATGATTGTTGTATAAATATTAAAGCATTTCTGAAGGCACAATAAAAAACCAGTCAAAACAGCCAACAATAGGAAATTTGGCCTAAATCACTCAGCCCATTAAAAAAATACACATGGTTAATAATGTTATTTGGACCAAAAGTATTAAAATGAACTTTATTGATTATTTTGGCTGAAAATTTATTATTCTCAAACATAATATTATACAATTTTTATTTATACAGCAGCCTGCATTCCTCGTAATATTTTAATATCTTCGTATAAATGATCAATCTAACCTTCTTAACTTTTATCGAACTTGTGCTTATATACTATTCAACTCGCTTTCCATTATCGAATATATTGTTTTATGGACACTATTTTTTTTAGTGAAATAATACTTGTTGCATATTTAATTTAATTTAATTTTATTTAATTTAATTTAATTTAATTTAATTTAATTTAATTTAATTCTGATACAATCTAATATTTACATCTACTTAATCAAATTTATATCCTGATATAAACTTGAATTCATGATGATAAATTCATCAATTTACTTTTTTAAGTTAAATTTTGGACTCAAAAGTAATAAAACATAAAATTTCACCCTATGGATTAGTTAGACCTTCTAAAATTGAAACTATTATATGTTAATATAAATTAGTTAATTTTTTCACATTCTTTAGTTTTTATCTTAAATTTTTTTATAATTTTTATTAGTATTCCATATTTTATGTCTTATATTTTATTATATTGTAGTTACCCAAATTTTTATTTTTATTTTTATTACAAACTCGTTTTATTGTGTATTTAGACGTGTATATATATATAGAAATCTAAAGATACGAGTTTAGCATTCACTTTCACCTTGATTTCACAAGTTTGGTTAAAGTTTTTGAAATTGATAACATTGGGTAAAGATCCGATTCTCACATCAGATATAAAAACTTTAAAATTTTAGGTCAAACTGTTTTATCAATCAAAATATCTAGTAATCAATGATAAATTAAAGGAAAAAATACATTTTACCTCCCTGGATGTTTGGGTCGTTACAATTTAGTCCCTGAACTTTCAAAATGGGCAATACGGTACCCTGTATGTTTTAAAACATGCAATTTACCTCATCTGTCACATCTCCATCCACTTCTCTGTTAAATGGTCGACTGCACATGTCATTTCTCCGTCAAATCATACAGGGTACCATATTGCCCGTTTTTTAATTGCAACGACTCAAACATTCAGGGGGTAAAGTGCTTTTTTCCAAGTAAAAAAAATTGTATTTTAGTAATTTAATAAATGACATGTGCACTGCACATGACCATTTAACGGAGAAATGGATGGAGATATGACAGATGAGGTAAATTGCACGTTTTAAAACATACAGGATACCGTATTGCTCGTTTTAAAAGTTCAGGGATTAAATTGCAACGACCGAAACATCCAAAGAGGTAAAATGTTTTTTTCCCTAAATTAAATTAGCCAATGTGATTAACGATGAATATTTCAAACTAAAAAAACTTGTATATATGAGTGGTACCGACAACTAGCAATCATTTTCCTTTTCCCTTTCCCCTATTATGTGGTTCGTACTCTGTCCTAACAACACACACATATGCCAAAAACTTACGCTTAAGAAAATGCATGCAATGATTGTCATCAATAACTATGTGTCCCTATTTTGTCAACGACGTGTTCTTTCTCTCTACAGGTAAATTCATGATTCTTTTCCCGTTGCATATGCCTCATTCATAAAGAAGAAGATCGATACGTGTTCATTCTTAATTGCTAATGTTTGATATAAGGCAAAAATATATTCAATATGTATTTAATGTGTACTATATATAATAATGTATATAATGTATGTCATCATATATATATATATATATAAGAGAATTGCTAGGGGTAAAAAAAAACCAGCCAAAACAGCCAACAAATAGAATTTGGGACACAATCACCCAACTCATTAAAAATATACTCTTGATTAAAATGTTATTTGGGTCATAAAATGTTAAATGAGCTTTGTTGGCTGTTTTGGCTGGTTTTTTATTGTTCTCGGCCAAACATTTGTGTATATATAATATCAATAATGCTAAGTGAACAATGAAAAACCAGTCAATATAGTCAATGGACCTATTTTGGCTTTGAGTTTGGCCCAAATAATCATTGAAATTGTAATGAACTGAGTAATTATGGCCCAAAATCTCATTTATTAGCTGGTTGAACTGGTTTTTTATTGTGCATTTAGTATCATCCATATAATATACGTACGTATGACATACAATACATGTTATATATAGCGCATATTGATTACTAATTTTACGTATTTATATTATAGAGGAACTATTACTAATTCTTAATGAGAGAGAAACGTTTGGTAGCAGTAGATAATATAATACAACCAAGATATACATTTTTATATTTCAGGATTCAAAGTTTCATTATCTTCAGAAAGTGAGAACAATGGAAATCTGTTGTATTTGTCTCTTTGTTATCGTACGATCATGACTCTATTTTTACTATATATGGATTCTACATTTTTAATATGTTACTATAAAGTTTTTTGATTAGGAGTTGGTCATTTAATGCTTGCTAGCATTTGCTATGATGTACCAGACAAAACAAGATAAAAATACAGAAACAATGTAGATCGATAAAGATTCAAAAATATAAAGTTCTTATGTCATATTTAGATTAATATAAAAAGAGCATTGCTAGAAATATAACAAAAAAACAGTCAACAACAGGAAATTTGGCCTAAATCACTCAGCTCATTAAAAAAATACACATGGTTAATAATATTATTTGAGTCAAAAGCATTAAAATGGACTTTGTTGGCTGTTTTGGCTGAAAAAATATTATTTTTCAAGCTAGCACTTATGATATAAAAATAATAATTCTATTATTCTACTTAATTTTATATCAAATTTATTCTTACTTTTATGAAGTGCAGAAAATTCATAGGACATATATTTTATGACATGTCTCAACAACCAAATGATTGTGGTTTGTATTTTTCTATCATATATAGCTTATTAAGTTAATTAACGGACCCTAATAAATGTGGGTGAATATAGGTGAAAACATGAAGTGTATGGTACTCTTGGTGAGGTGCATTGCACAATACACCAAACATGTATTCATATTAAGAATATGTGACAAAAATATATTAAAAAAATATGACATAAAGATGTAAATCTCTAATTGAAATATTCACTTTATAGTTATTATATGTGATGAATAGATAAAAAAATGTGTGAAAAGTGAAAACCACTCTAACATCCTAAATTCTTAATGAATAACATTTTTTTAGTGTTGAAATATCATTTTTTTAATGACAAATACTTGATGTACAATAAAAAATCAGACAAAATAGTTAATATGTTGTGCACAACATATATATTATAATAAAATACACAATGTATATCACATGTCGTGCTGGTGCATATGTTGTGCACGACATGTAATATTTACTATGCATTTTATATTACACAAATGCTTGGGACACAAAAAAAACCAGTCAAAACAGCCAACAAAGCCCATTTAACACTTTATGGTCCAAATAACACTTTTAATCATGAGAATATTTTTAATGGGCTGATTGTGGTCCAAATTCCTATTTATTGACTGTTTTGGCTGATTTTTTGTTGTGCCTCTAGCAATGCTCTTTATATTATATATATGTTGTGACAACTTATTAATTGTCTGATTAGTTTTTTTATTGTACGATAAGAATGCTCATTTGTCTTTAATTTCTACACTGAGCTAATAAACAGGAAGACACAACAACAAAAAGGAAAGATGTCAAACCTAGATTGTTAAGGAATCCTCATATTGGCACATATATATACTACAATCCTATTTTGTGCCAAATAACTCGATTTCAATTTCCAAATAAATACTCTAATTTGAAAGAAGAAAAGTGATCGATGCTGACCCTAACATTTCATCTCTTTATACTATATTCTTCAAATAATTGATGATTACAAATTTCCTTTCTTACATTTAATTTTCCCTTTAACCCTACTGTCGTTTAATTTTTGCTGGCTAGCTACTTCTTTAGGTATTAATTAATACTATATATGACATTTATAACAAAGATATATAGTGTAATTAATTTCCCGTCATGCATTTAATAAGCCAAACAGTTCTCTCCAAAATCAGTTACGGGATCAGGAGACAGGCTTGTATATTGTACTATGTGATGAGTAATTGATGAGAACCCTTCTGCTATTCATTAATTCAAACACCCTTGTACTATATCGGCAATTCAATTACTAACTCTTTTTTTTTCTACTATATTTGAAATAGTAATGCTCGTTGTACATCGAAAATATATCTAACGAGTATTCAACGTGTGCTATATATCATATATAATGTGTTATACTTATAGCACACATTATGTATGACATATAACACACGTTGGACATTCAATAAATATATTTTCGATGTACAACAAACATTACCGTAATCGAAATGGCAAAATACAGTAACGATAGTATACAAACTTTTACCACAACACAGAATAGTCTTTTTCTCCGATTATCACACTATTAACACTATTCCTAAAGACACTTTTTTTAAAAAGAAATTATGGTATCTACTATTGACTAATAATGTTATTTATACATCCAATATTTTTAAATATTTATATAAGTCTCAATAATTTTATCTGATAATTTTTTAATTCATTCTTTCTCTATTTTGAATGTATAGTATTAGTTCTATTCCTCTTGTCACAAAGGTTCTTCAATCTTCAAAAGGTACACAATAACGTAATTTTAAATATGTTTTATTTTCGTATGACTGGATTTTAAACTCTGGCCATATAAATCTTTATCATATGTGACTATATATATATATATATATATGATTTTTAAACATAAATTTACTCACTTTTAATTTCATATCATCAGATGATCCGAGTAAAATTTTAATTTGAACCTAGCTTGTAGGTAATAAATTATACAGATTAGTTAATTTCTACGAAGTTTGTTAAAATTCACGCGTACGTGTACTTTCCTTTTATTTATAAAATCTATAATAAGCCCGTACAGCCAATGGGTCTATTTTGACTTTGATTTTGGTCCAAATAATCATTGAGATTGTAATGGGCTGAGTAATTATGGCCCGAAATCTCATTTATTGACTGGTTGAGCTGGTTTTGTATCGTTTATTTAGCATCACTCTTATAAAATTTGCTTGCAAAATTTTTTAATTTTTAAATTACATACCCTATTATTTATTACTGTAAACTTTAAATTGGTTCTTATATAATTTTCAAACAATTAGTGGCCATCGATTTCATTTCCAAACATTAAATTAATTTTGGTGAAATTAAATAATATTAGTTGGTGCTTGTTGAGTTTTGTTACGCGACGATATATATATATATCACATTATATATATATGATGAGTGAGACATTATTAATTACTGAAATCGACAAAAAATTAGTCCTAATTTAAAAATTCACAGAACATTAATTTGTTGTTCTAAATAGAAAATGAAAATTCAGGATGACTAAATCAATATCATGCAACTCTTAATTATCTTTTGCGAGTTAATATGTATGTGATTCATCCTACATATAGTATATATATATATATTTTGACGAGTTTTCCCGTCGGATATCCGCCGGCTGATAACTAACGACTAATCCCTATATATAGTATATATACATAGAATATTATCACATACATAATGTCACACATTAGACATCAATTGACTTTTTTTTTTTTCACGGAGACTATATTGATTTGAATAAAATTACAATGAAATTAAAATTAATATCTCTCAAAGCACCAGATTAATCTTATAATGTTAAGTATCAAAATATCAAACTTATGCCCTATATATATGATCCACCATATAAAAAATATAGTCAAATAAAATAACTTTTATGCAATAACATTTTAAAATAAAATTGTAAACAGACTGGATATATAATTAGATTTCTGAGATATAATCATTAGGTAATTAAATTCACGAACTAAGCAGATCAAATCCAAGCGTCATCCTGCATGAATCTCAACTGGTCCACAATACAAAAATGAAAAAGGTAGTAAAAAACAAAAGAAAAAACAATTATAGCTAGCTAGATCATTATTACAATTAGAGGTACGTACACACAAAATAATAAATAACCTTGAACAAAAACAAAACAACAGGTAGCTTTTGAAGATTGTGACATGAATCAATTTTCAGGAAATGCTCTTTGGTGGACAAATGTTATTCGAACATCTCATTTTTGACGTAGTCTAGACACACTTTCATTCACATTGTGAACCTCATTCGATCGTGTCTATACATACATGTCAAAGAAATCAGATGTCTAAATAACATTATTCTTTTATGATAAATCCATTTAAGAATATGATTGAGGACACCTACACCATATCATGTCAAATTAACATATAACTCATGCAAATATGTTGGGGTATTTGACTACTAACGATCCAATCTCATGAGAATAGCAGATTTAACACCTTCTTCAGTTCTCATCATCCCTTCAGGAACCCTAACAAACACATCCTGAAGCATAAGGTCATTATTAACACATGACATGCTCGCATGGTGAACATGAAACTCCAATTCCCGCAATGCACTCATTAGCCTCGCCCCAGGATGGCTTCCACTCTCCGATTGGACCCTAACCATTGCATCACCCCCTATAATCTTCACATCAACCTCAACCGCAACCGCAACCGCAATCGCATTAATATCATTACCATTGTTATTATTATTATTGTTGTTGTTGGAACCTCCTCCTCCTCCGGTTTGGTCCACGGAGGACGTGGTGGTGCTTTGGTTGTCCATGTTGTCACCAATCTCCAGCTTCACCTTCTTGTTCGAAGACTCCTTCAATACTTGCCCCTCCAACTCCTCGATCTTTGCTTTGAGCTCATTGATGTATGCAACCGCATCGGATAACAAAGAGGCTTTGTCCATCCTTGACACGTTGGGAACCACTGCCCTTAAAGCGTAAAATCGGTGGTTAAGCTTCTCCCTCCTCTGTCGCTCTGCTTCCACGTGGTTAAGTGGCGTCTCGCGACCGAGCCCCGGCTTCCTCCCTCTCTTCTTCGGCATCCTTTTCTCTGCCGCTGCCATCGGTGCACCACAGTCTGAGTCAGAATGCTCAGAGTCCCCGTAGGATGATTGGCGTGACCCGAATTTTGCCAACGTGTCTTTCTTCTTGTTGTTGTTATTATTGTTCGGTCCTCTAGCTTCCTTCTTGTTGAGATCATCATCATGGGAATTATCTTCCTCTTGGACACCGGCAATAATGCCGATGTCAGCAAAAGATATGTTCTGATCATCAAAAAATTGTATCGGGTTTAGTTGCTTGTTAGGCAACATCCCGGTAATTCCACTAGGGTCTAATCCAAACAGAGACTTAACCTGTTGAATCAGGCCCCAATTTTCTGAGACCACGTCACATGAACCCATCTCTAGAACCCCGTCACCAACGGGGATGCATGTTAGTGTCTGAATTCCATGCATGTAAGCTTCTTTGGCTCTCTCACAATCACAAAACTGAAACTCAAGTTGATCGCTCTTTAGCCAGATGAGAGAACCGGTAGTGAAGGCTTTCCCCGGAAGAGAAGAGTTATAAGAAGCATCTCCAAGAGAGAATGTGCGTGTCAATGACATGACATAGAACCATTCAACATCATTATTGTTGTTGTTGCACATGTTGTCTTCCATAAGAGATTGCATCCCTTTTGTGAACTTCCTTTGGTAATGGGAAGTTGTAGTTGTTGTGCTCATCATGTGTGGGACAACCTTAGGAGACGCGTCTTTTGTGCCTTGGTAGTGACCATCTCCCCAAGACAAGAACAAGTTCCCATTCTCATCATGTGTTGTTTGCCATAAGATGGCATAGATCCACCAATCCGGTTGGTTTTGGAGAAGGAAATGAAGCTTTTGTTGAAGTGTTGGTGTAGTAACATTTTCATGAGGGAGAGACACAAGAGAGGATGATGATGAAGGAGAGATTATCAAGTCCTCCATATAATTGATGATGATGATGATTTAGTAGTACAAATATGGTAAGAACTAAGAAGAGAAGAAGAAGAAAATACAAATTAAAGTGTTTGGTTTTGATATGATGATGAGATCAAAAGTAGACTAGAGGGTAAAGGAAAAGACAAGATTTATGAAACTAAATGATGAGAAGCATGCAGGAGGCAAAGGTTGTAGCTGGTTTTGTACGAAAAACAGTGGTTCTTGTAAGTAAGGGACAGGAGCACATGTAGTCCAAAAAGAGAGAGAGAGAGAAGTTGAGAGGGAATTAGTGAAGGGAGTGGATTATAAGGAAGAGGTGGTGGAGAGGGGAAGGGCATAAAGGGGAAGTTTTGAGGAGCAATTTGTGGGGGCAAAATGGGGTCCAAATCAGATTAATAAGCCGTCACTATTGGGCACCACTAGCACATGAAAAGAAAGCGAGACCCTCTATTACCCCCCATAGGTGCCACAATTTTTTTTGATAAATTTTGCTTAGGAGGAGTGTATCCCTGCTTAGAGATTAATGATATACTAGAGAATGTAAATACTTAATATAGTATTTTACGGATAATAATGTTTGTTATATAACAGGAATATATTCTGTTAGTTTTCAATGTGTGTTATACGTATTCATTGTATGTCATACGTAATGTGTATTATACATAATGTGTATTATACATAACATGTGTTATACATATTGCACAGTTGTACGATAAATATATATTATTGTTGATAAATGAATGGTATATTGATATTCACTCTGTCAATGTATATATGCATCCATTTCTGTTCTAGGGTATAAAGTAAGATAAATATTGTATATAAACGGTAGATCTCATACAAATTAAAGATTATAGATTGCATCTCTATATATATTTTGAGATTAGTAGGTTAGATATACAATCTTTTTTCTATCAATCCTATCAATGAAAAGGAATTTGAGTCATCGAGATGTTAAATTAAATTTGACTTACTTTATCATGTCACAATAAATCAGTCTCATAAAATTCATTAACAGAATTGTTATAAAAATTATTGTAAATGAAGATTTTCTGTTTTGAGACATTAGATGTTAAAATAATTTTATAGATATTTTATAAGTCTGCTTTTGATTATATTATACAAATATGAAATATCCATATCAATACTCAAATATGATGAGTTCTTTGTTTTAGAAGAAAATGTATTTAAACTATGCACTCAAAATATGTGTATTTTGTGTTCATTTTAATTTAGAGTACACGATATGATACAAAAGTTTTAATAAAAATTGTGTCCTTGGTAATTTTCAGAAATTCCTTTCCATGCCTTTAAGCTAAACACACTCACCACTTCAATTTTGAAACTAGGGATATTCCTCACTTTTCAAAGCATTTGTTGTATTACCTCATATAGTCTAACAAATATGTACATATATATAACAATATACAATACACAATACATAAATACACTATATATGTATGTGTCCCCTTATCATTCTATTTGTGTATTGTATTGTTATCAAATTAAATCTAATAAAAGAACAATATTTAATCAATATTCATTCCACTCTTAAATTTTAAGAGTTTAAATGTAATAGTGAGATTTACATTAAAATTCAATAATGAAAATAAATATTAGTGAAATTCTGGCTAACTTTTAATTATATAAACAAAAGATAAAATTTCATTTTGTAACTTGTAACTTCAAATAAATACTATTTTCATTTCATATTAATTGTCACCGCTCTCATTTGTTGATATATTTGAATTTCAATGTATGTTGATATATATACAATTAAATCTAGATATATTAATATTTAAATGTATTAAAAAGTAAAAATAATAAATAATATGAAATGTGGAAGTAACATTTTTCTTTAATAAACTAAAAACAATTAAAGAAAATAATAAGAGTAACAAAAGTGAAATAGTTGTTAGTCCTCGTTAAAAAATTCAAAACGTTTCATTATTACCTCTTTAAAGCTCCCTAACCTAGTGTTTGATACTAGTGTCATAGATAGGAAGAAAATAGAAATATATAGATTCATATATAAAGACAAAAATAATATTAGAAGAAAGGTCCCAGTTTATTATCTTCACATAGTTCTGGATCATTTTTTTATGAAATCTTTCTGTGAAATCAAACACTATTATTTTTATACAGACTTAGAATTATAATATTTTAATATCCAAGATGATAGAGATGGAGATACCACTCTTAAATGTCAAAAAAATATTTTTAATATATTTATATGTCTTCGCCACCACATATATATAATTTAGTGCAAGAATTCATTTGCAAATATTTAATTTATTATTATTTTTTCTATAGTATTCTCTCGTGTGTGTATATATATATATATATATATATATATATATTTTGGTAGATATTCTCTCGTATATATAATAGATAAGAAATTAATCTCTAAAATTATTATTAAACCTCTAGATGAGGATATCAGCGGACAATAGATTTTTTTTTCTCAAATATAAACCAGGGCATAAAAAAATATAAAAGACTCGGATTTATAATAAATCCTACCTGTGATAACATATTTATCAAGGATATATTATTGTAATTATAATCTTTTGTTAAATCTTGAATGGTTAATATATTACTCTCTTCATTTTTTTTACTTGCCCATTTCAGAATTTGAGGTAAATTTTTTTTTTTTTTTCTGTTATATCCTTACTTAATACTCATTTTCTCTTTTATCAATAATAATTGAAGAGAGATAATAATAAAAGAAAATAAATAGGAGGAACAATTGAGTAAAAAGTAATATAGTAATAAGAGTTTAATTTTGATGCAATGACATTGTAAATGTAATTTACACTGTAATCCAATCAAAACACTTCGTTTGTATGACTTTTCAGGTAGTAGGAGAGAGAAAACACAATCATAACTGACGTGACAGCACATAATTAAATGATTATGTAAAAAGATTGTACACTATCAGAGGATGAAAATTAAATTCATATAGTAAAATAGATTTATTTTTTTGTTAACTTCAAGATTCTATCAATCATTATCTGAATTTTAAACTTGAACATATATATAAAAAAATAAAAAAATATATTATTTAAAATTTATCATGAACTCGAATTTACACTCATTTGAATCTAAACCTCTACCGGCACTATTATTCCCCGTTGTGAATTGTGATACGTTACAGAAGCTATACATATATACGTGGGGTATGGCTCACTTACATGAATCAATGAATGCATGTATTATTGAGGCATGCTAATAATTGGAGAATATATATAGTAATAACTCCTAGTTAAATCAAGTAATTACTCCCCTTTTCCTTTCCTCTATTATTATCATTATTATTATTTAATATTTTTTATGCATTAACTCTTTTGTCCTTGTTCGTATACTCGAGTGTGAATTTGGTGGGAATTAAGAACCCGATACAACTTCCATAGCGTTGCACAACCGAACCCAACATGGTTTGTGGTTGAACTTGTTCCAATAATTAATGTTACCACATTCAATTACAACTATGAAAATCGAATTTTTAATATCAACAACAAGGATTGAATTAATGAGGTTCTACTATATGATGATGTGTACCCTCCCCCCCCTATTTTTTGTAGCTAAGTTATCTTTCCCTTTAGTGATACATTATGATGATTTTATTACATGTTTTTATTCCCACTTATTTATAGGTTTTCTTTTTTAGTTTTTAGAAGGATTTGTTTTGCCTGAGAGCAATATTAAGGGTATAATAGTCTTTTAAATATTAGTGTATAGTAGTATCTATATAAAGCTCACTTGTGTAAGGATCAATCAATCATCTAATACATTTCATAATTTTATTATTCTCTTTGTTTATTCTAAGTCTGATATCATAAATTTCAACGAGCAGTAACAATTGCAATGCAATTGTTGAGAGCGTCTCGTTATAGATGCGTACCACAATTTAAAATTTGAGCTTGCTAGAGACACAATAAAAAAATCAGCTAAAACAGTCAACAATAAGAAATTGGACCTAAATCACTCCGTCCATTAAAAAATACACATGATTAATAATGCTATTTGGATCAAAAGTGTTAAAATAGACTTTTTTACTATTTTGACTGGAAAAATATTGTTCTTCAATATTACGTTAAAATTGTAATTTTACCACATGTTACCATCCTCTAACTAATAATGATATAAACTTTCAACATACATCCATACTTGTTCAATTTAGTTGTTGCCGTATGGTAATATGGATTGTTCTCATAATAAGGGATCATCACACGAGTGATAATCCTCTAGTTATCATTATCATTATCATTAATCAACAATTGATGACAACTAATATAATTTAATTAGTTATTATTATTATTATTATTATAGTTATTTTATTTTTCTTCTGAATTTGATATATATGTTATCACATGGCTTTTGTCTATATATGTTTTATCATGTTGTTGCTATATTAATTTTGGTGGGGTTTGCATAGATTGTTGCAGTAGTGGGTGGTTGGAAGGCCCTAGTAAAGTGTAGCTTGAGGGGACCTTATGTATATTAATTATGATGGTTAGTTATGAGTGGTGTTGTGAACACACCAATGCATCAATGACACTTACCCTAGAAGATATATATATTTCATCAATTATATTTGTCGTACAACAAAAATACGTCCAACAAATATCTAACATGTATTATACATGATATAGAATGTGTACTATTTATATAGCACACGTACATATAGCACATATCTCATATTATGTATAGCACGCATTGAATATTTGTTGGACGTATTTCTGTTATACAACAAACAAACATTATTGTATATTTCATTGGTTATGAGATGCTACATCCAATTTATTCACATGTTATATATGGTTTGATAATGAGTACAATTAATATTCTTAAAAGGAAATTGTTCAATATAAATTACAATAGACAAAAATCAATTGTCAAAATAATATAGCACATGTTTATTAATTTTTATAAATAGATCTAGATTAATTGGATTAGTTTATCCCACTTAATTTAAGAAAATATCATGATTGTAATAATTTTTGCAATAAATCGTAGCGGTACTTTTTTAATCATATAAGATTATATTTTTTTTCTTAATATTCATATTGATTTCATAATTCGCAATGAGATCGATAGGGTATATACTGTGTTTTGATTGTGTGAACTGTGAAGCATTAGTCTCCTATATATAATGTGATACATTATTAATTATGTTTTAGTAATGTGATATTATATCTAAAAATTGAAAATTAATAATGATTTCAGCTAGTAAAAATTAAAGCGAACTAAAATTTGGAAAAGTTGATTTCGGTGAGGTTTATTTAATTTACATTAATATTTACTGTATAACAAGAATACATTCAATTATTCAATGTGTGCTATGTATAATATGCAACATGCATAACATGTATTATACATATAACATATATTATGTACGACACACATTATGTATAGCACGTGTTGGATAATTATTAAATAGTATTCTTATTGTACAACAAACATTATTAATTTATTTAAGCGCAATAGTATATATATAGTAGTGTTAATTGGTACAATCTTGTTAAAAAATCAATTAAATCTAAATGTCATACCAATATATTAGTACACAATCCAATAGTACATACTAGCTAGAATCAAAATAAAATAGTCACATGCATACACATATGTACTTGATTAGTGATGTTATTTGTACATTTATCCATTTTTAAATATTTAAATATTTTATTTACAAAATATATAGATTCACCATTATTATTATTACTTAATTATTTTTTCTTATCAACTCATTCTCTTACGCATTTATATTGAATATTTATCTACATTTGGAGCTAAAAAAAACCACTCCTAGTCCCCAATACAACCCTCATTCAATTCATATTAAAATCACCAATAATATTTATCGTACAATAGAAATACGTTCAACTAATATACACCTTGTGTTATATATAATATATAATGTATGTTATACGTATAACATATATACGTATAATATACATTATGTATTATGTATAACAGATATTAAATACTTATTAGACATATTTTTGATGTACGACAAATATTGTTATTATTAAAATCACCACTAGCTAGTAGTGTCACTTATCAACCCCAATAATCATATATATGGCGTGCAGTAATCTATAATACTCCTACAACACAAATCACAAAAACAATAATATATACAATGCTATAACTTCAACTTCAAGATATCAAAATCAATCCATCAATTGACAATGCAAGAAATTAAACCAGAGCTACTAAATGCTTTATAACTATAATAAATAGATTGTGACTTGATAGTGTAGGGTGTATTGATATTTAGATTGTCACACGCTGTTTGGCTCATTATTCATTTTTTGTATTGATACATATTCAATTTTTGTTCTTATTATTATATGATTATTAAGATTAACACCCCTAGTCCACATAAAATGAGAAGAGTACAGTGACATCAAATAAAAACTGCAATTGCAATGAATTATATATAGAGTATTATTGGCTATAAACAAATAAAAAAATTAATTACTCATACAACATCAAATATTCCTTATAACGTATATCCAACCAAAATAGTTATACTCTCACATTAACGTGTGCTAGTGAGCCCGACGAATATATATTAAAAATTGGATACTAGTTGGATCGTACATTAGTTGTACATTTAGTAGTATTGCACAAAAACAGATACATGCACAAGGAATTCGTTTTTATTGTATAGATATCATATAAAATATATTATTGCAAAACATCTCATCGTTTTTCTTTATACTATGATAATTATTTATATTCGATTATGTATTATTAGATTAATGTTAAAATTTAAAGTACACTTTCAGGTCTAAAAGTTTCACATGTGATATAACATAACACATATGTAAAATTTCATCTGTAAAATATAATCTAAACAATATATATATTTAATGTTCAATTTTACTACAAAACCATTATTATTTGGTCAACTTCTCCTTTAAAATTTATTGAGTTTAATAGTCTGATTAAAAGTAGTGTAGTCCTTTAAAGCAGATGTTATTAAAATTATACCTTTAATTAGTAACAGCTATATATTTTTATTTTATGGTAAATAATATTGGATTCGACAATATTATTTTCCTATAACAGAAGGTTTCTATTTAGAGACATTCCCATAAATAATGGATAAATGGCTGATCATGTCGGGAGGAAGAAAAACAATGGGTGATCCACACACTATATCATAAAGTATATTTGTAATGAAATTATTAATTAGGATGGTCCAGAAACGTTATATAATGTTTTAATTTATACTGAGGTGGAGAACTTTCTATCGAATAAGCCAAAAACCAAGAATAAAAAAAGGATTTAAATTTGGTATTATTTTAATGTTTCAAATAGTGACATACTAATAAATAGAGTTTAATTAGAATATATATTCTTAGTATAAAATATTTTTATACCATTAAATCATGTAATAATTCAGTAATTTTTGTTTCAATTATTATTCATTAATTAAAAAGTTTTTTAAACTAATGCATGTGATGATAGGTTGACAATGTAAAAAAATTGACATTATCAATGCATCATAATTAAAATCAATTTAAATAATGAATAATTTTTAAATAATTTCAGTGTCCGTAGAAATTAATTCTTACTCCCTCTATTTTTTCTTAACTTATCCGTTTTTATTGTGCACTATAATTAAGATAATAATTAAAAAATTCTGAATTCAAGAAAAAATTAGAAGTATTTTATAATATTATTTCTAGCACTAATTACCTTTTATCTAATTATTTCATTATATGCATTCTCTTTCTTCAATTAACAATAGATAAAAATGGATAAATTTAATAAATGTTATCTAAAATTCAGAAGGGTTTAATTTTTATCCATAGATCACAGTATATAATTTTTTTACACAGTTATCATCCAATCATGTGATGTCAAATTAGTCATGATTGTATTTTCTCTCTTTCACTACCTGAAAAGTTATACAAATAGTGTTGATTGTATGATATTGTAAAATACTTTTACACTGTAAATGCATCAAATTAAACTCAATTCAAAAATAGATAAATAAAAAAGAAATAAATAAAAATTTTAAATTAGACAAAAATTTAAAAATAAATAAATAATAAGGGGTAGTTGTGCAGATATTTCATTGAATAACGACAAGATACGGATACTTGCAAACCGTAACATGTGTCCCTTAACCTTAGCATATATGTCCCCGCCATGTTCTATTATTATTATTTGGTACACCCTCCATGTCCTATTATAAACTATTGAACTTTTCGCTATATATATATTAATGCATGATAATATAATTCATAACAAATATTGATATGTCAATAAAATGTTGATGACAAATCATAATAATATTGAACCACTACTTCACCATCGGCTTCCTTTTCAATTCTCCATCTTCCATATATAACTCTATAGTACATCTTGCTGTACTCCACATTTTTATTTGGGTCCTTGTAACATCATTTTCCCTTTTCTTTCTCCTATCACTAGTTAAACATGTTTAGTTTTTTTATGCCTTCGGAATTAATTTCTATGATTGTCATGTCTATAGTTCTCTCCTGAATTTTGTTTTGGAAGATAGTTCATATAATTACATACATGAGATTTGTTGTAAGTGTTATTTGCATTGGTAGTGTCATTAGTGAGAAAAAAGGAAGTGTTAAATATGAGTACCCGCAAAAAATGGTAAAACTCATGGGAACAACATAACCCTTAGCAAATGCACTCAAGCGAATTTAGCCTAATTAAGAAACTTAATGGCCTAAGAGTGCTAACCTAATGAGAAGAAGAGCATTAGATATAATTCATTTCACTCTCAACTATCTAATGCTTCTCAAATTAATTAATTACACTAATTAACTTGTAACTAACTAACTATGAGAAAACTACAAACTCCAACTAACAATAATGCGTTGTACATAAGAAATACGAGTATTCAACCTGTGATATACATGATATGTGATGTGTGCTATACAATATAGCACACATACATCACATATCATGTATAACACACGTTGGATATACTTGATGAACATATTTATGATGTACGACTAGTATTATTGCTCCCACTAATTTAACTACATAAGGTGAATCCCCGGTAACAAAATATGTAATTAATTAATTAATTCTATTTGAAGTAATTTTTCAAAGCAAAATCCGATATATATATATATATATATCTGAATACGAAAATAAAGACAAGATCGATGAGTACATTATTTTAACCAATAATGCTTATTGTATAACATAAATAAATTCTACTAATGTCCAACGCGTGTGTTATATATCATACATAATGTGTGTCATATGTAATATTAATAATGCTTAGTGTACAATGTTAAACCAGCTAATGAACATATTTTGACTTTATTTTTTGTCCAAATAATCATTGAAATTGTAATGAGTTGAGCAATTATAGCCCAAAATCTCATTTATGGGCTAATTTTGCTGATTTTTCATTGTACATTTAGCATCACTTATGTAATATAGCACACGTAGGATATTAGTTGAATGTATTTTTATTGTAAAAAAATATTATTGTTATTTTAGCATCTAAAACATTTATTGCAATACCGGCGCAAGCACAAACTTATCTAATAAAATATCAGTAATGTTTGATGTACAACAGAAATATGTTCAACTTGTATTTAATGTGTGCTATCCATGTTACAGGATGTGTGTTATACGTATAGCACACATCCTGTAACATGAATAACACGCGTTGGATGCAAGTTCGATGTATTTCTGTTGTACGTCAAACATTATCCATAAAATATTGGTGTTGCCGTCGATGTTGTAATGTTATATGTATGTTATGAGATTTATATATATATAAATTTACACGCCTTTCATCTTATAAGTACATCGCTCTTATTATTTGATGATATATCAATTTATCTCTTTTTCTATCTGCACTCTAGCTCCCTAGTGTTTAAATTTTGTCTCGCAAATAGGCACAGATCAATATGCATGTGTGAAATTGGTGAAATTGACGTACAACAAACTTTATATAATAGTACTATCACCATTATTATTCATTTATTTATTTAATTTTTTTCTTTTTGATGAAAAAAAGCTAATTAGAGCGTGTCTTTTTCTTGGAAGTAACGAGGAAGTTGCCTCTGCCAAGATTTTAGGAAGAGAGGAAATAGTGCCACAAAAGAGATTTGTCATTTCAATACAAATTGCAATGTAACAGGCAGATATATGTTATAGTCTTATAGCGACTCTTGATTCTTGAAATATTTAATATATATTACTATAGTAATATTTATTGTAGAGAAATACATTAAACTAGCTACTATCCAACGTGTGCTATATGTCTTATATAATGCGTGTCATATGTAATATTTCTTACGTATGATACACATTATATATAACACACAACACACGTTGGATATTAGCTGAATGTATTTATGTTATATATAAATTAAAGTATTATCGTATATATATTACTATGCATGCTAGCTACGTACAAAAAGATAATAATAGTATATATATAGCTACTTACGATTTCTTATCTTCAGAAAAATTTAATTTATTTACACATGCTTACAATAAAAAATTGATCATACTAGCTTTATTTAATATACACTTATATTATTTGGAAGACTGTGTTTTTCTGGCAAAATATAAGAACGTGGTATTTAATTTCTTTATAACTACTATAGTAGATGTGAATAAAAGTTTATCTTGATGCAATAAGAGCTATATATTTGCCACAATTTCTTAGGTGTATTAGAATTGAGAGATATATTTACTTTAGTAGCAATTCTACGTGTACAATAAAAATTACAATAAATAAGTCATCAATATATAAAAAGTTTGATTGAATAAGTATAATTGTTGAATTGTGCTAGTATAAAAATTGTCATTATTTCAATATGAATGTTTAAATATAATATTTGATTGAGTTAGGATATATAAGTTAGATTGAGTAGTCGCAAATATTGAATTGTATCAGAGGTGAATTGAGTGACATATTTAATGTCAAATTTAATGTACATGCAATATTCCACGTACTTTATATATCATTTATTTTTGTTGACATGTATTCATGTGAGTTAATTATAGTAGAGAAAGAGAAAAAATTAAATTCTAATTATGAATATAAATTATATTTTAGTGGTGTGTTAAAAAAAAATATTGATTGCAGAATTTTTTTTATCTCTCGATATACTTACAATCTTTCTATAATTACAAGGTTTGCTCTATGTAAAAGCCTAAAGGGGGCTAATTCTAGTTGATGTACCTAACTACGCAACATCACCAAGGGAGCATTTACAATTTAATTTATTCACTTCTTTGGATGTTAGCGAAATAATATCTCTCCTCATGATAGTTGATAGTTATACGTAATTAATTAAATTAAAAGGTTGGGCTTCACATCAACTTTTTAAAAAATTATTTTACATTATCGATCAATAAAAATTTAATAAAATGACAATCTATCATCACTAAAATCATCTATTATAATAACTACCATAATGATTTGACATTATTTTTATTAATTTCAATTAGTTAATAATAATTTTATATTATCAGTACATAAAAATTATTATATCATTGAAAAGTTTGCCTCTCTCAAATATATACGTAATATATATATCTTTCTTCGGCCAATTGAAGCACGTGATTTCTTAATAATAAAAATTTTATATTTCAGAAGCTTTATAATATAAAGTTGAGATAAAATTATATTAGTATAATTTTAAGTGATGATTATTATATTATTTAATTATTTTTTATTGAAACTAGCTATTTTTAACAAAATTCATCATCTTTGAATTGACAGATCAATCATATAAATTATAGCTATATATATTTTCAATGTAATCTAAAATCATTTAACACGATGTTTTATGATATAAAAATTAAAATAATACATATGTTTAAAATGAACAACAATGAGAATTATGTGAACTAGCTATATTCTTATTAATGCTCAATTTTTATGAAAATTAGTATAAATGATCTTTATAAATAGTTATTGTAATATAATTCAACAATTGGATATAAATAAAAAATTTATATCTAATTTCAATAAAAGTTATAAGTAGTGTAAGTTTGTCTAAAATTATTGGTTATATATCATGTGTTTAACATGTAATATAAACTCAGTTTACTAAGTCTTAATACAATTTTTAATTCTCAATTGAACTTAGCTTAGTGTCGTCTTTTGTGTGTATTATAAACACAGCTAGTTACTCTTGTAAAAACATATTGTACAAATTTTATGGTAATAGTGAAGATTCCTTTAGTCCATGAGTGAAGAAGTCATCTCAATTTTGCATATACCAAAAGTTACCAACATTGATCTAACATGATGTGCATTGTCTTAGGAATAAGAGGACCCTCCATATGAGTGGAAGATGTATCATGTCTAACACAAATTCTTAATACTCTTACTTGCTCTATGTATGATCACCAATAATCAGCTAGCACAATCATAAAAACAAAAACAATAAAGATTTGTGCAATATCCATACTCAAATAAATCACCATATTTGTCTCTGCAATTATTCACACAACCATTATAGTTTGGGTATTGACTCTGAGAGTTGTACCAAGCTTTACCAAAACACCTTCGATCTCCGACCACATCGTCGCTTGTCATCGAAATAACTAAAAATTAAATTTAGAACTAATTAATAACATTGCACGTCCAACAATATGTAGAAAATTAATCAAGATTAAATATCAAACGTATATTCACATTATCTTAGCTTGTAAATTGAGAATTTACATGTTGAGTTACGTTATACAATTGAAATTTATTTAAGCTCTATAAGATTAGGTGAACTATGAAAATGGCTAATCTTGTAGATAAGAGAGTAAGTACATGATATAAATATATTATTATACAAACTTTTTTAAAATGAAAAAATAGAAAAAAAATATGAATATGAGGTATGAAGGAATGTGATGTACCTGTCACTAGAAAGACAAGTGCAAAAATGTTTGTCAATGTTAGTTTAGTCATCTCTCTAATTCAGATAAAGTGAATATTTCTCAATCAATTTGGTGTGTTTTGTGATGATAATATGCAACTTTAGGAAATAAAGGGGATATATATATATATATATATATATATATATATATATAGTGTAGAGAGATTCATTCCACTCCATCTTTTATTTATTTAATTAATTTTAGCAATTTTTTAATTTGATCCATTGGGTAATTAAATTTTTACAAATTACTTATAGCTTCATAAAAGCAATTAATATAATTTTTTATTACTAATAAATCATTAATGGTTTATAAAAATAGGTTAAATTGATGTATAAAAAATAAAAATAGAACAAATAAATTCAATGAAATGTTAAGGATGAACTAATTTGTCCTAAAAAGGATTTTTCATTTTTTGAAAAATTAATTTGTATAAAATTATTTTCATGATTATTGATCAATTTAGATTTTCATTAATCTTTTTTTATGCTAAAAGTTGTACGTATAATCATGAATAGATAACGAGATTCCATAGGGCATTATAAAACAAAATACTTAAAGCGCACAAGATCGTCAATCAAAAAAATATACTCCATTATTATATTTTTATTTATTCATTTTATAAGAACAAACTATTAATATTTATGAATATTGTTATATGTACAACAAAAAAATCAGTCAAAAGAGTCAACAAATTATGCAACATGTTGACTATTTTGACAGATTTTTATTATACGCTAAGTATTTATTACCAACATTTATTCTTGCCATTCATGGTCATAATTGGCTAACTTTCACACTTGATTCTTTCTATATAGTTCGGTGACTTATTAATTTTTTTTAAGGTTAGTATATATATATATATATATAGTAGACAAAGAGGTGTTTGTTGTTAAAAGTATTTGAATTATTAAAAGTATTTGATTATGAAAAGTTAATGAAGATATATATCACTTAAGGGGTGTTTGTTGTTTCGAGCTTTAGAAATGTATTCTAGGAATAATTTATTTCTATATTTTTTTTAGCTTTACAAATTTATTCACGATATCAATTATTGTTAGGAAACACATATTCCAGTATTTTGATCAGTTTAATTTTCATTCCAATTTAAAAGGTGGTAATAAAATATTCTCATGACGAGGAGATGCCAATTGTGGAATAAAATTACTAAAAAATATTACTATGCATGCTAGCTACGTACAAAAAGATAATACTAGTATATATAGCTACTTACGATTTCTTATCTTTACACAAATTTAATTTATTTACACATGCTTACAATCAAAAATTGATCATACTAGCTTTATTTAATGTACGTGAAATATTTCACTTACTTTATATTTATATATATATATATATATATATATATATATATATATTATATCATTTATTTTTTGACATGTATTCATGTGAGTTAATTATAGTAGACAAAGAGAAAATTTTAAATTCTAATTATGAATATAAATTACTCTATATTTTAGTGATGTGTTAAAAAATAAATATTGATTGCAGAATTTTTTTTTTCCTCTCGATATAATACTGACAATCGTTCAATAATTACAAGGTTTGCACTATGTAAAAGCCTAAAAGTAAAAGGGGCTAAGACCAGTTTGGATAGTAAACTTATGACTTCTTTTAACTTTTTATAAATTATAAGTTATTGTATAGATGTTTGGATTAATTTTTATGTAACTTTTAACTTTTTAAAAAGTTATTTTAAGTGTTTCTTGGAGAAATTAAAATATTTAACTTCTTCAAAAAGTCTTTGCACATCTTACTAAAAACTACCACTACAAACTAAAATAAGCACTTATATTATTTTACTCTTGTAGTCTTTTGTGTGTATAAACACAGCTAGTTACTCTTGTAAAAACATATGATATTATACAAATTTTATTGTAATGGTGAAGATTCCTTTAGTCCATGACTGAAGAACTCATCTCATTTTTGCATATACCAAAAGTTACCAAAAGTGATCTAAAATGATGTGCATTGTCTTAGAAATAAGAGGACCCTCCATACGAGTGGAAGATCTATCAGGTCTAACACAAATTCTTAATACTCTTACTTGCTCCATGTATAATCACCGATAATCAGCTAGCACAACCATAAAAACAAAAACAATAAAGATTTCTGCAATATCCATACTCAAATAAATCACCATATTTATCTCTGCAATCATTCACACAACCATTATAATTTGGGTATTGACACTGAATGTCGTACCAAACTTTACCAATACACTTTCCATCTCCGGCCACATCACTTGTCATCGAAACAACTACAAATAAAATTTAGAACTAATTAATAACAATGCACATCCAACAATATGTATAAAATTAATCAAGATTATATATCAAACATATATTTACATTATCTTCTAAATTAAGAATTTACATATTGAGTTATACAATTGAAATTTATTTAAGCTCTACAAGGTTAGGTGAACTATGAAAATTGCTTATCTTGTAGATAAGATAGAGAGCAAGTACATGATACTACCATAAAATTAAATTGTAACATTTCACCTACGAAATAGCTACAAATAAATTGCTAGCTGAACGTTTAATGACTGATTATTATGGATTAGCTAGGGCAAAACCGGTCGCTGATTTATTATTAAACTTTAGTGAGGAATTAGCTACAAAATATGTTTCTAGCTAACATCGTGAGTGAAAAGTGTCGCTAATTGGTCGCTAGTTCCTCGTTAAGTGGTGTCAAATTCTCTTGTCCTACTTTAGCTACAAGTTTTTATGATTGTCGCTAATTGGTAGAAGTAGCTACGAAAAAATTTCCTCGCTAATATTGGTAGCTATTCCGGTATATTCTTGTAGTGATGATATAAATATATTAACATATATATACGAACTTTTTTAAAATGAAAAACTAGAAAAAAACATGAATATGAGGTATAAAGGAATGTAATGTACCTGCCACTAGAAAGATAAGTGCAAAAATATTTGCCAATGTTAGCTTAGTCATCTCTCTAATATAGATAATGTGAATATTTCTCAATCAATTTAGTATGTTTTGTGATGATAATATGCAACTTCAGGAAATGAAGGGGATATATATAGTCTAGAGATTCATCATTCCACTACATCTTTTATTTATTTAATTAATTTTAATAAATTTTTAATTTGATCCATGGAATAATTAACTTTGGACAAATTACTTAATTAGCTTTATAAAAGAAATTAATATAATTTTTTTATTAATGAATCCTTAATGGTTTATAAAAATAGGTTAAATTGATGTATAAAAAATAAAAATAGAACAAATAAATTCAATGAAATGTTAAGGATGAACTAATTTGTCTTGAAAAGGATTTTTCATTTTTTGAAAAATTAATTTGTATAAAATTATTTTCATGATTGATCAATTTAGATTTTCATTAATCTTTTTTATGCTAAAAGTTGTATAATCATGTATAGATAACGAGATTCCAAGGGCAATTATAAAACAAAATACTTAAAGCGCACATACAAGATAAATAAAAAAAATACTCCATTATATTTTTATATAATAATGTTTGTCGTACAATAGAAATACGTCCAACAAATATCCACCGTGTGCTATACATGATATGAGATATGTGTTATATGTACGTGTGTTATAAATAGCACACATTCTATATCATGTATAATACACGTTGGATACTTGTTGAACGTATTTCTGTTGTACGACAAATGTTATTGTATTTTTATTTATTCATTTTATAAGAACAAATCATTAATATTTATTCTTGTCATTCATGGTCATAATTGAGTAACTTTCACACTTGATTCTTTCTTTAGTTACGTTCGGTGACTTATTAGGTTCAATAACTATAGGAAAAATCTAGATGTACAACTCATCTAGCCAACTAGGTTGCCAACCATTTATTATTTGTCCAAAAAAATTAATAAAAAAACAAAACACATATTAAATGCTTATTAATAATTATATAATATACCATTAATCAATTAGATATAATTAATCAATGCCGGCTTTAATTATTAAAATAAAACGGAAGATTACACAACATAACACATTTATTTGGTATATATGTGATATGCTTAATTTCGTAAGTGTAATATTTTCTATTTGTAATATGTATGTAATACTCTTTATTTGATATGTGTAGTTGATTCTATTTCGTATGTGTAATACCTATAATTTAATATGTGTAATTCACTTTTATTTGATATGTGTAATTCAATATATTTAGTATGTGTAATACCCTTTATTTAATATGTGTAACAACTCTTATTTTGATATGTGTATTATCATTTATATAATATGTGTAATTTCCATGCTATTATTGATGGTGGCATGTAACACATAACCTGGTCACAATGGCAACAATGATAAAAATACGGAGGTTTATTTGATTATAATGTTTTCAAATAAGTATCCGAAAGATTTTTACAATATGTACAAATTATTTGTAATATGTTCATTTGGTATTAGTAATACCTTTTATTTAGTATGTGTACCTTTTATCCGGTATGTGTAATACTCTTTATTTGATATGTGTAATAACCTTTATTCGGTATGTGTAATACTCTTTATTCGGTATCTGTAATATTCTTTATTCAGTGCATGTAATATCATTTATTCGATATGTGTAATCACTCATTAGAGATATGTGTATTACCCATTTATATGTACATGTATTAACTTTTGTTTTGGTAAATGTAATACATTTTATTTGGTATGTATGTGTATCAACCTTCAATTTGATATGTGCATTACTTTATTTGGATAGAATATCATGAATATTTTGAAAGAAAATATTTTTTTAATTTGAATGAATTATTTTTAGAAAAATTAAATGATTAATTATGTAATAAATACATACTATTTATTATATTATATTAAGTATACATTATGTATATAAATAACATTTATTAGTTGGCTCTTTGGTTGACCACCTTAATTGTACACGTAGCATTGCCGATAACTATACAATGGTTGAACTAATAGAACTTAGTATCTATGAAAGGTTAATAAAGCTAAATATATATCATTATTATAGTATTTATGAAAAGCCAATGAAGGTATATATATAGCTAAGTTTAATAACTAAAGTAACAATTGAATTATTAATAAAAGTAGCTGATTATGAAAAGTTAATGAAGATATATATCACTTAAGGGGTGTTTGTTGTTTGGAGCTTTAGAAATAATGTATTATAGGAATAATTTATTTCTATATTTTTTTTAGCTTTACAAATTTATTCACGATATCAATTTTTGTTAGGAATGCATGGTGATTTGAAGGAAGAAGTATATGTGAAAGTCGCTAAATGAGTTTAAAATAGACAAGTTAACAATGGAATGCCAAATTAATTTTAATATTGTTGTCCTTAGTTTACATGCAATTCTAATCAAGTGTTTCATGAGTACACCAATTAGCATATAGAGATTGATATATAGTCACTTAGTCAGAGAAAAGCCATACAAGGGTGTGCTCAATGCCATCTTGAGTAGAGTGTTGATTGTACCACATGTTTAGCATGTAATATAGACTCAGTTCACTAATGGTCCGTTTGGATGACAATATTTCGGATTTTTTATAATTTTTGTCTTATTAAAAATTATATATGTTATGTTTGACTATATAACTTATTACTTCTCAAGAAGTTATTTCAGTGCTTTTAGAGAAGTCATAATATTTGACTTCTTTAGAAACACTTTTTAAAATAATTGAAATAAATCTTTTTTTTATTTTATGTACAAATACAAAATAACTTATTCATAAGTTACTTCTCATAAGCTACTTTTATATAAGGACTTAAATAAATTGTTTATCCAACTTGTTCCTAAGTCTTAATATAATTCTGTTACGCTTGTTAGTGTTATATTGCTTCCACTAGCTATTCTGTTGTAATTAGTTAGAACTTTTCTTAAGAGTTAGTTATTTATTCTCAATTGAATGTAGCTTAGAGCGATCGAGTATGATAGGATAATGTATTTAGAATATTTAGGAATATTTTAAAATGAGTATAAGGAATATTTTAATTATTTGATAGATATTAGGAATGTGCTAGAAATATTTCTTATTATTATATATATGTAGTTTTTTGGGCATTTTATGACAAATTAAAAAAATGTTTAGTTTTTAGTCATTTAAAGTAATTTTTAGGCTAGGTAGTTTATTTAGATAAATTTATTTCCTTTCAGAATAGTGTATGTAGCCTTGTGTGTGTGTATAAAAAGCACGTTACTCTTGTAAAAAACATATTGTACAATTTTTCTTGTAATTGTGAAGATTCCTTTAGTCCATGAGTGAATAACTCATCTCTATTTTGCATATCTCAAAGTTACCAACATTAATCTAACATAATGTGTGCAATAATTAATAAGATGACCCTGAATAATATGAGTGGAAGATCTATCAGGTCTAGCACAGACTCTTGATACTCTTACTTGGTTCATGTATGATAAATACTATAAATTTTTAAATAATAGTGAATTACATGAATTTTTTATATATAGTAGAAATTGAAGGCTAATATACTTTAAAATGTGAGATTTCACTATTTGTGGATACACTATAAAATAAATACTATAGGCTTTAAAATAAGGAATTAATGAATTTTTTATATATTGTAGAAATATAGAAGACTATATACTTTAAAAATGAGATTTCACTATTTTTTTGAATATACTATAAAATAAAGAATATATCCTTTAAAATATTGAGTCAGTTGAATTTTTTACATATAATAGAAATTGAAGGCTATATACTTTAAAATGTGAGATTTCACAATTTTTTTGGTTATATTATAAAATAAAAACTAAAGACTTTAAAATAGGGAATTACATATGAATATTTTACAAATAGTAGAAATTAAAGGCTATATACTTTAAATTGTGAGATTTCACAATTTTTTTTTGTTATATTATAAAATAAAGACTATAGGCTTTAAAATAGTTAATTACATCAATTTTTTTACATACAGTAGAAATTGAAAGCTATATACTTTAAAGTGTGAGATTTCACAATTTTTTTGAATGCACTATAAAATGAAGACTATAGTCTTTAAAATATTGAATCACTTGAATTTTTTTACGTATAGTAGAAATTGAAGGTTATATACTTTAAAATGTGAGATTTCACAATTTTTTTGGTTTTGTATTATAAAATAAAGACTAGTGAATTACATGATTTTTTTTGCGTGCATATAGTAAAAATTGAAGGTTATATACTTTAAAATGTGAGATTTCACTATTTTTTTTTGGATATACTATAAAATAAAGACTATAGCCTTTAAAATATTGAATCACTTGAATTGTTACATATAATAGAAATTAAAGGTTATATACTTTAAAATGTGAGATTTCACTATTTTTTTTGTTATCTTATAAAATAAAGACTATAGGATTTAAATTACTGAATTACATGAATTTTTTACATATAGTAGAAATTGAAGGCTATATACTTTAAAATCTGATATTTCACTATTTTTTTGGATACACTATAAAATAAAGACTATAACCTTTAAAATATTGAATCACTTGAATTTTTTACATATAAGAAAAATTCAAGGTTATATACTTTAAAATGTGGGATTTCACAATTTTTTTGGTTGTATTATAAAATAAAAATTATAGTCTTTAAAATTGTGAGTTAAATGAATTTTTTTAAAAATAATAGAAATTGAAGACTGTATACTTTAAAATGTTCACAAATTTTTTTTTGATATGCTATAAAATAAAGACTATACCCTTTAAAATATTAAATCACTTGAATTTTTTACATACATAGTAGAAATTGAAGGTTATATACTTTAAAATGTGAGATTTCACTATTTTTTGGTTATCTTATAAAATAAAGACTATAGGCTTTAAATTAGTGAACTACATGAATTTTTTACATATAGTAGAAATTGAAAGATATATATATACTTTAAAATGTGAGATTTCACTATTTTTTGGATACACTATAAAATAAAGACTATATTCTTAAAAGTATTAAATCACTTGAATTTTTTACATATATTAGAAATCGATGGTTATATACTTTAAAAAGTGAGATTTCACAATTTTTTTTGGTTGTATTAAAAAATAAATACTATATGCTTTAAAATAGTGAATTACATGAATATTTTAGGTATAGTAGAAATTGAAGGCTATATACTTTAAAATGTGAGATTTCATAATTTTTTTTTATATTATAAAATAAAGACTATAGGTTTTAAAATAGTGAATTACATCAAATTCTTTGCCTATAGTAAAAACCGAAGATTATATACTTTAAAATATGATATTTTCACTGTCTTTTTTATATACTATAAAATAAAGATTATAGCCTTTAAAATATTGAATCACTTGAGTTTTTTACATATAGTAGAAATTAGAGGTTATATATTTTAAAATTTGAGATTTTACAATTTTTTTCGTTGTACTATAAAATAAATACTATAGGCTTTAAAATAATGAGTTACATGAGTTTTTTTTACATATAGTAGAAATTGAATTCTATATACTTTAAATGTGAAATTTCACTATTTTTTTGGATACACTATAAAATAAAGACTATAGTTAAAGACTATAGTGTATTACAATCGGTATTAGCTTTTTTTTTCCTTCTACAAATTGATGAAAATTTGTATTGGTGAATAAAAATTAAATTTTTCCTTTGAATGTTAACTTTTTAAATAATTAAATTCGTGAATAAAATTTTTTAATTGATTATCTTCACTCAAATTTCAAATCTAATTTTTAGATTAAATATTGCTTTTATTTCTTTTAATAATGGATTAAATTAATGCACACTTTAATTTTGATAGCAATGTTTACGTTACATGACATAACTGCTAACTTAATAATATCATTATTTCTAAACATAACAAATTAATGACATCTAACAATAATCTCAAATTATAAATTCATATTGATCACTTAATAGTAAATTAAAATACCAGTCTTTTAATTTTCTTCCAAAATTATATTTATTATTTAATTCAACTTTTTAAATCACCAAATACTTGATAGTTTTAAATTAAATTGAGTCATGATCTTGAATTTGTTTTTCTAAGTTGACGAACTTAACTTTAGGGAATATCATTTCTGATTTAAAGCACTTAATTTTATTAGGTATTCTTTTTAAGTAATCATAGTATGTATTCTTAATGAGTTTTTATTTATGAAAATTATTCCATCATTCTTTTATTACTAAAATGTTTTACTTTAAATATATATCACATATATACATACACTTTTACAAAATAATCATATATAGGTGGGTGATGGTGGTGTGTGTTGGTTTGGAATTAGTTAAAAAAGTAGTATTATTTTTCTCAACTTTAAATTTTAAATAATGTTAAAAAATGTTTTTCCCTGTAAAAAAGTTAGGTAGAATAAAATTGATTTATGATTCATATTGTATTGTGATTAAAATTTATGATGTTGAGAAAATATCCATGTCAAATAGAATATATAATATTGTCCATGATGAATATGGACAACTTGATGTTAATTAACTTATTTATCGTACAATAGAAATACGTCCAACTAGTATTCAGCGTGTGTTATATATACATAATATAGAATTTGTGTTAGTTTAGATAAATTTAGTTCCTATTAGAGTAGTGTAGCCTTGTGTGTGTATAAAAAACTGGTTACTCTTGTAAAAAACATACTGTACAATATTTCTTGTAATGGTGAAGATTCCTTTAGTCCATGAGTGAAGAACACTTGTCTCTTTTTTGCATATACCAAAGTTAATTACCAACATTAATCTAACATGATGTGCCCGGTCTCAAGAATAAGAGGATCTTCTATATGAGTGGAAGATTTATCAGGTATAGCACAGACTCTTAATACTCTTATTTGCTCCATTTATGATTATCGATAATCAACACAAACATATAAGCAAATACAATCAAGATTTTCACAAAATCCATACATTAAGGAGTCACCATATTTGTTTATGCAATCCTTCGTACAACCATTATAGTTTGGGTCTTTGCACTGAAGGTCATACCAAGATTGACCACACTTTTTTCCAGCCACATCACTTATAATCGAAATAACTACAAAATAAATTCAGAACTAATTAATATTATATATATTTCACAAATATTTGGAGCACAATAAAAAATCAGCCAAAACAGCCAACAAAGTCCATTTAACCTTTTATGGCTCAAATAGCACTTTTAGGCATAAGTTTATTTTTAATAGGCTAGGTGATTGTGACACAAATCCCTATTTGTTGGCTGTTTTGGCTGATTTTTTGTTGTGCCTCTAGCAATGCTCTATATATATATATATATATATATATATATATATATATATAACATTGCACATTCAACAACATATAGAAAAATAATGAAGATTATATATCAAATTGCTAATCTTGTAGATAAAAGAGCAAGTACATGATATGAATATATTAATATACAAACTTTTTTAAAATGAAAAAATAAAAGCAAAATATGAATATGAGGTACGAAGGAATTAATGTGATGTACCTGCCACCAGAAAGACAAGTGCAAAAATGTTTGTCAATGTTAATTTAATCATCTCTCTAATAGATATAATGTGAATATTTTTCAATCAATAATGTTGGTATGTTTTGTGATGATAATATGCAACTTAATTAGGAAATTGAGGGGATATATATAGTGTGGAGATTCATTCCACCACCACATCTTTTATTTATTTAATTAATTTTAGCAAATTTTAAATTTGATTCTCATTAAATAATTAACTTTGGACAAATAACTTAGCCCATAAAAGCAATTAATATAATTTTTTATTACTAATGAATCCTTATTGGTTTATAAAAATAGGTTAACTAATTAAATTGATGTATAAAAAATAAAAATAGAGCAAATAAATTCAATGAAATGTTAAGGACGAACTAATTTGTCCTAAAAAGGATTTTTCATTTTTGGAACAATTAATTTGTATAAAATTATTTTCATGATTGATCAATTTAGATTTTCATTAATCTTTTTTATGCTAAATGTGGTATAATCATGTATAGATAATCAAGATTCCAAGGGAAATTATAAAACTAAATACTTAAAGCGCGCAAGATATATATATGAATTAAAAAAATATACTCCATTATATTTTTATTTATTCATTTTATAAGAACAAATCATTGATATGTATTCTTGTCATTCATGATCATAATTGACTAACTTTAATTTCACACTACTTGATTCTTTCTATAGTTCGGTGACTTATTAATTTCAATAACTATATGATGGTTGAATTAATAAAATTTGGTATATATGAAAGGTTAATAAAAGTATATATGTATCATTATATATAGTATTTATGAAAAGTCAATGAAGATATATATAGAGTTTAATAACTAAAGTAACAATTGAATTATTAAAAGTAGTTGATTATGAAAGGTTAATGAAGATATATATCACTTTAGGGGTGTTTGTTGTTTCGAGCTTTAGAAATGTATTCTAGATTTCTTAGGAATAATTTATTTCTGGTTTAATTACTCCGGAGGTCCCTATAGTTTCATCGATTTTTTAAATGGGTCTCTATACTTAAAATTTGTGTAATTGAGTCCCTATATTTTAAAATAAATTTTAATTAGGTCCCTAACACTAATTTTGTCACTTAGCCACATTTTAGAAGTGTGGTTAAAGATAAAATAAAAAAATATTACAACATTTTAATTATATGGTTTTTATAACGAAAAGAAAAATTAATAGTATTATTAAATTTTATTTATCTTTTATTTTTTAGTTTTTTTAATTTTATTTTGCTTCATATTATATTTTATTTATTTTTAATTTATTTTTATATTTATTTTATTTTGAATAAATTTATTTTTATTTATTATAAAACTAAAATTAAAATTTAATTAAAATTAAAATTTAATTAAAATTAAATATAACATAAAATTAAAGTAAAAATAAAATAAATCTAAAATTAAAAATGTCTTAAAGTAAAAAATTATAAATAAAAAAAGTTAATAAGAATTTAAGAAAGATAATTTAAAATATTTATTTTATATTTAATTTATTTAAATTATTTTTATATTCTTTATTTATTTTAATTTAATTGTCATAATATATAAATATAAATTTATTCAAAATAAAAATAAATATAAAAATTAATTAATTAAATAATAAATAAATAAAATATAATATGAAATAAAACAAAATTATAAAAATGTAAAAATAAAAGATAAATAAAATTTAATAATAATATTATTTTTTCTTTTGATTATAAATACCATATAATTTAAATGTTGTAATTTTTTTTCTTTTATCTTTAACCACACTTCTAAAATGTGACTAAGTGACAAAATTAGTGTTAGGGACCTAATTAAAATTTATTTTAAAATATAGGGACTCAATTACAAAAAATTTAAGTATAGGGACCCATTTAAAAAATCAATGGAACTGTAGGGACCTCCGGAGTAATTAAACCTTTATTTCTATATTTGTTTTAGCTTTACAAATTTATTCACGATATCAATTATTGTTAGGAAACACATATTCCAGTATTTTGATTAGTTTAATTTTCATTCCAATTTAAAAGGTGGTAATAATATATTAGTTTAATTTTGATGTATTCACGGTGTAAAGGTATTTTACACTGTCATTCAATCAACATATTATGTTTATATAACTTTTCAGGTATGTAGTGGATGAAAGAAAACACAATCATAGCTAACATGACATTTAGCACATGTCAGTAAATAAAAATTAAATCCTTAAAATATTCTCATAACGTGGAGAGATGCCAATTATTGTGGAAAAAAATTACTAAAATATCTCTCATAAAACACATAGTTAAAAAATATTAAAAATATTGATTTCTCATGCACATTATATTTTAGTTTCGCCTTAAATCCAAAACAAAAGATCAAATAAACTTCACAAAAACTTTAAGGTAATATTTTGCACATTATTAATTAAGATTACTGATAATTTAGATTACTTTATAGATAAATTATCACTATTTAAATTACCGGTAATCCATATTACCTTGTTTGATAATATATACAAATAACATAATTTCATAATTTAAAGTCTATATAATCTTTATTTTATAGTGTTTCTAGAAAAATGGAGAAATCTCACATTTTAAAATCTATAGCCTTCAATTTTACTATATATAAAAAAATCATATAATTTCATAATTTAAAGTCTTTAGTTTTTATTTTATAGCATTTCAGGAAAAATTAGAGAAATCTCACATTTAAAAACCTATAACCTTCAATTTGTAATATATGTTAAAAAACCATTAAATTTCATCATAATTTAAAAAAGTCTACTGTCTTTGTTTTATAGTGTTTCTTAAAAAAATAGAAAAATGTCACATTTTAAAGTATATAACCTTCAATTTTTACAATCTATAAAAAGGTCATATAATTTTATAATTTGAAGTCTATAGTCTTTGTTTTATAGTGTTTCTAAGAAAAGAAATAGAGAAATATCACATTTTAAAACCCCTAGTCTTCATTCAATTTGTAGTATATATAAAAAAATCATCATGTAGTTTCAAAATTTAAAGTCTATAGTTTTTGTTTTAAAATGTTTCTATAAAAATAGAGTATTCTGACATTTTAAAGTAGCCTAAAATTTCTGCTATATTTAAAAAAAATCATGTAATTTCATAATTTAAAGTTTACAGTGTTTGTTTTATAGTATTTCTAGAAAAATAGAGAAATCTCAATATGTATTAAAATCATGAAATTTCATAATTTGGCTTCTATAAAACGTTTTGTAGTGTTTCTAGAAAAATGAGAGAAATATCACATTTTAAAGTCTATAGCCTTCAATTTGTAGTATATATAAAAGAATCATGTAATTTCAAATTTTAAAATATATAGTCTTTGTTTTAATTATAGTTTCTAGAAAATAGAGAAATCTCACATTTTAAAGTATGTAGCATTCAATTACTACTATATGTAAAAAATAAATCATGTAATTTCATAATTTAAAGTCGATAGTCTTTATTTTTTAGTATTTTTAGAAAAATAGAGAAATCTCACATTTTAAAGTATATAAATCTCAATTTCTACTATATATATATAAAAAATCCTGAAATTTCATAATTTGAAGTCTATAATCTTTGTTTTAAAGTGTTTCTAGAAAAATGAGAGAAATGTCACAATTTGAAGTCTAATATAGCCTTCAATTTGTAGTATATGTAAAAAAAATCATGTAATTTCATAATTTAAAGTTTATAGTCTCTGTTTTAAAGTGTTTCTAGAAAAAATAAAGAAATCTAACTTTTTAAAGTATATAGCCTACAATTTTCGCTATATGTAAAAAAATTATGTGATGTAATTTCATAATTTATACTCTATAGTCTTTGTTTTATAGTGTTTCTAGAAAAATAGAGAAATCTTACATTCTAAACTCTAGCCTTCAATTTCTACTATATGTAAAAAAATCATATAATTTAATAATTTGAAGTCTATAGTCTTTGTTTTATAGAAAAATTAGAGAAATATTACATTTTGAAGCCTATAACCTTCAATTTGTAGTATATTTAAAAAAATCATGAAATTTCATAATTTAAAGTCTATTTTCTTTGTTTTATAATGTTTATATAAAAATAGAGAAATATCACATTTCTTCAATTTCTACTATAGATAAAAAATCATGTAATTTCATAATTTGAAGTCTATAGTCTTTGTTTTATAGTGTTTCTAGAAAAACTTGAGAAACATTACTTTTTAAAGTCTATAGCCTTCAATTTGTAGTATACGTAAAAAAATTATATAATTTCATAATTTAAATTAGTGTATAGTATTTATTTTATATTGTTTCTAAAATAGAGAAATAATCTCACATTTTAAAGTATATTGTCTTCAATTTCTACTATATGTAAAAAAATCATGAAATTTCATAATTTCAAGTATATATTCTATGTTTTATAGTGTTTCTAAAACAATTAGAGAAATCTAACATTTTAAAGCATATAGCCTTCAATTTGTAGTATATGTATGTGATACCCCGTATCATAGTGTCCCTTAGGAAGGACTTTTCTCAAGACGCGTCAGAAACACGCCAGCAAGTTCCTGTCAAAAGGGACTCGCTAGTGAGCAGTCAGCTCTCGCTAGCGAGCTGCCGTTGGTCGCCAGCGACCGTAGTCAAGTCGCTAGCGATGGGATCAAGTCCCACATCGTTCAGAATGGACGTCAAGACGTTGCTGACAGAAGGTGCTAGCTAGCAAGCAGCCACTGCCCGCTAGCGAAGAGCTTGTCGCTAGCGACCATGTGTTAGTCGCTAGCGACCGGACCGAAGTCCCACATCGGTCACAGTTTGTTCAACCTTTCCCCCCCTCACCCTATATATATGAGAGGTTATGTTACCTCACACCTCACATCTCACACTCAGCCTTTTTCAAAGCAGTGCTTTAGGGCATCCTTCCTTGTTGAGGATAGTGTGAGCTCGACGTCTTGGGGATACTCTGCTAGAGCAAGTTCCCGACGGTGAGTGAAAAGACGTTTTTGCCCCTGTCAGCGTGCTGGTCGCTAGCGAGATGTGAGAGCTCGCTGGCGAGTGTGCCGTCGCTAGCGAAGGTTCAGTGCGCGGCCTAGTTCAAGTTTTTCTTTTCTTTTGTGCGGTCTTGATGGGTCTTTTGCACGCCAGGTGCAAACGCGGTGCCGATAGCTGGAGCCGGAGCTAGCGGTGACTTCCAGTCTCAGGACTTTCCAGGTGAGTGGAGGTTTTAGGGTGGATGTGTCGTGGCTGCCACATAGTAGCATTTGTATATGTTTATATGATTATGATTTTGTTTATATGTTTATGTGTTTATAATTATGTTTATGCTTATAGTTATATTTATGTTCATGTTTATATTTATGTTCATATGCTTAGGTAGCTGATATGATAGGTAGATAACATGCTTAGGTAGATAATATGATTAGGAAGATAACCTGCTTAGATAGATCACATAATATAGCATAGTAAGATAATATAACATAGATAGATAATATAACATAGTAACATAATATAACATAGTAAGATGATATAACATAGTAATACAGCATAACCTAGTAAGATAACCTCACGTGATAAGAAAACATGACATGGTAAGAGAACATGAAAAGATAATATAATCTAGTAATTAATATAATTTAGAAATTAATATAATCAATTAATTAATACCACCTAGTGAGTTAATATAACTTAGTAATTAATATAACCTAGTAATTAATGTAATCGAGTAAAACACCATAACCTATTAGGATAATATATCATGATAAGATAACATAACTCAGTAAGATAATATAACTTAGAAGAATAACGTGACCTAGTAAGTCTCAGTAAGATGACACGTCTTAAACAGATAATATACTTTAGTAAGATAACATACCGTAATAGAAACGTGCCTTAGAGGATAACAAATTTTAATGGAGGATAATGCTCAGATAGATAAGTTCCCTAATAGATAACATGACAGGAATGAGTGGATGACTTCTAGATCCATTTGTATTTATGTTATGCGTTATGATGTTATGCATTATGATTATATTTATTATATGCGCTATGATTATAATTATTATAAACATTATGATTATTCCTATAAGCTTGAATGATTGATGCTATGCTACGCCATGATATGAAGCAAGTTAGAATCCTATGATATATGATCAGTATGATAACATGCAATGTATGAGTAGAATGATTGTAGAATTGTGTGATGACTGTTTACGTAGACTGCGAACCGTCGTAGTATGTATTTCAACGCTATAGCCCGGATGTAGCTCCTGGTCGAGTTTAGCCGTGACATACTGCCACGAAGCGCCTCGAGTCCCACCCCAGATACAATATGACTGGCCTCACCTGCGTGGTTGTAGAGGTCCAGATCACAGGGCGGCTCGTGTTCCGTCATATGGCCGCACCCTTGTGGTAGCGAGTCACAGTTATAAGTTACAGCAGGGCGGCTCGTGTTCCGTCATATGGCCGCACCCTCGTGGTAGCGAGTCACAGTTATAAGTTACAGCAGGACGGCTCGTGTTCCGTCATATGGCCGCACCCTCTTGGTAGCGAGTCACAGTTATAAGTTACAGCAGGGCGGCTCGTGTTCCGTCATTTACCAGTTTAGCATGGGGGCTCGAGTGCGGATATCTCCGGCGGTACGCGTCCGTCGTCAGAGAGGTGCAGCTACGTAGATAGGACAAGTATACGTGATTGATAACATGACAATATGTGTTGCATGACATGCATGATACCCTATCACTGAGCTGCGACTCACTCCCCGCATTTTTGTTTCAGAGTTCGATCAAGAGGCAGACGAGGAACCGTTGATCCAGTAGAGGTCGGTTGCAGTTGATTTCCTTGGTGAGCTCCGCATTTTCCGTGGAGTCTTAGCAGTCTATGTTTAGTTTAGGTTTAGTTTATATTTCACAGTCAAATCAATAGTTTTGCTCCAGACTTTAGAGGTAGGATTCCTTTATCAGTTAAGTTATGTTTCAGTATACTGAACTAGTATGTAAGTTTCAGATTAATACAATTATATATGATTATCAGTTAAACAGTTATTTCAGTTATTTCGGTTATTCAGTTTATTTAATGGTTTATGCATGTTGTTTAGCCCTTAAGTTATGCCCTAGTAGCGTGTTCGTTGGGATAGAGTCCTTCGCACAGACACCCCTAAGTAGCGGGGTGTTACAATGTAAAAAAATCATGTAATTTCATAATTTAAAGTCTATAGTATTTGTTTTAAAGTATTTCTAGAAAATAGAGAAATCTGACATTTTAAAGTATATAACTACAATTTCTGCTATATGTAAAAAAATCATGTAATTTCATAATTTAAAGTCATTAGTCTTTATTTTATAGTATTTCTAGAAAAATTGAGAAATATCACATTTTAAAATCTATAGCCTTAAATTTTTACTATATGTACAAAAATAATGTAATTTTTACTACAAGTCACTTTTCTATTAGTTTCACGAAAAACATTATTGCACATTTAAATAATAACGGCTAATTACGTAAGAATACAGTGTTACGTAGGGATACAGTGTAATAAAATTTAATTGGTAGCCGTCATTATTTAAACTAGCGACTCGATAGGCACTACTGTGCCTGTCAAGTCGCTTTTCTATTAGAGAAGCAAAAAAATAGTGCTAGGTAGATAAAGACTTTTAATTATGAAAGGTTAAAGTGTTATGTATGGATGCAGTATTGCATAGGGATACAATGTTGCGCAGGGGTACAGTGTTACGTTGGGATAAAATGTTATGGAAGGCCCTGATAGTAGTGTAACATAACATTGTATATATCCCAATGCAACATTGTATCCCTAACATTTTAACCTTTCGTATAATTAACAGTCTTTATCTACCTAGTACTATTTTTTTACTTCTCTAATAGAAAAGCGACTTGACAGACACTATATATACTTTAAAATGTGAGATTTCACTATTTTTTTGCTGCATTATAAAATAATGACTATACGTTTTAAAATATTGAATCACATGAATTTTTTACATATAATAGAAATTGAAAACTATATACTTTAAAATATGAGATTTCATAATTTTTTTTGTTGTATTATCTATTATTACTTATAAAGAGAATTCCCAAAAACTTGTGTTAATAATAATTTAACACTCTAAGTTTATATTCATTTGAGCAGAAAAAAAAAAGTTGTATTTTATAAGGAAAGAAAGTAATAAATATAATCTCTTTTCGTTACACTTTAACACAAGATCTTTGTGCCCTGACTAATCTGTCGCCTCTGGCCTGGGAATGACAGGTGAGGCTTCCAGTGAGGATTTTTTCTACAAGGCTCGAACCCGAGACCTTGTTTAAGGGACAACAAGTCGCTTACCACTTGTGCCAATCATTCTTAGTTAATATAGATACTATATAACTGTTGTAATATTTGTGTTATTGATGTAGTTTTATTCAAATCTCATAGTTTAAATTTATTTTGGGTCGAGATTCTATAGTTTTTCTGGATGAAAAATCTGGCAGGTTTCTTGGGCCTGAAAAATAAAAATTTGATAGTTTATATTGTTGATAAAGAAATAAAAATTTTGGCTTGAAATTTATCCCTATAAAAAGCCCAACGTCCAGGCTGGCATAGCCCTGTCTCTATACGATAAGGCAATATATGTTTTTTCTTTTTTAAATCATTGAATCAAACCAACTTGAGTTGGTCAAGTGGTTAGCTCACTTGTCCGCTTAAGCAAGGGTCGGGGGGTTCGATCCCCTCCTTGTGTATGCAGCAACCTATTGGCCAGCGGCAAATCCTTAAATGAGACTCAGATCTGCGACGGATTAGTCATTGACCTTCCGGGCTAGGGGATACCGTGGAAAAAAAAAAATCATTCAATCAATCTAATCTCGTATTTGTATAAGATAATGGGCCGAGTACGGTAGATTGAGTTGTCAATTAAATATTTTGAAAATAAAATAGTTGGATACTACATTTTCGCTAAATTTAAAAAATATATTTAACTTTAAATTGAGAAATGTTATGTGTGCAATAAAAAGTTGTAAAGTACTTATGCAATATGTATTTTTATCGTACAAACGTTGTATACTTTTTGTTATACATGTGATATTTTAGCGTTAAATTTATATCAATATTTAACATCAATTTTCACGATAAAAGACTCTATTTCCTTTTATTGTCCTTTATTATTATGAAAATATAATAAAAATAATATTATACAACTATTTATTTTTATAAGAAACGGGTATTATACAACTATTATAATAACTATTTTACATGCTTCTTAATAAATCAATAAATAGTATAGAAATATATAAATCTTAATTTATCCTTAAAAATATTAAATATTGATAAATAAAATAAACAGAATTAATTATCTAAATACTAAAAAATAATAAATACTCAATATTTATTGACTTTGTCTTTGATATATAATAAATATCCATCTATAATATATTAGTATTAAAATTTTTGAGGAACAATCCCTGCTCGCTCCTCTTAGATCTGTCCCTGAATTGATGACATAAATTCATGGCATTATTCTTCAAAGATAATATTTCAAATGATATTGTGTGAGGAATGAAGAATTAGATATTTCATTTTTTTTTGTCTTAAGTGTGGATATACAATTACAGATTTCTCGTCCTACAATATAAATATATTTAATTAGTATTTGTTATACATATATAATATGGAATGTGTTATATATATATATTGCACATATATGTATAGCACACATTTCATTTTATATATAGCACACGTTGTATATTAGTTGAACGGATTCTTATTGTACGGCGTGCATTGATTACGGATTACACCAACTTTCCCAAATGTTAGAAAAAATAGTGTGTGAATTGAATGTATATATGTAGGTATAATCAGCAACTTGCTTATGTCCACCAATTGTTTTAATTTAATAGCGAACCAACCACAAATTTCAAGTGCTTTTGTTTACGAAAGCATAAGTTGAATAAAAAAATTGTATTGACTTCATAAATATTATTGCTTGTGAAGGGTTTTTTGTCTAATCTTTTCCCATAAGGCAAAGGATGGAAAGTAGCACAAGTAGATTTCCATTTTTTGATGCTCACAACAATATTTTAATGACTTAACTTGTCCCATCTACATGGTATAGTGTGTAATTGCAAATCTTCATGGCCAACCACATTTTTAAATTATTTAATTTATATATATATATATATATATATATGAGTTTAATTAAGATGTACTGACAGTATACAAAATATTATATTATCAGTCAATCATCTTTATTGATTTGTATGAATTTTTACTTAATGAATAATTGAGTTAAAATTTTTTATTGATGTGTCAATGTATAATTGAATGTATGTGTAAAATTACTTTATATTGAATAATGATAGATTGAAATTAAACTCTAAATATATACTCAATTAGCTATAAATGAAATTTTAAATAAATAAATAAACTTTACATAGAGATTAGTTTACACAAAACATATAATAAACAAAGAGTAATGCTCCATGTACTCCAAGAATACTTACTCCCATATGTACTCCTCCTCTTTTTCTCCTCCTTCTTCTCTTTCTCAATTTTTAAATCGCTATGAAGTGCTCCTTCCTTTTTCTATTCTTTGTACTACTACTTCTTTCCCTCTTTCTTGTACTTCTTTTAAATTATATTACTACTTCTTATTCTTCTTATTTTTTTAAATTATTTTTTATTTAATTTTCTATCAAAATTATTTTTTTTATAGAAATCTTCAATTAATTTTTTATAACTAAATTTGTAATTTTTTTATCAAAATTATTTTGTATTTTCTGTAGAATCCTTTGATTATTTTTTTAATTTATTTAAATTTCTTAATTCTCTTAAAAAAATATGAATGACTACTTCAATGGATATATCAAAGAATTTCTTTGATCACCGTCTCGTTAATGGTTCTTCTATAAATTTTAACTGTTATGATGATGAGGTTGTTGAAGCACCAAATAACAAATTACTCATAATATAACACAAATTGGTCACACAATTTACATAAAATACTCACAATTTTACAATTCAATTTTTGTTTTATCATAATGTAATGCAATTTCAATCACAACATTGCTCATATATTAACACATCGTTGCTCACAATATAATGCATGTTTCCTCACTATTTATTACAAGTTTGCACATAAACTTCACACAAGTTACTCACAGCAACATACATGTTTATTCACATTTTTTGAATAACTTGCTCACATTATGATTTACATTGCTCACACATTTTACAAACGTTACTCACAGTATTGTGAAAATATTTTCACTCATTTTACATAACTTGCTGACAAGTTTCATTCACAATCATAAAAATAGCACATATTGCTTACAATATAAAATAAATTGCTCGCAAATATTGAGAAAACAATCACATTTTAACATATTTTTTACTCGCTACATAAATTGCTCACAATATAATGAATGTTTGCTCACATATTTCACAAAAATTGCTTACAATTTATTGGAAGTTTGCTCATACATTTCACACAAGTTACTCACTATAACATACATGTTTGCTCACATTTTTACATAATTTGCTTATAGTATGATACATGTTTGCTCACATATTATACAAACACTGCTCACATTATAATGAAAATTTATTTATACATTTTACATAATTTATAATGAGTGTGAGTGTGGAGAAAAAATGATATTTTACGTAAGTTCCTATTGACATAATTACAAACATCCTTCTCAATAAATGACAATTCAGAGTAACCACCAAATTCATGATCCAGAGTTTGAAATGCTTTATTTGACCTTACCCCTGTTTCATCATTTATGTCAATAACTTGCTTTGCATATGCATGCTCAAATGTCGATTTTCCTTGAAGAATTTGACCTTCTCTTCAGACAACTCATACGTGTGATCCAATTCCAAAGTTGTAACAACCTACGAACAATCTCTGTCAAGTCAGACCATCATCCTTGCCTTGCAATTGGTTGCTAATATGAGCTTGTTCTTCTCTAGAGTGGCGTCAACAGAACTCCTTGTATCCTCTCTACGACATGTGTATGTTTTTTGTTTAACGACTCCATCAACATCTTTCTTGGAGGAACGTATTCTAGAAGAAAATTCATCTTTCTTTGTGTAGTTGGAATAAAATAATTTTGCATCAGCATTTGAAATTAATCGTGTGCCCTTCTGTAGATACTCTCCCTTTTGAATTGAATAGAAATTATGGACCTGTGTCAGAAAATATTGTGTGAGCAAAGTATAAGTGATAATGTGAGTAGAAAGAAGAAAATATGTGAGCAAAAATTTCATTTTATGTGAGCAAGCGTAACACTGTTTCAGAGTATAAGAAATCAGTCTACAATACGAAACTGATAAAAATAAAAAATAAAATCGAGTACCTCAATCATTTTTTCGCTAACAATCTGATAAAAGAAATCAACATTTTCCTCCATTGAAGTTTCATCCATTGCAGCAAAATGGAGTTTGTGAAAAAAAAAAGAATGGAAATAAGAACTGAAATGAAATGAGAACTAGGAAAAAAAAGAAAGAAATCGTGAAATGAGAAATAAAAAATGAAGCTGCAGATGATGAGATTGTGTGATTTGTGTACGTGGAGAATTGAAGAAATAAAAAATGAGCAAAAAACTGTGAAGAGATAAAAAAAATGATAAAGAACGAAATGAGTTGAAGAAGATGATTATTTGGGGATTTGTGGATGGGCTGGACACGTGGCTGATGATTAATTTTGGGTTGAATCAATTTTAATTAGTGGGCTGAGATTGATAGCAATATAGCACGTGAGTTTATTATGTATTTGCGGAGTACAAATACATACTCCGTATTTGCGGAGTACGCTTAGCTTTCTTGAATAAACAAATACCAAAGAAATAAAAATTATTTGACAACTAACTAATGCCATCGGCTTATTATCAATTCTTAAAATCAAACAAATTTTTATTTAAAAATTAGAATTAATTTTATGTATTGACAATGAAAAATAGTTTTACATAATTAATTATCATATAATTACATATTTATATTTTTGAGACTTTTAACATAATGAAATGATAATGTATAAAATTATTAGATGTCTGTTTGAAATTATATAGTTTGCATATATACTATATATGAAAAATAAATTAAATGGTAGAGAGAACTATATATTTAATGAAAATTTGGTCACAAATTAAAATTTAGCAATATTCTAAAGTATTTCATTACACCTGAGCATCAACCATTAATCATCAAAGAAATTAAAGTTTAATTCTATAGACTAATTATTCATCTAGCTATACCCCATGATCATGAATTAGCTTTATGTGTTGATGACTATTATTGAATTATTGTTCAAGTAGTGGTCCACATCTTGCAAATGACCAACTAATTAATTAATGATACATAGTTTGCGATCGAATATCCAATAGAATGTTCTTCAAGATATTTCCTTCTTGATGATCTCCTACTTCTATTTTCTAATAGCCAATCAACTTAGAATCTTTAATTATATTGCACTACCATTTTCTATATCTAAATATAGAATATTGCATATGATAAATCTTGTGAGTGAAAAAGTATATAGATTAATGCTACAGGTATTACAATCAATAGTAGTCAACAAGAGAGCTAATTATTAATATACATTTAAACTTCAAATCTTCCTAAAATATCATTGATTATATCGAATTTAAATTAAATTAGCAGAAATTATGTTGAGTACAAGTTTATTATTTTTTGTTTTACCTCTAAACTTTTCAAATAAACGAACTTAAGGTAATATGTTTATATAGTAAAAAAATGCTTGAAAGTAAGATTTTTCCGCTAGGATGCTTGCTATTTTTTTTTTTTTTTTCAATGAGTAAGATATTTCTATTATTTATTTTGTTTAAGGGAAATACTTGGGGCACAATAAAAAAATTAGTCAAAATAGTCAATATATTGTGCACAATATATATAATATAAAATACATAACATATATCACATGTGGTGCACAATATATATCACATGTTGCAGTATCATCTTTCTTTGCAACATGTGTTATATGTTGTGCACAAGATGTGATATATAGTATATATAACATGTAATATTCAATTCTTCGTGTAATTTATATTATATATTAATTATCCACAATTTATTAGTTGTTTTAGCTTATTTTTTTTATTGTAACTCAATCTTAATTAAATAAACCTATAAATTTACTCTCTATAAAATAGTTAAAATTACATATATCTACCCTTCAAATACCCTACTAGCTAGGTACGTAGTAGCAAAATTAGATGTATCAAGTGGTAGCTGAAGAATTTCCACATACAAATTGCACGAATACCAACTTCATCCTTTTGTCTAACCAATTATGACAGTTGAAGGGACAAACTTACATTACCCATTACCCTACTAACATGTGCCCTTGTAAAATATGACTGGCATCTCATGAATCAAATGTACCAATTTGATTTTTATTTTTATTTTTAACACACAAATAATAGACCTATATATATGAAAGGTAAAAGAAAGAAACAAAATACAGTACACGAAGACAAAGTATGAAGCAATTTGTAGCCCCTACCATATATCATATTCACTTTTCATTGTGTCCCAAATTCAATTGTCACAACCACAGAAAGAATTAAGGATGACAAATTGGTGGGGGGAAAGGTTTGAATTTTTTGTGTGGTTCTAAATTGGTCTAGATTTTATTAGGTGTACCATAAAATACAAGATAAAAACACTACTAGAAAAATAACATTTTTAAAATTAAATATGTCAATAAAAGTAATATTGACAATTAGTAACCGTCGAAAATACTTAAAACTAGTTTATGAATATTTTCAACGGTCAACAAATATCAATATATTTTTTTTATAATACTTTTGTTAACATTTTTCGACAATTATAGATTGAAAATAATAAGTTGTAGTGAAAAATAAAGATAGTGAATATATAGATATAAAAGTTTTCAAATTTATACTAGTATGAAAATAATAATTTCTGTATAATTCTAGTAAATTTTATATTTGATCTGTTCCAACCTTTCACAATAAAAAAACAATTTTTTTTTATTGTAAGATAAAATTTTTCTATCATATTCAATTACTATTACCAAATACATTTCTTTCATATTTTTATCTCTATTTCTTTTCTACACTACTTCCTAACAAAAAGCATCCAGTTTGATTGTGTGTTTTGCTGGTGGCTTAAATTTTTAAGAGTGATGCTAACTCTTTTTTTAAAACATTTAAATATCCTATGAAAAGAATATGTAAGTCCTACAATTTTTATTGTTTATTTTTTTAATTCATTCTCTCCATTATTTTACTCATATATTTTTGAATGCACACATTCAATTTAAATGTATCACTATCTTTTCTCAATTTTTAATGGATGATAAATTGAAGGACAAAGTAGTGAGTTTTTTATGCATACCAAGCACATGTCGGATAGAACTTTAATTTATTATCGTTGTCTCAATACGAATGCAGAGAATATAAATAAGGTCAAATTTATCACGTGTTGGGCAATACTGAACTGAAAGTACTACACTGATGAGTACGAGAAGTGATTCTGTAATTGCTCTCTACTTATGTTAGCTATAGTTATCATAAATGAAAAAGAAATGTTTTTCACACCATAAAATTACACATCATTAGTTATTAGTATATAAAATAATTTAACTTTTTAAAATTATTAATCTAATTTTTAATATTATACATTAATTTAATATTTTAAAAAATTTGATTATTTTATGTAATGACGAATGATGACTGATTTTATAATATAATGTAACATTACTCTAAATAAAATTATTTGTACATACATGCATCCACTTTTATATATCTAGCTTCTTCATCTATTTTGTTACTATATATATATATATATTATACACATCATTTAGAATTTACAAATATCAATACTCATATCCTTTGGCAAGGTTTTTCAATTTAGTTTCATATTTTTTATATTATTATCACTTAATCAAATTATGCATATTGATTTTTGTATTGGGTCATTCAAAATGTGAGGCTAGAATTAGTTTGATCATGCTCTTCATTGGGGTATTTTTGTTCATATTTTTCTAATTTGTTTAAATATATATCCAAGTTAAGGTTTGCTCTAATCCCATAAAAGTAAGAGATACTTCTAAAACCCTAAATCTCAACATTGACCAATTAAAAATAGCATATACATACTATTTATATATTTTTTTTCATAAATACTATTTATATCATTTAAGCTATATAACCTATCCGATATAATTAACTATCTCATTCCTGACCAATTATTTTTTTTTTTGGGTAATTAAGATTAATCTTATAATATGCCACTCAGAACAGCGAAGACCTGGATTAAGCAAACCTCTAAAGGAGATCATCCTTGGTATTAGCTCTTGCAAAGTATTGAGGACGACAAATCTAACAGAATGTTGAGTGATTAGTCTTTTTATTTTTATTTTTTGTTTACCTTACTCTTAAAAAAAACAATCCAAATCTTTCTGTCTTTCATGATTGAGCACAGACTAAGCTATTTTTTCCTAAATGGGCCAAAATTAAAACACAAAAGCAACCACAATTCAAAATCTGATTATTAATGTTTGCTGATTGGACAATGCTTTTTTCCGAAAGAAACAAAAAAACGAAATTATTTCTCACGAATTTCTTTTCAATACACTAACTATTTAAACTTTTCTTATATTATTATCTAATCCGAAAATTTTATCTGCATAACGTTATAGTCACCGGTATTGGTGATAAATAATAATATATCATATTCCCTACATTATAACATTAATCAAATAATATTGTAAAATATTTTTTATTCATATTTCATCTCAATAAATAGAAAAAATGTTGATACATTAAAATTAATAATTTCTCTAGGATGTCATAAAATTCAAAGATAATAGCATCTTTTAATAATTTGCGATGACAATTGAATTAATAAATATCGCACTAATTATTTACTTTTTTATTTATTAATAAATCAATGATTAAATAACAATCTTTAATATACTTATACAAAGATATTGATCTCCTATAGAATATCAACATAAAAACATTAAATACCAAAATTTCATCTTATAATAGTGTAATAGATAATAGATAGTACTAAAACTACAGAGTATATAAAAATTTGTGGACAATAATTGAGAAAATAATATCATATATCTATAAACATTTACTTTATAGTGTTTAAATGTTATCATTCGGTCAATTTTAATTGTGTACACAAATTAATGATGTATTTTATGATATTTATAATTTTAAAAAAATTAAGTATATATTATAGTATTATATATTCTTATCAGTTATTATTTTTTAAATTACTTATTACATCTATTCTTTCTTATATTAAATAAAGATATAATTAAAAAATTAATAATAACAACATAAAATTTCTAAAAGAATAAATAAATAAATAAATAATGAAATATGCATTCCTAAATCAAATGGATAAAAAAAAGGAGAGTGTCATTTATCATAATAATTGTGTAGGAAAGAGAGTGACCCAATAGCATATGCTCCCAGTTCCCATTTTGATTCCTTGCTATCCCGCCATCATAAAGAGAATATCCCTTGTAAGAGTCCTTTCCATGTGTCTTAGATTCCTTCACTCACATACTCATCCTTTTTCATCACAAAAAAACATATATTTTCAGTTAAATCAATTAAAAAAATTCATTTTAATATTTTTGATCCAAATGACACTCTTAATCATGTGTAATTTTTTAATGGACTGAGTGATTTAGACTCAATTTCCTATTTTTGACTGTTTTAACTGGTACAATTTTATACTCTAGCAAAGCTCTTTTTTCATTGGGTAACATAAAGTTGATTATTTATAAGACATTTATCGAGATTAATAGATAAAAAAGTTAAAAAATTTAAGTAGAAATGATGTTGTAAGTCAAGAATGAGAAATTGAACATTGATATAGTGAGTGGACAAAATTGTAGATGTAAAAATAATAATGTTTATCATATAATATAAATACGTCAAACAAATATTCAATATGTGTTATTCATGATATGAAATGTGTACTATTTGTATAATACATATATATAACACACATTTCATATCATGTGTAGCACATATTTGATACATGTTGAACGTATTTCTGGATACATAACCACAATTTGGTTATTATTATTAATCAACCTCATTTGAGATGCTGTAACTCTATATTATACTCCTCACAACATTAGCTATCATCATGAACACTACTACTACTGTTTCTCTCTCTATAAAAAAATCCCTCTCTCTCTCTTCCTTTTCTCTCACCTGTCACCAACACCAAGTCCTCTTCTTCTTCTTCCTCCTCCTCTTGTTCATACCCTTCTCATTGTTCTGCTGCAAGATTCCTTGTCCTCCAATCATCATCATCATTTGGAGCAAAACCCATCACACCCTTTTCTAGAAAAGAAAGGTTCTGCTTTTTCCAAGGGTCAAAGGGTAGTCTGAGAAATAGGAAAAGTTTTGTTCTTGGAGCCAAAGACATGACAATAGCTGAGGATAGCTTGCTTCAAGTTGTTGAGGAGGAAGAAAGAGGGTCCTCCCGATTCTGCTTTGCTTGATCCTGAAAGCATTTCTAGGCCTAGAAGAATTGCTCTGTTTGTTGAGCCTTCTCCTTTTGCGTGAGTACCCTTTTTTTTTTAATTTTTGTTAAATTTTTGCACTTGAATGTGCACACTTTGTAGTGTCTAAATCCTTCATTCAAATGGGGTGTTTCAAAAAGTGAAAAAAATTTAATTTTTTTACTTGGTTTTGTTCATGGTTGTAGCATAGATTGGCATTGAAAGTTTCAATTTTTCCCTTAATTGACTTGCCTTATTGTTCTGATCCATTCCTTACTTTGGTGGGTTTGAGGTTTACATACATAGATCAGTTGGATAATAATGTAATTGTGATGGATTTTTGCTAATTTGTTCTGTAATATGGTTTTCCTTTCTATTACCTTAATTTTTGTTGTGTAGTTTTGCCATCAGAAAAGTGCATCTCAGCTTTGTTCTGTTGTTTTTAGACTAAGTGTGAAAATTTGGTTGTAAAATCAGAGGTCAAATACAGTTTGTGTATGTTTGACCAGCATTAAAGTAGTGTTTGTTTCGAGTGACTCTCTAAAGTGTCAAGGGAGTCATGAAGTCAATGTCACATGAGTCAGAGTCACAGTGACTCTAAATTAGGTCCGAGCACTGAGTCAAAATTGAATTGAACAAAAAATTGATAATTTGTTCACTTAATCACTACGACTCTGTTCACTGAGTCGTTGTGACCCACAAACACTTGATAGATGATAGAGTCAATTTTTCACTGACTCCCTGTGGAAATGATAGGAAACGTTGAAGAGAAATTAATGTCCCTTGTTTATAGCTTCTGTCTGCAACTCTGCATTATAATTGCCATTACTACTATGTCTTCCTTTTAAACAGAATATTGATTCTGATTCAAAGCTATATTTATTTTGCAGGTATGTCTCAGGATACAAAAACCGGTTTCAGAATTTTATAAAATACCTTCGTGAAATGGGAGATGAGGTAATGTTTTTTACTTGCTTTTTTTCTTTGTTTTTTGTATATTCACATATTTATTTCCCTCTATTATGTAGTATATTCCTAATAGCTGAGAAAAAAGATGAGAGAAATGACTTCTTCTTGATAAATATATGAAAATTTAGTATTTCATCCATTAATTTTTATTATCTCTATATTTCACATTAAAACAAGTGGTTTGTATCATCTTGATGTGAGAAAAGTTCTTAGTTTGAAAGTATGTAAGGATTTTCATATTTTTTCTCATTTATTCTGTGCTTTTTTACTTAATTGGTTGGCTTTATTTTTGTGTGTAATAGGTAATGGTTGTGACAACACATGAAGGAGTACCCAAGGAATTTTATGGAGCCAAATTAATTGGATCTAGAAGGTTGTTAACATTGACTTGTTTAGTTGTTTCTTAGATGATTTTTTTTCTCTTTAACCATCTCCTTCCTCTGCTTTTACTCTAAAGTAGTTGTTTCTGAATGTCAAAACTCACTATCATTTAGTCAAAATTCGAAAAGGAACTTAATTTTTGTTGCTGAATTGCAGACTTGCAGTCATTGCTTAGGTAGTGTTTGTTTTCATTGATGGAGTCAGTGTTATAGGAGTCAGAGAAACAATGACTCCAAAATTGACTTCAAATACACTTTCACATATTTGTGTCTCACTTCCAACACACAATGATTGCAAAATTGGGTTGAACAAAAAAAATTGACAATTTTATTCACTAAGTCACTCACTGTGATTCTATTCCCATTGCCACTAACCCCTGTATCAAATACTTAACATAATAATTTTTTTACTGACCTTGACTCTCCACCAGAGCCATGAAAACAAATACTTCCTATTATGGTAAACTATCATTGTGGCTTATCTCTCTCTTAGTATATTTTCTTCACTCATTGATTTTAGTTTCACTCCTAAGAGCTTATTGCATTCATCTCGTTATTGTTTTCGGAAATTAGGCTTGTTTATATGAATTTAGGATTCTAGACTATATCTAGTTGAATGATAATCACGATATGTGCTTTAAAGTTATGGTTACTTCCTCAAACACTTTTTATACTAACAATTTTCGTGTAAACCGGAAAAAAAATGAAAAATTGCAGTTTTCCTTGTCCATGGTATCAGAAAGTGCCTCTCTCTTTGGCGCTTAGCCCAAGAATAATTTCAGCAGTCGCCGAGTTTAAGCCTGACATTATACATGCTTCATCGCCCGGAATAATGGTTAGTCTGCAATTAATTCTTCTCATTTATTAACTGTTGGATTGTAGAAAAACAATATAGTTGAAAGTCCTATTTCTATCATAGCATATCTGACACTTGCTGAATTTCAGGTTTTTGGAGCTCTTATCATTGCAAAGCTTCTTAGTGTTCCTATTGTCATGTCCTATCATACTCATGTACCAGTGTAAGTTAAAGTTACACATTTACTCAAGATTTCAAATTGTTTTCAGAATATATTTCATATTTGCAAGGCTATAATGTCAAGACTTCTTAAGATTAAATCAAGTATTTTCCTATGGCTGATTGGTGTTTTTCTTCTTTTGTTCAGATACATTCCAAGATATACCTTTAGCTGGCTGGTGCAACCCATGTGGATGGTCATAAGTATGTGTGCTTTTTTTTCTGCATTTTTCATACTCGGAATCATTTTGTTGCGACTTAAGAGAATAACATTATTTGCTTTCTTATGTAGAATTTCTGCATAGAGCAGCTGATTTGACTCTGGTGCCATCGGCTGCGATTGGAAGGGATCTCGAAGCAGCTAGAGTGACAGCAGGTGAACATAAAACCCTTTTGGAGTGGACAAAAATTTGGAAAATTTGTTCACCGGGTCAGAGTGACTCCGTGTCTCTCTGATTGTGACTCCAAAATCAAACAGTCTATGGAGTCATTTTTTCTCTGACTCTGTGATTTTGACCCCAGAGTCAGAGAAAACAAATGCAGCTTTATTAAATGGTGTTTCGTCTTTGCTCAATTGATAACATAAGCTAAGCTATAAACAAAAATTTGTATGTCTTGATGCATCGATTTTTCGTCTGATTTGTTTCTCCTGTTGGTTTTCAGCTAACAAGATTCGTCTTTGGAACAAGGGTGTTGATTCGGACAGTTTCCATCCCCGATTCAAGTCCGATGAAATGCGATTTAGACTAAGGTGTGGACCTTTTGTGACTTTCATATGAACAGAGTTTGTACAATGAGATTTGATCCTTATTCTTAAACATTTGTCAATTATCATACAGCAATGGTGAACCTGAGAAGCCCTTGATAGTTCATGTCGGACGGCTTGGAGTTGAGAAGAGTTTAGATTTTCTCAAAAGGTAATTTTCCACAAATGAAAACAAACTGAAAGATTGCTAAAAACCTTTTCAAGTTTTGCTTTCCAGCAATTCACTTTGACATGCCCCTAGGCCCTAGCATATAATATTTCTAGCATGTAAATTCGAATATCTGTACCTTGACCTTTAAAACATGTGATTTGGCAGTGTTATGGATAGGCTTCCTGAAGCAAGAATTGCTTTTATTGGAGATGGTCCATACAGGTGACTTATTTTGCTATGTCTTAACTTTTTCACCTCTTTCCATTCCTTGTCATATAATAGCTACTTTCATTGTGAAAATGATTTTCTCTTTTACCATTTTCTTCCCTTTTTGCAAGAGTGTTGCTATTTGCACAATAAAAAAACCAACCAAAACCAGTCAATATAGGGATTTTGGGCCACAATCACTCAGACACTAAAAACTAACTTCTTACAAGGGAAACTTTTTTTGGGCCAAAAAAGTTACCAAATCGACTAGTTTGACTGTTTTTCTATTGTCCACCAAGTATTATTGTCTTTGCAAAACGTTCTGGGACAATTTCTACTTGTGCAGGTTTTGGTCCATGCACAATAAGCCATCCATCCACATGTCATAATTTTACTCATTTAGTCAAATATTACCCCCTTCAATCTTTTTATACCATGATGTTAAATGTGAAATCTTTTGTTAATGTGTTCTTAATCGACAGGGAGGAGCTCGAAAAGATGTTTGAGGGTATGCCTGCAGTATTCACAGGAATGTTAGGAGGGGAAGAGCTCTCTCAAGCATATGCCAGTGGAGATGTCTTTGTGATGCCTTCAGAGTCAGAGACGCTCGGCCTAGTTGTTTGGAAGCCATGTCTTCAGGTATTCCGGTTGTCGGGGCACGCGCTGGCGGTGTCCCAGATATAATCCCCGACGATCAAGATGGCAAAATCGGCTTTCTCTACACTCCGGGTGATCTCGAGGACTGCTTGAGCAAATTGACGCCGCTGTTATATGACAAGGAGTTGAGGGAAACCATGGGAAATGCCGCGCGTTTGGAGATGGAGAAGTATGATTGGAGAGCAGCCACCAGAAAGATCCGCAACGAAAACTACAACGCCGCCATCTGGTTCTGGCGCAAGAAAAGGGCTCAGCTATTGAGACCCTTCCAATGGCTGGCGAAACGGATTTTCCCCTCTCCCGAAGTCAATGTATAGAGGTGATGCAAATGCAAATGCAAATTTCCTATATATAAGCTTTGGATAGTTCATTGCATGATTTCTTTGGCTTTAAGGAAGCCTTGTATGGGATTAAAAAAAGTGTGGTTGATTGAGTTTAGAGCATTCATTATGATGTATATAATGGAACTTAAAAAGTATGGTTTGCAATGGCCATATTTTGTGCCATTATGAATTGGATTGAAGTTGAAATGTTGAATGCTGATGCAAATTGTGATGTGGGAGAGACTGTGTCATCATAAGGTGTACTTTGGGCAACCAAAAGTAGTTTATTGGAGATTCCATTAATGTTTTTAAATGTATGTAATATGTATGTGGAAGGAGACAAAACTAGTTGGATCAAATACCAAAAACAAAAAGTACTTAGTTTGAATTGAAAATTTATTCTCATAAATGGATGAATAGTAATATAGGAAGCTCCGGATTAGTCGGGGCGAAACTCCGGACACCGTGGGTAACCAAAAAAAAATATGGGAATTATTTTTCCAGCACTCTTTGGAGCATTGCTTAATTGAAAAAAAGGAAAACTCTCGGGGAACAATAATTTTCCAGTCAAAAGAGTTTAATTTAGCATTTTAATGGGCTTGATAAAATATGATAGATTTGACCCATATTTTTATTTTAGCTGATTTTTATTGCAAAATTGTTGTGCCCTTGACAAAATTTTCAAAAAGTAACTTTCTCGCAAGTTCACTAGGAATCTTTTAACATTCTTTCCAACTAATGTCCTTTAGGACCTTACCAAAAAAAAAAAAAATGTCCCTTTAGGTGGATTAGGGTATTTTGATCCAAGAAAAGGTTTGATGTGAAATATTTGTTGAAAGTAAACAACATAGTTTGCCTTGTTATGAAATTATCCCTTCGTTTTTTTTATCTGTCCAGTTTTAAACGAGCATATGAATTAATGACGTATTTACAATGTCTAAAATTTATAAAAATTTAAACATATTTTATAATATTATCTTTATCAATCATTATCTTTCTTCTTAATTATTCACTAAATTTATTCTCTCTTATATAAATTAAGGGTACAACTGAAAAAAAATTAATAACCAACTAAAATTTTTAAATGGACAAATAAAATAGAAATGCATGTTTCTAAATTAATAATAACTTTTGTTTTTACTTCTGCTTCTTATTTTGATTGTGTTTATTATTTATTTTTTGTTAAAGACTCAAATTGATTATTTTTTAAAAAAAATAAAAAACATCTAAAAAGGTCCAATTATATCTTCCAATAGTAGATTTCTTCATTCAATTTTTTATGATGTCAACTTTGTTTTATGAAAGCCCAAAGACTACTGAGAAAGAGAATCATTTAGGAGGAAATAAATTAAACCCTAATGAAAAGCCCATTCATACTTGACCACTTGGACACAATTGGACCGTGACCTATTCTTGATAGTCCATTATGAATTCATGATTGTATCCCAAAGATTTTAGTTTCCTAGTTACAAAATAGATGAGATTCATCACTTATTTATCAAAAATTATTTGATGCATAATACAAATACTCATAAGAGTTGTACAATATCTATTGTTATAGTTGAATTTTAATTATTTGGATGTAAGGGTGGAGTCTACTTAAAATCTAATAACAAATGATAAATATTATACCAGCAATAATGTTTGTCGTAAAATGTGTTATACTTAATATGAAATGTGTGCTATATGTATAGCACACATACGTATAGCACACATTTCATGTTATATATAGCACATATTTCATGTTATGTATAACACACATTGGATACTACTTGAACGTATTTA